>CM076573.1:150832240-151230700 GCA_034641835.2 Pinus albicaulis
TGTTGAACCCTTAGTTAAACTGAGAGGGGGGGTGAATCAGTTTAACACATTCATGGACTTTTAAAACTTTCCTTTAAACTTATTTACACCTTCATTTCATGATCAACTTAATATGTGAGCAATCTTAATTTGTGAGCAGCAAGTATTAAGCAGATTAGATAATGTTACAACAGTCTTAATATGTGAGCAACAAGTATTAAGCAGATTAGATATACCATATCAACACATAGACATCATACACATAGACAACAGATATAAGTGGAAACCCATAAGGGAGAAAACCACATCTTATTATTGTTGTGATGCAAAGGCAAGCTCCAACTCCCTCTCACCACTGATTTTCTGTAGGCTCCAACCTACAGGAGGCTCCTACCTCAATTCCGCAAGCTACAACTTGCAAGGAAGCTCCAACTCCCATCTATTTTCTGCAGGCTACAACCTACAGGAGGCTCCTACCTTAGTCAGCTACAACTAACATCTATCAAGCTACAACTTCATATGGAAGCACCAACTTCCTCACTTCTTTCATAAAAATAAACACATGCTGATTTACCTGGTATCAGCTCTGTTTTGTTCCTTCTTCACTGCTGTCCTCCAGCTTTCATATCTACCTTATATCATTTTTGGATCTTCACAGCTTCTTTATCTGCTCTTCCTTCTTCTTACCCTCTCTACCTCATTTCTCCATTCTCTAACCTCTCTATGCATATCTATGTGATATCTTTTATAGGGTTCACCTCATGACTATTTGTATTCCACAGGGAATTTGAAGTGAACAGCCATGACTCTTTGACTTCCACCTTCTCATTTCTTTCATAGCTTATTCAGAAAAACATATAACAATAGATATACATTTCAACATTACAGTGGGATATTTCTTTTCCTCCGGAGACTTGCCTTTGCATCACAAACAATATAAAATCAATTAAAACATTTACATTTGATATATCTCATTCAACCCTTTCAGTTCTTGGCTCACTGTGTGCTTGTCTTTTCTGCTGCTGTCATTAGCTTTTTCAGTTGCTACTTACTCTCCTGATTTCTGTGCATGTACCCCTGTCAGACCCACATTCTCCAAGTTCATTGTGTATATAAAAATGCATTTCTAATTTATGTTTTAAATCTGGCAGCTGTATCAATGTTGAAGCTTTCTTTTTCCATCACTATGGTAAAATCCTGTATCAATAGTTCATTTTATGGAAGCACCCAATCAATATTTGCTTTGGCTTAATCATCAACGTAAATCTTCGGCCAACACATAAACCCTGCAATACACCCCATATTTCTTATCTTTATGCGGTAGCTCTACTTCTCTGCTTCAAACTTATTGTTAAACCCATAATCAACCCCATCTTATAATATTTCGAATATTACTACTAAACCATTATACAAGTCTCGGCATATAACTCAGGTTTTATAATTTAACCCCAATGGTCAATAAGTCATATTGAACCCCGTTTTATTTAAGGTTTCATTCCAAATGGAAACCTTATTTAAACTCCCGAATGCCAACAAATCTGAATGTCCGGGCCACAATGGTTATGAACATACATCAAACCCGACCTTGGTTAAAAGCCAGACTTCAATATATATAAAAATTGGGGCCCACAGCACTTCGAATTTGATTTAAAACAAAAACCCAATAATGGCCACGGCTTCCATATCTCGCATTCAACTATGTTTATATTAATGCGAACCAAAGTTTGACTTTGATTAAACATAATATAACACCATATGAGCTTTATTATTGGACCCGTTACATAATGGTCTACAGCAATCAACTATCAAATATGTGTTCACGGCTTTCACATCAACCACAATATTTTGACATATATTGCGTCCTCCATTCAATGTTGTGAAACCTTATAACGGACCTTCTACCACCGCATTCACCTTTGAATGCCAAAGCACATATATTAGAATGAAATGTCTCGGGCCCACAATATCTCCGACCTTGCGCTTAAGGTCCACCAAGCCTTCGGTCTTCAACTATGGACATGCAAATATATATAAAAACCCAATACTTAATCTTCATATGCGGGAACTTCTTCACTTAATGGTTTAGAACCATACAATAAAATCCTCACGCTCTATGGTCTAAAAACCTGTCATATGAAATTAATCAACATTTCATTTTTCACTTAAATGAAACCCAATCACAATTCTTGACCTTCACTTAATACGACAACCGAATGCATGTTATGTCACTTTGTTCAAGACCCGACATATCAACACCACACTTATTTGCAATGACTCTTGGACCCTACCTTTAACAACCTTCGAATATGTGCTCATACGATGATTCACTAACATAAACTTTAACTTGGGTTTAAAACATAAACCAATGTCACCAACACACATATGAAATAACAATCATCTGGGTCCACGACAAGTACATCATTTACCTTTTCGTTGACTTACTCGCAACTAGGAAATGCGACCACCCTTCGATCATTTAATCGGCACATCCGACGGATATCGCACTTTTTGACGAACAGAGTTTTAAGCCCTAAAAACTTTGCAAAATGCGTTGTATTCTAAAACTGCCTTGCCACGCGTCCTTCAAGGACCTCTATCGCATTATTTTTTGACATTCCACTTACCGCTTAAAAACTTTGCAAAAACCACCGTCGGGTTCCAAAACCCGCTTTCATCTTCATGGTTTCGTCGCGCCTTCTTTCCAGGTTCCTCCTCACGCACTATTAACATTTCCTTTCTTTGGGTTATAACTTCTCATTCTGGCTCTTTTTCCTTTGATACACAGTTTCGATGGACAGAGAATTTCTCCTTTGTTACAGGTTAACCATGATCCCAATTACCTCTATAGCTCCACGCTTTTAACGAACCGTCGCTCTCATCATTCAATATATAGGCAGACCTTTAAACCAAGTCCCTCAGCCATTCATACAATGTGTTATATGGCCGCTCATGAATCAAGCCTTTCGATTTCAATGAGGCCTACTTCACTAGATTTAAATCTCGAATCCAGATAGTTAACTACTGAAATGTGTGAGGAACAGAGTTCGTTCTACGGTTTCCTTATCACAATAGAATTTGGTAATTCCTCCACCAATTCAACGTCGCTCCTTCAATGGAAAATCAAATAATTCTTCATGCATTCAGCTAAACCATGATCATTGACATCGACTCTTGCATTTAAAACAGAGCACCATCTAAACCTTATCACAGAGCCTTGTTCATACCTAGTTCAAGACTGCTTTTCCTGGCCAGATCTTCAAAATCAATGGCCCTTTACTTCACTACTCTGTCTCTCTAGCTCTCCAGCTCTATTTGCTGCCTTTGCTTCTTCTGCTCCTTGTCTGTCTCCTTTGCCTTATTGCTGGTTCTTCTTTGTGATAGTTCAAGTGCAGCTCCTTTCTTCTCCTTTGCCATCAATGACAATATTTCCAACAGTTAGGGTTTCTGCAATTTCCAAATCCATTTCAAATTTTATAGATTTAGAGAAGAAATCTATTACAAGAATCGCAACTCAAGCCTTTGTTTCGAATAGTACCATATTGAAATTCAGATCTATTCTTATGGTTGTTTAGGAAGCTTTGGCCCCCAATATTGTTGTGGATCAAGGCTTTCGATGATGGTTTTTTTTTTCAATAAAGGGTTAGCCTGCATATTTAATTGGTTTTTGTTGCATTTGTCTGATCTACAAAAGTGTATCTATGAATCGTGGAAACCCTATTGTCAGAAGATCTGACCATTTATCCTATAGTTCTAGGTTTCTTTGTTGTTGCTTTTGATAATGTTGAAGACAAGCAAAAAAATTGTGATTTCGGGCCTTGGTTTTGGGGTGGTGTTGTTCTCTTTTTGCAACCTTGGACTCCCACTTTTGATATGGTAATTACATCTATTTCCTCACCTCTTGTTTGGATAGGATTTTGAATCTTCCTTTGCATTTTTGGATATTTTTAGAAATATCCTCTATTGGAAATGTGTTAGGGAAGTTTTATTGTTGTAGTCTACTAGGGAAAATGTATTATAAAACTTCTTATGCACGAATTTGTCTAGAGATGGATTTCAACAAGTGTTTCCTATTGAAATTAATTTGTTAGCTCTAGATTATGTGTGGATTGAGAAGATCAATTACGAAAATGTTTCTTTTCATTGTAGAGCATGCTATGAAACTGGGCACATTCTCTAAAACTGCCCAAGGCATTTGCAAAACAACAGTGCTTGGAAAAATATTCAGAGATCTATATGGTGGGAGGGAGCTTAGTACAAGCATTACACGGTTAGTAAGGCAAAAGATTCTCAAGATCAGGGTGAAGCAAAGAAAATTCAAGAAGAAAATATTGATAAAGAGGACTCTTCGGAGCAATCAACAATAAATTGGGAAGAAGTATGTAGGGACCTATCAGATTCAACAATAGTGCAAGAACATCAAATTTCAGTGAAAGACAATCATCCCCCTAAATCCTTAAGTAAATTGTAGGAAAATCCATTTCTTGGGCAGATCAGGAAAATAAGGAAGATATAGAAAATCACAAGGTTCATGCATCAAAGGATTCAGTGGACACCACATGAATTTAAGATTAGATTAAAGTGGGGAAGAAAAAGAAAATTATTTCACAAAGAAAAATCAAAAATCAGTCTAAATTAAAGTAGTGGAAAATGGAGTATAAATGAATATTAATTTAAGAGTTTTTTGAAAAAATTTCAGTTACAAATATATATATATTTTTTTAATAATTATTTGAAAATTTGAATTAAGCCTTTGTTCTCAATCTCAAACCATCAAATAAAATATTAAAGCTATTAAATAAATATAATCCTTTGTCCTCAATCTCAAACCATCAAAAAAATATTAACACTATTAAAGAAATATTTATTGACCAATCCCAATTTTTTTTAAATAAAATTTTCATACGCATTTTCTAAAAAAAACTTAATTTGGAATCCAATGAAGATTCCGGCATCTTTGGAAAAAACATGCCACGTTAAAAGAAAATGTCGAGATATCTTTTGATTTAAAGTCCTTAATCATTTGTTCTTCATTTATAAATATAAAGCCATTAAGTATGAGCGGACCATTAAGTTTATGGAACGTGTTGACTATATCAAATTTACCAATGATTAAAATGTAATATATTCTTCCCATTGCGTTTTCGCCATTGTTTTTAAATTTAATTATAGATTGATAATCATTGGAATGATAATAATGTGTCTTGGGTTGTGTAGATTTATTCCAATGGAGAAGTCCCGCTAGCAGTTTTGGAAATCTAGCATATATATATGTAGGCTCTATATATATATTATATAAATAAAATTTCAAGATTTTAAATGTATAAATAAGTTTATTTATGGGATATATTTTTATGGAGTTGTTTTTAGTGCGATTTTTTGGAGTTTCAGGTGCTAGAATCCGGTGAAACAAATTAAATAAAATCTTGATTTCTGTTATTTAAACTGATTTTTTGACTCTATATATGGATTCAGCACCCTTAAAAACCCCTAGGGCACTTCGATTGTGCAAGGTTACCCATCAAATTTCTATTTTCAATAAATTCGTGCCGGAATTTAGAGAAATTAAACCAGAAAAAACTACCATAAAAGCCTTCAAAAAGTCGCATTATAAACTACTGCTATTTTTATTCTTTTCCAATATTTTTAGGTTTTGAATTATTCCCTTATTTTTATTTATTTGAAGAATACAAACTCTTACCCAATCAAAAATAATTTTATATCATAATCTAAATTAAATTAAATAGCAGTTTCAACCATCACAAATATCTTATATCTACCTGGTATCTCATCATGATGGCTGTAAATGCTCTAAAAAGGGATAATGCAGCATCCAAAAGCATATCATCTTTAGCCCATACATCAAGCGTAAATTCTATAACATGATTCCAATTTAATTTCCCGCCTAATAAATAATATAAAATTAAATTAAATTTATAAATATAATAAATTGAAATGTTAATATTATAATTTAAATGGTTTAAATCAAAATATTATAATGATGATAATAAAGACTAATAATTTTTATTGGAGAAATAAAAAGAATATATTGAAAATCCATAAAATATATTGAAAATCTTTAAAATGTTATTTCATATTTTAATAGAATGGGAATGAAAATATGAAGATAATTATGATTTTAGTAGGTGGAGATGTTAGATTATGTTATTTTCATGTTTCAATAGGATGGAATGAAAGTATGAAGATCAGTATGATTTTAGTAGGCGATGATGATATAATCTAGAAATGTTATTTTCATGTGTCAATATGATAGGGATGAAAGTATCAAAATCATTATGATTTTAATAGGTGAAAATGTTAGTTAAATTATGAAATTGATAAGTTCTTGTTTTATATTATTATATTTTAAAAAATATTAAAAAATATTTGTTCAACCTTATTTGTATCACAAAAATAAATATATTATAAACAATATAAAAATACAAATGATAGCATTGTTAGAATTCATATTTGGTAAGGGATCAAATTGCAATAAGGTGTTCTACCAAATATGATAACATTTAGTGAGTTGATTTTAGGGAGCGTGTGTGTGATCACAATTATAGTTTTTATATCCCCACTGGTATTTAAAGTGATGATGTGTGATCACAATTATAGTTTTTATATCCTCATTAGTATTTAAAGTGATGATGTGTGATCACATTTTAGTTTTTATATCCCCATTAGTATTTAAAGTGATGAAGTGTGATCACAATTATAGTTTTTATATCCCCATTAGTATTTAAAGTGATGATGTATGATCACAATTATAGTTTTTATATCCTCATTAGTATTTAAAGTGATGATGTGTGATCACAATTACAGTTTTTATATCCCCATTAGTATTTAAAGTGATGATGTGTGATCACAATTACAGTTTTTATATCCCCATTAGTATTTAAAGTGATGATGTGTGATCACAATTATAGTTTTTATATCCCCATTGGTATTTAAAGTGATGTTGTGTGATCACAATTATAGTTTTTATATCCCCATTAGTATTTAAAGTGATGATTATTTTTATAGGAAGATATGATGTCTCCTACTATCATAATAATTGTGAATAATTTTCAAGGTTTACTAAGCTCAAGGCTCAAAATATTTCACATACAAAAAATGTTTTATTTCTATAAGTACTTTGCTTGAAAATTTCCAAAAAGGTTTATACCTTTGCTATAGTCAAATATAAAGCCTCCATAAATTAAATACATAGATTCAAAAAACTTCTAGTCCTAGTAGGATACTTCTAGATTGAATGTAAATAAAGTTCTCAAAAGATCTAAAAGAACTAGTATAACAACAATTAAACTGAAAATAAAAGAAAGACCTTGGATCAAATTTTGAAAGACAACCCTCTTGATGTTCTCACATGATCCATGTGTTAGTTGTTAAGAGTGAAACCCTCCTTGAACATAGAATCAATGATCCAATTACATTCCATTACATTCCCTGAAAACATGAAGAAAGAAATTTTCATTTATGAGTGATTCAAATTTAAGACTTCCTCATATATAAGAAATAAAAAGAAGTTCTCCATAGAGAAATCCTCTCTCATCCATTTTATAACAATTTGGGAGTTCCCCATGAGGTTTTTATACTCCCTTTGGGACAACTACTAGTATAAGCAATTTGAGTGTCATTAATTGAATTAAATTATTTAATCTCCTACCCAAATTTTCTTTGAATTTAAAATAATGATTATCATATAAATATAAAATCCCACCAACTCCCCCAGTAGGAGGGTTACCCTATGAGGTTCCATCAAATTAAATCTATCTTCTAGATATGTCTATAATTTCATCCACCATTGTCCTTCGTGGTTTTTCATTTTTGACCTGTGTGAAGTTCCCAAAAAATATTCAAACCTTAAGTTGTACACTAAAATTGGGGAATGAGCTTATCCTCAAACAAAATTGAGTTCTTATCCAACCAAATTCCCCATATGAAAATCAATGATATGGATTTAATATTTCCTTTATGTACCATGGGAAATTTGTTTTTCATTCTATCCCACGTGGACTTTCAATCCAATCCATAACCTTAAAGTGTTCTATTGTATTTATATGTATCATAAATATTCCATAACCTAATTGAATCATAAATATACTATAGCCTACATAGTGATAGATTATCTCTTGCTATTGTGCATTCCCATATATCCAAACACCTTCCAAATTTCATTTCCATGAGTATAGGTTTGCAATCACATAGGCTATATGTGTTTTGTGTTACCCAAGATGTTGAGCATGAGCAGGGTGATGGGAAAGATGAAGCATGATGCTGCAATAGTAGATGTTTTCTTTGTTGTGATTAAGAGCCTATGAATTAAACACCATCATGTTAAAATTTATTTCTTGGAAACATGTGAAAGATGGCATAAGTGCAAAGGATGATTGATGGACGGCAGGAATATTGTCGGAAACTAGGAAGGAAAAGAAAGGCATTTATAGCTGAAAAGACTCATCTTTATCATAGATATGTTGCTCTTTATTTTTTTTAGTATTTTTTTTCTCTCTTTTTTTTAAACCATGTGAAGCGATAACTTGTTGGAGTAATATGGGTGAGGCCCAAGATCAAACCTAGCAATTGCCACTATAGCACCAAGAGTATATCCAATAGCTCGCAAATCAGATTTACCAAGAATTTATGACTTGGCAAGCTCTAAGACTCCACAAGTGTGGCGGAGCCTACTCCTTGAGCCTTATCAGAATGCACCAAAGATGTCCCTTTATGGGATTTGAAATTGGGTGGAGGGGATTTAAGATCCCATTGTGCCAAACACTTGGTCATCCCACGTGGAGACAGATTTTGTATATATGTTAAAATGTCAAAGTCATTTACTTGTAAGGTAATAAAGTATGAGGACAATCGTTGACAATGGGCATATGTTCCAAGAGATTTCTAAAGTGTGACATTAATTTTGATTTTTGTTTTTTTTTTTTAATTTGTAAGTTCATAAGATATACGATCTTGGAAATTGTATTAATTTAAATGTATTTATGTTTACAAGGATTTAAAAGGGTTATTTAGATAATTTTTAAGGTCTTTTGAATGGCCATTTGAATCTAGTTTTGTGAAAGTGTTATTTTGATAAGTCAATGGGTGTCTTAAAAGGTGAAGGCATATAATTGGAGGTCTTGCATATGGAAAATATTGTGGAGTGCAAAAACATTGGGATTGTGATAATAGTTAACAAATACAAAAATATTAGGAAGTTTTCCAATGGGATGAAAGCTCCCAAAATGAGGAGATATTGTTGAGGATCATAGTAGCCATAGTAATGAACAAGGATCAATGAAAGTTGAAGCTAGTGGAATGAACTCTTAAAGAGGTAAAGAAAATGAATAGGATGATATTTTGGCCATATGATTGCTACAAAGGAGTGATGGTAACCTTCGTAATGTATTTTTAATATTTGTTGTACCTGAGATGAAATGATGTAATTGAGCAAGGGGTACATGATTAGTTATACCTCACACCCTATAGTTTTGGTCCAAGTTGTAAAAGTATTGATTCCTCCATGTGTTTTGTAATTCCTACTGAGTTAGGTCGACATGCATTAGTGTGGTAACACATGTAATCATGTTGTGCATATCCCTCTTATGTAAAAAATGAATGTGGTATCAAGTTGTGGAATTAAACACTAGGTAGGTACGAGGGTGGTAGGTGTACTTGTATGCTATCTTGATGCGTAATTAGAGAATTTTAGTTTTAGATTAATGGGGGAATGTGAGATGGAATAATCTCAGAATGTGAGAAGGTTGGGACCAAGTTAGAGAGAGTTTAACATGTTGATGAACTATGCAGGTGAAAATGATTCCTAAAGAATTGGAAAGTATAGTGGATGGAACCCATATATCTTGGTAGGATATGTATTTCTTTATATGTTGATGTCAATGATCAATTGTATGCAAGTATAAGAGGAAGCATAAGAAATTTTAGTGATGAATCCTATAGTGAATAAATATGAAGTAAATACATAAATGTGATCCTCAATGTATCAAAAATGAATAGCTGGTGACAATGCTTATGAAGTTGTAATGACAATATTTAGGTAGTAACATAGATGGGATAAAGGTGGACAAACTAGGTAAAACTATTTGGAATAAGAATAGACTTGACCATATTGTAGTGTGAGTCACATATTGTATTTGTAAGCAAGTGTATATGTCATGTTTTGATTCAATGTGTTGGTCATAGAAATGTTTGAGTTCATACCTATTATCTCCATGGGGTGGAGTTTGTTGTGTGTACATGTATCGATGTAACATGTAAAGGGAAAATTGTTGTAAGACCTAGAGAGGCAGACATACCCCCATGTCTTGTGTCCCTAATTACTTGTATAACTTGTCTACTTTAGTGCAATAATCTCTATTAGGGAGTTCTTTAACACTCAAATGAGTGGGCCATGTGTTGGATAGATATATTATGAGTGGACCATATTGTTGGTCGTAAACTTTATCATAGAGTTCTTTAACACTTGGAGTAGACCATAGTGGTTGTAGACTCTGGGAGGTGAATATTTACATTCAAGGGGACTTCATCAATAAGTTGAATGAACCATGTAAACAAAGATAGATCCAAGTAGACCAACAGTTGCAATGGTTACATACCAATGCATTCCAGTGGATGGTTGTTTCTTTATATCGATGTTGGTATTTTTGTGATCTCTACATGATTGAGGTACAAGGTAACAGTATCAGATGGACCAAATATGGACTTTGTTATTGAGGAGGTTCTTTAAGTCATAGTGAGACATTTTTTATAGAGAATAAAGCATTGAAGATCTTAGAGGATGAACATTAATACAAGTAGTTATTAAGGAGGAGTGTTGGAGTATGTAACTCATACAGGTCTTATGTGTGATCATATTTAGTTGTTTATATTCTTGTTCATTATTAGATATATTTCATCTCTACAAGAAAGAGTATGTTTCTAGCTTTGAAGAGGTGGTTAGATCTAGTTGGTTTGAGATATATTATCCAACTAGTTAGCTTTCTATATTGGTTTATGGTTGAGATATTCACTTAACTGGTAAATTATCTGATCAAAGATAGTTTTCCTATCTTGAGACAAAGCTTGGTGTGTGTATGTATGTGTGTAATTGATTAATACTGAGTGCTCAACCATAATTTTTGGTGTGTAAGTGTCTACTCTCCCAAATTCTAGCAATAGAGTGTATGTGGGGTTTCTTGGTGTAAAGAGATGATGATTCATGTGTACATATTTTGGACCCAAATTCATCTGTTCATTTTCTGTACTATGGTATGTCGATATCATTAAGGTTTCATCTCCATGAACTTTTACAACACTTTCCCATATTAAGGATTGAACTTATGGTATGAAGAGGTGATGAAAAACATGTATATATTTTGGATCCAAGTTCATTCCGACATTCTCCTTAAACTAGATAACATTGACCAAGTCCCATTCACAAGGCCTCATGACAACTTACCATAATTTGCATATGCATATCACAAGTCAAAAACCCCTGATTCTCTATGTCGATACTATTGACCAAGTTTCATTCCCATGGGACTTTCTGCCCCCTTGAAGTGAGCCTAACCAAGTTCCATTCCCATAAACCTTTATGACAACTTAAGGTGAGTCACAGACACATATTGCAAGCCCAAACTTACCCCCACTTCCTCCTTAATGTGGATGTCATTGATCAAGTCTTATTCTATAGGGATTTCATGGCACCTTAAGGTAGCAATTGAGACACTTAGAGGCATGGGCTGAAATTATTGCAAAAAAGGTACTGGCGTGCATATACATATTACAAATTAAATCTTATGCTAAGTGTTTCTTAATTTAAATACTATTAACCAAATTTCACTTTCAAAAACCTATATATTTTATTCGTGATAAATATTATTCTTACAAATTCTTATAACTAAGAATAAAGATATCTAAATGTAAAAATTTAACTTATAACATAAAAAACTTATGACCTTTATAACTAAAAATACTTAACTATGAAAATTAAACTTATAACATTAAAATAATATAAAGAATTAACATTTTTATTCCTGCAAAATATAAATGTAAGGTTAAACTTATAATATGCCATTTAAACACATTATTACATTTTAAAAATTTTATTAGTTATTTTATTAAGTAATTTATTAATTTTTAAAAAACTTATTAATTAAAAAAAAATTAACTTAAAATTTAAAGTATTCTTATTTTATTCTTATTTTAAAATATATAACTACCATTACGAAGGATAAAGATGAACAAATATATTCTATAAGACCATTAAAGTTAAGTTATGGGACCATTAAATTTAACATCCATATTCTTATTTTGAAATATATAACTACCATAGGGAAGGATAAAGAAAAACAAATATATTCTATGGGACCATAAAATTTAACATCCATAAGAGAATTTACAATATATTCTATGGGACAAATATATCCTATGGCACCATCAAACTTTACAGCTATACAACTAAAGTATTCTTATTTAAAATTAACTTAAAATTTAAAGTATTCTTATTTTAAAATATATAACTACCATTACGAAGGATAAAGATGAACAAATATATTCTATAAGACCATTAAAGTTAAGTTATGGGACCGTTAAATTTAACATCCATATTCTTATTTTGAAATATATAACTACCATAGGGAAGGATAAAGAAAAACAAATATATTCTATGGAACCATAAAATTTAACATCCATAAGAGAATTTACAATATGTTAGACCGGAAAGGACAAATATATCCTATGGCACCATCAAACTTTACAGCTATACAACTAATTTTAATAACCCGAAGTTAGAACTGAAACTCCTCTCTTGCATATTTTAATATAAAATCTTTTATTTTTTGGTTTTTATTTAGATATGGGGATCGAATGATGTACAATGTGTCATTAATGGAGAAATTTGATTGATTGATGTACAAAGTGTTATTAATGGATAATATTTTAATATAAATTGATTAAAATATAGTTAATAATTAAATGATGTGATAATTTAGATGGTTTATCATTTGTGGTGATTTTTAGTTTTTTCTTAAGTGATCAAATTTATAAGATAATCAGTATTTACTAATATGTTATTGTGTGTAAATCTATATCATGGTGGATTATAAGGGAATTTTTTTTTTTTTTTTAATCAAATATGTAGTAGATTGTTAATTTATTTTCTTATATTTAAAATTGACAAATTCTTAATTTACCGAAATTAATATATATATATATATATATATATATATATATATTAAAACATAATTAATAAATAAATAATAATAATTAAATACTTTAAATAATTGGTTAGTGATAAATAAGATAGCAATAAGAATAAAACATATTGTGTAGTGTAATAAAGGACTATTTAGATAAGAAAAATTAGTCATATTCAAAGCAATGCATAAGCCATCCTCGTATATTGGATGTCATCACCTTGGATTCCAAATAGGATTGTAGGGAAGATCAAACAACTATTCTTTTGATTCCTTTTGTTTGGATAATTTGGGAAAAAGAATGGTTATGGCCTCTTAGGAAAGGCTTGCAAATCCAAAACAAATCGGAAGTTGGAGGCTGAAAAATATTTTTTTTTTTCTCAAAAGTGTTGGCAACTAAAAATGTATAGAGGCTCATCCAAGGCAATGGCCTTTGGGCACAAGCGACCAAGGAAAAATACCTTCCTCAAGAATCCATTGTGGATTGGATTCACAAGCCTAAAGGAAACTAAAGATGCCTCAAGCATTTGGAAAACAATTATGTATGTGTTTCCCCTAATTGGGAATTAAATAATTTGGAAAATTGGAGATGGAGATGAGGTACTCATAAAAATAGATCCCTAGATTGGTTGCAAGGAATACCATAAAGTCTTTGCTAATCTCATTTGTGAGCTTCATAGAAATGACCTTGACACATTAAAAGAAATAGCCCATTGAAACAAAGTCACAAGGAAACAAAGGTGGCTAACATAGAGAGAAATCATGGTAAGAGAGGATAATGCTAACACATAGAACTCCTACACAAAATCCCTCTAAGGTTCTTTTGCAACTTTAAGATTGTGAAGGTTCTTTTGTGACTCTAAGATTGTGAAGACTGGCTCATCTGGTTCCTAAAACCAAAATGCAACTATGAACCAAAGATTGGATATAAAAGCGTTATCCCCAGAGAACGGATGAGATACGAATCTGGCAAAAGAAAAAAAATGTTGCTTCTTTTAAACATAAAGCTCTTTACCTAGGACAATCTACAAAGAGAAGTTTTGAAGGTCTAGGAAGATGTTGCCTTTGCAAGTAAGAAATTTAAACTAATTCTAATCTTATCCTTTTTTCAATTCACTTTAGAAGTAGGGTTGTCAAATGTCTTGAAAGGAAACAACATTGAAGAAGCCCACAAGTTCTAGCTTTCCAATCCAATTCAACTATAAATCTCTTCCACTCACCATTGCTTGGAGGATTTGGATAGCTACAATCACTGTTTGAAGACATAGAAACTCTTCTTATAAAAAGTGTTTTTGCAAAGTACAAATATCAGCTTTTCCTTATCGTAGCATGCCAAGTCATATTCAATTGGAAGGAGCAAATAAATACTTTACTCTAGTCCAATATAAAGCCTCCATAAAACACATATACATATTCAAAAAACTTTTAGTCCTAGTAGGATACTTCTAGGTCAAAAGTAAATAGGGCTATCAAAAGATCTAAAATAATTATTATGATTATGAATAAACTAAAAATAAAGGAAAGGCATTAGATCAAATTATGAAAGACAACCCTCTTGATGTTCCCACATTATTCATATGCTAGGAGCTTAGAGCAAGCCTTCCTTGAATGTAGAATCAACGATAACATTGCATTCCCCAAAAACATGATGAAAGGAATTTTCATTTCGAAGTGATTTCAAATTTAAGACTTTCTCATATATAGGATACAAAAAGAAATTTTTCCATGGAGGAATCCTCTCTCATTAATTTTATGACAATCTGGGAGTTTCCCGTTACTTGAAGCTTTTATACTTCCTTTTGGACTGCTACCAATAAAACCAATTTGAGTGTCATTAATTTAGTTAATATTTGAGCTCCTATCCAAACCTACTTTGAATTTAAAATAATGATTATCATATAAATATAAAACTCACTAGCTCCCCCAATAGGAGGGTTACCCTATGAGGCTCCATCGAAGTAGAGATAGCTTCCAAACCTATCTATGATTTCATCTACCACTGCCCTTGGTGGTTTGTCATTTTTTACCTACATGAAGCTCCTACGAATGTTCAAACCTTGAGTTGTGCACCAAAAAGGTGGAATGACCTTATCCTCAAATAAAATTGAGTTCCTACCCAACAACATTCCCCATGTGCAAATTGATGGCATGGCTTTAAAATTCAATTTAATTACCACATGCAATTCAATTGTCATTCCATCCCATGTGGACATTCAATCCAATCCATAATCTCAAAGTGTTTCATTTCCATAGTATGTCAACACACTGAAGGCCCAACTCATCGAGACATCATAGACTTGATGTTATCCCTCAACACAGACTATTTTCAAAATACCAAAAAACATTGCCATATGATTCCATGCATATCATAAAGATCTATGTAATACACTGCACCTCCTATGTCCCTCACCTACAATTTCTCACTAGTTAGAAGAAAGTGAGTGAAGGCAAAGAGATGAGAAGGAAGAAGGTAGTGATGCTTTGGAAACCTTAGTGAAGGAAAGAGGCAAGTGGAGATGACACTAGGGAATAACCAATGAGAGAAAGAGGCAAAAGGCAGTGACTTAGCCACAAGATTTTTGAACCAATATTTTGAGTTTGTTGCCATTGAAAGACTCTTCCACAATTTTCTTGAACTTAATAGTTCCTCAATTCTCTCTAGACCAAGAAAACATAATCTCGTGAAATAAATAATTGAAGGTTGGGTTCCTCATAAACTTTGCAAAAAAGGTATTTGCTTAGTCGTTGTTAACTTCCTTTTGATATCTAATCCTATGTGGGAAACTTAAATAAATAAATGAGAGATGAGCTCCTCATAAACTTTGCAAAAAAGTATTTGATTAGTCCTTGTTAATTTCCTTTTGGTATTAAGATCTATATGTGAAATGTATTTTAGAAGACTAACTAAATAAAAAAAATTCCAGATTTTAAAAGATACTTAAAATTCCCCAACCTTTTTATGCATCACTCTATATCTTCCATTTTTTCTCCTAAAACTTTATTTTCCAAACTTAAATGTATGTACTCTAGGGACAAAATTCCTAAAACTTTATTTTCCAAACTTAAATGTATATACTCTACGGACAAAATTCCTAAATCACACTAGCTCATCCTTTCCCTTAAAGCCACAATGTGACCTTCCCCACCAAGCCTCATTACCTCCAAGGCAAGAAAGTTACAGAACATGTTGTTAAGAGTGTTCAAAAATCTTCCCCATGGAAACCAATAATTTAATTCCACTACTGTCACCATGTTTTAAAATTATGAAGTTGTTATAAATTGCTATGAATGTCACCATGTTTTAATGTTTTAAAACTATGAAGTTTGTTTTAAAACTATGAAGTTATTATAAATTGCCATGAATGTGTTTTTTCCCTGGCAACACCCTAAGAGGATCCAGGAGGGGCCTCATACCGAGTCAACCCAATTGTCAGGGTCTGACCCTAATAGACGCAAGGAGAGTTAAACCCATGCCAAAGGGTGACTTGGCAGACGCTTCAACCAATAGAGCTACTGGCTACTCATCAGAGCGAATTACCATGTATGTTGCATGATGCAGATCACTCTTAACACTTCACTGGCAGATCAGATATCCTCATAATGTTTTCTATTTTTTTTTTTTTTCATTTCAGCTTTTTATACCTTCCGAGTAACAAGAACAGAGTATTACAACGACATCTGTGAATTCTTACATACTATACAGGAACACTTCTATGTATCCTTGTCTTTTAGAAGGCCTTCTATGCAGCCAGCAGCAGTTATGAGTGTTACAAGAAGAAATATGAAGCTGAATATTTGGAAAATGTTCCACTTCAGTGTCCATCTTGGGAGTTTATTCTGTGCAATGTGCATTTCAACAGGAAAGTAGACTACCAATGGCCAGAAGTTCAGAGCACCCAAAATTCCCAGCACATCATTGAATAATGGTAATAAGATGGCAATGCCAGTAGTTGACATCACAAATACAGTTCTCCAGCACAGCCTCAGCAGATTGACTCTGCACGACCCCCATAATGGAATGCCTATGGGAATTCCCTCCTTGATGAATTTATTGTCAGGCCAAGTATGAGAAACCCACCCTTCAATGCAAGCGAATATTGGTTGACAATACACCTGCAAGGGTGTCATGAAATGATTTGCAATGAAGTTTCTATTGGTAGCAGAGATATTAGAGTCGAAATCCAGGAGAACTGAAGAAAAGGGTAAGAAAAATCTTACTTGGTATGCTGCAACTAGTTGAACCACAATGCATGCATTAGCGAAGTCAATAAGCCAGTAGGGCTCATAGAATCCAAATCCTGTCAATAGGTTTCCTGGTGCATTTTCCCCAAAAGCTGCATAACCCAGAAAAGCAACTAGCATAAAGAGGGTAGCTGTTATGCTCGATGCCAACAAATTTGCTTTCTTCATAGTTACGTTCTCTGGGGGTGTTGACTTGAGAGTATCCTGCACAGTTGTAAATTAGAGGAAGCCTCATATTTATGCATGGAGTTCCTGGTTGTCGAAAGTATACGACTGAAGAAAAAGACTGAGCTATACCTGAATTTCAAGGACAAGGTAAGTATATGGAAATGCAAATGCAATGTCACCAAGACCTTGAAGCATCCTCCAAACTTTTTGGGTTTTAGGAAGAGAGTTGCTCGCGCTGATTCCACCTGGATTTCCTTTAATCTCTCCATTTCCTGCCATTTCCCAGAGCTTTGAACCCATAAGTTTCAACATGCCAGAGAACACATACACTACCTAAATGACGTTTGCATTTTCAATATAGTGAGTGAATAAAATCATTACCATGGTAACTTAGAGATTGAAATTCCTTATCCTGGCCATATATGCTGTAAGAGACCAACTGGGGCAATGGTTGAAGCCCCGAAAAAAATAGAAAAGAGTAAGATAAGAGAGTACCAATAACTTTAGCCACGCCAAGACCAATTCCTATTGTTGCGTAGGTAAAGGACATGGTTGTTGCAAGTATTGAAAGGCCCCATAGTTTATGAAAGTTTGGTATTTGACAAAACATAACTTGTGTAACTCCAAAGAGGATCATATAGATGAGATCTGGAAAATGACATGCTGCTGAGGCATGTCCATTCTTGTGGTAACAATTTGATCGACTGATTGCTCTGCAATGTTAGATAATTCAATCAATCAGGACTGTAAACACTGATAGCTGGAGGGCCTAATTTTAAAAATGGGCAGAAGCCCTCTACAAAATTACTGTTTATGAAACTCCCTGCAAAACAGAGCAGGGGATTGAGGGATGAAAATAAATTAGAGCAAGTGGTTTGTTTAGATCAAAGGTTATTATGCTCTCAAAGCTCTTTCAATAGAAAGTGACCTGATGCTGGCTGAAGCAGTGATTGTGTAAGCAACACACAGTCCATAGAAGCTGGTATACTGAATTAGTCCACATATCCATGCTCTTTTTGCACCTGAAAAGCAAAGACATATGATTATCATGTTCAGTGTAGAGACTCTGTAAAAAATGTTCAGGGTAAGATAGAGAGTAGGGAGGTGTATGTACAGATTACATAAATGTGTTTTATATGTAAAATTGAGGAAAAAAATATCTAAAAATGAGAATTAATTAAAAATTAAAACGATAAAAGAAATCAAAGTATTTTAATTTATAAATTTTTAGTTAAGTCCAGAGTTCAGTTGCATCTGTGTTAAGTATATTAAAACTCAAAGTATATACAGAGAGAGTTTAATCAATCTGGTAGATATAGCACCCAAATTAGCTCGAACTGCATCCCTGTAACAACTGTTTCTCTCAGGTCCAGTGACTGGATCTGGAAACCTGTAACAACTCGACATCAAAAAAGTGGAATACAACGTTACAAGAGCAAAGACAACCATAATCACAGGCCCTGCAATCCATCCCAATTGGGCAACACTCCATGCCAAGGATAACACTCCTGCCCCTAGGAGGCTTGTGATGATATGAGCCACTGCTGTCCAGAGTGTGCCTGTTCATTCCAATGTCATCCACAACTTCAAAACTCAGTCATAGAAAAACTGACACATCCTTACCAAAAAAACCATTGAAGAAAAGTATAATGAAATGGATGCCATACCTGTTCGCAAGACATCTTTTGAGCCCTCGGATTCCATGGCAGACTCCGACTCCTTGTTGTTGCAGACTGTGTGTGAGCTTGGTAGTTGAAAACAGATTGACAAATTTTAATTGGACCCGGAGGAAGTGAATACTATCTTTAAATTCGAATTTCAGATGGTCACAAGGAGCAAGAAAATAAATTCATTCCTGCTATTGAAATCACTTCGGATTGTAAGTAATCTCTGGCCCACATGATACTCGTTGGGCAATGGGAATTTGCCAGTCAAATTTGGATATTCTCTGGTTTGGGAGTCGAAGTGTAGATTTGAGACTTTGGTCGTCAAACTTTTCACTTAAAACAAAAAACCGCAACTTATTTCAAGGACCGTTAATGCTTATGCGTTCACATTTGGAAAAATATATCACGGGCTAATGTTATAAGGCTGGTTTTTATTTCTATTGAAAATAATACAATTTAAATTATATTATGGAGATGATAACTAATATGCTTATTATATATATTATTAGTTTAGATTTATTTTAAGTTGAGATTTATTGTTAGAGGGTAAACATTTTTTTGAGTGTGAAATTTGAGGAAATGTTTGCACCTGTATAAATTTTATTTTTTTCTGAGCTTGATAGGTTCGGAGTTAAGATAGATCTAAGTTGGTTTGACTAGTGTACAAATCTATAGAAAATATGAATTTTTTATCAATAATATATAAATATATCTAATATTATTATAATTATTTTAAATATGCTAAATATCTTTAAGATTAACCTTCTAATTTTAATTTTAAATATTTTTAAATTTTGTTAGTTATATTGCCAAGGTTTTAAATAATGAAACATAAATGAAAAATGAAAAAAAAAAATTTAATCTAATAAATTTTAATAATATATAATATCACCTATTATTAATATTAATTCATATATATATATATATATATATATATATATATATATATATATATATATATATATATATATATATATATATATATATATATATCACCTATTATTTTCATAATACTACTTAATTCATGTTAATAATTTTTTTATAATTTTTTATTATTATTAAAAATAGTTTATATAATTATATTAATAGTTTTAATTTTTAATTGATAAACCACTGACATAGTTTAATTAAATTAACCATTAAAAGAATATTTATTATGATGTAACCCTAGATGATAATAATAAAGGTTCTTTAATTATTCTTAATTAATAAAAATACTCTAATGGTTAATTTGTTGAAAAATATTTAATATGATGTAACTCTAGATGATACTAATAAAAGTTTTTTTAATTATTTTAATTAATAAAAATATAAAATATACATAATAGTTAATTTAGTTAATATAACTTTAAATAAATGTTAATAAATAATAGTTATTTCCTGGATGTGGGTGCTTAAAACAAAATGAGAGGTGGAAGCTCTGTAGTGTGGCACATGGCCTAACCACATGGCCACGCATGGGGCTTGTCCTGCAGCTCATAAATCCACCAGCTGCTTGCCTCACACAAGCACTGCTATCTCTGCCTCTTGCCTTAATGCCTGTCCGGTCCGCAAAGAACTACTTCATGGCGCTGCTCCCCTCTCCACTGTCATTCGCCTCTTGTAGCCTCCATTTCTCGGCTCTCTCTACTCAGTGCTTCTCTTCGCCCTTCAAGATCCTCTGTGACTTTCATTTTCAGCTGGCCTCACCGCCTCTACACACTAGCCATCCAATTGCCTCGCCGCCTCTACACACCAGCCACCCCATTGCCTCGGCGCCTCTGCACGCTAGCCATCCCACTGTCTCACCCCTTTCTCACACTCATTCCTGCTCAAGTATGCCGCGGAGGCATAGGATGAGATGTCGTCGATGTCGTGGCAGGGGCCAGTCCTCAAGCCTGCCCATTTCAATTCATGAAGACAGTCGCTCCCCTCCCCCTGAGGACAATTCGTATCGGTTTCATTATGATTGCACCCTGGACCGCCCTAGAGTGATTGCCACCCTCACTGTGAGCTTTCAGGAGATGCCATCGAGCTCTGCTGGCTCTGGTTCTAGAAAGCGTCTCAGGAAATCAACAATTTCTCTTGCCCCCCCTCAGTATTCTCGAAAATCTAAGGCGTTGCCAGTCAAATTAGGAGCGCATTCCTCCAGCAGTGAAGGTAGTGGCAATGATAGTCTGATCGTTCTGTGGATGAAAAGAGGAAAGGCAGTGGCAGCCTTGTGCGCACCACCACCATGCCTGAGCCCAATGCACAACATTCAAAGAAAGACGAGGATTCATCGGATGACTATAGGTGTCTCATCATCGAAGAGCCTTCGCCTCAGCCTCATGACAAGTAGCATGTCATGCAACCTCAACAATGAGAGGTTACCTCTCTATGTGTTGTTTCATCTTTCAGATATCATATTTTTTCTGAACTATGTGAGAAACTCTTGGTATTTTTTTTGTTAATGTTGGTTTCCCTACTCATGGCAACAATTTTTGGATGGGCGATCACAATTTTGTCTTTCCGAACTATGCTCCCTCCGGAATTGGCTAGCATAGAAACTCCAAAGGCAGGCTTTGAATTGTATATTATGTGCAAATTAATAGAATAGTCTTATTTAGAAAATAAATAAATAAATAATTATTATTAGTTATAATTATTATTTAATAATTCTAATAATCAATTGAATTTTATCATTATTAAATATAATTTATTAATTCAATCCTAATTAATCTAAAATGAATTTTTTCATTATTAAATATAATTTATTTTTATTTGAAGTTTTAATTCTATTTTTATTTATTTCTTTATTTTTATTTTTATTTACTAATAATTATTATTAATTAATTAATTTTTATTAATATCAATAATAAAAATTAATTAATAAGGATAATTATTAGTGATTCAATTAGTGTTTCGTAATGACCAAACCCTAAAATTTTTTACTATTTTGGAGAAGAAGCCTATTGTTAATAACTTTAATGATGAAAAAAGATGAAATACAAATTTTAAATGCAAAGTGAAAATAATAGTGTTGAATGATAGAAAATGTGAATAATAAGAATATTGTTAATTACAAATAGTCTTCATTGTGATCAATCTCAAACTATTTTCTTCTACTATTCTTATTGTCACCCTTGTTATATTTGTCATATTTTCAAGCTGTTGTAGTAAGCATCATCCTTGTCTTTGTTGCTCTCCAATATTAATAGGTTGAATTACTATAACACAAAAATCAATTGTCACCCTTGTTATATTTGTCATATTTTCACGCTGTTGTAGTAAACATCATCCTTGTCTCTGTTGCTCTCCAATATTAATAGGTTGAATTACTATAACACAAAAATCAATGTACATTGTCTATAATTTTGTGTGCTTACACTGTAATCAATGCACTTTGTTAATCCAATCACTTTAAAATTAATGTACATCATACATCCAATTACATCAAATTAGAAATCAAAATCTACATTGAAATCAAAATCTACATTGAAAGACCTTGGATCAAATTTTGAAAGACAACCCTCTTAATGTTCTCACATGATCCATGTATTAGGTGTTAAGAGTGAAACCCTCCTTGAACATAGAATCAATGATCAAATTACATTCCCTGAAAACACGAAGAAAGAAATTTTCATTTATGAGTGATTCAAATTTAAGACTTCCTCATATATAAGAAATAAAAAGAAGTTCTCCACAGAGAAATCCTCTCTTATCCATTTTATAACAATTTGGGAGTTCCCCATGAGGTTTTTATACTCCCTTTGGGACAACTACTAGTATAAGCAATTTGAGTGTCATTAATTGAATTAAATTATTTAATCTCCTACCCAGATTTTCTTTGAATTTAAAATAATGATTATCATATAAATATAAAATCCCACCAACTCCCCCAGTAGGAGGGTTACCCTATGAGGTTCCATCAAATTAAATCTATCTTCTAGATATGCCTATAATTTCATCCACCATTGTCCTTCGTGGTTTTTCATTTTTGACCTGTGTGAAGTTCCCAAAAAATATTCAAACCTTAAGTTGTAAACTAAAATTGGGGAATGAGCTTATCCTCAAACAAAATTGAGTTCTTATGCAACCAAATTCCCCATATGAAAATCAATGATATGGATTTCATATTTCCTTTATGTACCATGGGAAATTTGTTTTTCATTCTATCCCACGTGGACTTTCAATCCAATTCATAACCTTAAAGTGTTCTATTGTATTTATATGTATCATAAATATTCCATACCCTAATTGTATCATAAATATACTATAGCCTGCATAGTGAAAGATTATCTCTTGCTATTGTGCATTCCCATATATCCAAACACCTTCCAAATTTCATTTCCATGATGACATTGTCTTAGCCTTGCTATCGGAGGAAATGAGACGGAGAAATATGGAAGGTCAGGATGGAGATGCCTTATCTGTACGAGGAAGGTCCCAGAACATAAACAAGAATAAGGTTTTGAGTGGGATATCTAAATATAGAGGGAGATATAAATCTCCTGGAAAGTTTGTAAAGGTGTGCTGGAAATGAAAATTTCAAGAAGGAATACAGATCTAAAGCTCCTGAGAAAGGAAAGGGATCTGATGATGCTCCTTCTGTAGAAGAAAAAACCACCTCGGATGAAGGTGGGGACATGTATTTGGCTTCTTCTTCAAATACACATGTAGATCATGAGTCATGGTTGATTGACTTGGGTGCATCCTTTCACTTCACTCCCCATAGGGAGTGGTTCTGCGAGTATGAGAAATATGATGGCAGTGATGTCTTCTTAGGTGATGATAGGAAGGCCAGAATCATCGGACGTGGAAAATTCAAGTTGAAGCTGCAAGGTGGAAGGATTAGAACACTTCCTGGTGTTCTGCACATTCCTGAATTGGCCAGAAATCTGATTTCTATAAGCAAGATGGATGATGCAGGTGTAAAAATAATGTTCAAGAAAGATACATGTAAGATGGTTTGGGGAGCACTGGTATAAATGTGGGGATTTCGGATTGGAACTCTGTACAAGCTTCAGGGTAGCACTATTATTGATGGGTGCAACAGTTCTGTGGTTCCCAAAAGTGGAGTGGAAAGCCAAGCGGTCTCTGGAGAAAAGACCATGCTATGGCTTCAAAGGCTTGGACATATTGGAGAGAAGGGCCTTCGGATATTGCATGGAAATGGTATGGTAGAAGGTATGTCTAATAGCTCTCTGGATTTCAATTTCTATGAACATTGTGTATATGGGAAGCAGAATCGTGTGAGTTTTCCTTCTAGTGCTAAGAGGGCAAACAAGATATTAGAGCTTGTGCACAGTGATGTGTTTGGATCTGTGTCGGTTCCATCACTGGGTAAGTCTGTGTACTATGTTTCATTATATGACTTTCAAGGAATACATGGATATATTTCTTGAGGAAGGAATCTGAAGTCTTTGACAAATTTAAAGAATTTAAGGCTATGGTGGAAAACCAGACAAAGAAGAAGATAAAGGTGCTGAGGATAGATAATGGTGGGGAGTTCTACAGGAAGGAATTTGAAGAGTTCTGTAAGAAGTGTGGTATAGCGCGGCAGAAGACTACTCCATACACACCTCAACAAAATGGAGTTGTAGAAAGAATGAGCAGAATGCTAATGGAAAAGGAAAGAAACATGCTCAGTGGTACCGGGTTAGGACAAGAATTCTGGGTAGAGGTAGTGGAGACTACATGTTACTTGGTTAACAGATCACCTTCATCAGCATTAGAGGATAAGACTCCACATGAGGTATGGACTGGTAAGAAACCCTCTCTTTCACATCTGAGTGTATTTTGATGTGATGCATATGTACATGTTCCAAAGGAGAAAAGGACCAAGTTGGATAATAAATCTGAAAGGTGCATCTTTATTGGGTATAAGGATGGTTTAAAGGGTTACAAGCTTTGGAACCCAGAAACAAGGAAGGTTGTGTACAGCCGAGATGTGGTGTTTAGAGAAGTGAAAGATGTTAAACATGAAGTCCTACCAAAGGAACCTGAGAATATAGAGTTTGAGCTAAAGGAGGATGATCAGACTCTACAACAGAAGAAGACTTAGAAGAGGAAGAGCCACAGACTCCAGCTATGAGAAGATCAGCTCGGGAAAGAAGAAAACCAGAAAGGTATAGACCATCTGCTTTCTGTTCAAATTTTGCCTTAACTATAACTGATGATGATCCCGGAACCGTCCGAGAGGCTGTAGATTCAGAGGATGGAAAACTATGGAAGGAGGCCACGGTTGATGAACTGGCATCCTTGCATAAAAATGAGGCATGGGATCTGGTGGAGTTGCCGGCTGGAAGGAAGCCCATCAGGAGCAAATGGGTGTTTCAGAAGAAGATGAATGTAGAAGGCAAGGTGGAAAAATACAAAGCTCGGTTGGTAGCAAAATGTTATTCCCAGGTGCCGAGAATTGATTTTGGTGATATTTTTTCTCCTGTTGCCAAAGTTACTTCTATTGGATTGATTTTATCTGTTGTTGCTGCATTTGATTTCGAGGTAGAACAGATGGATGTGAAGACAAAATTTCTTCACAGAGATCTGGAAGGGGAGATCTACATGAAAAAACCTGAAGGCTTTATGGTGAAGGGGAAGAAAGAACTGGTATGCAGGTTAAATAAGTCTTTGTATGGGTTAAAACAGTCACCAAGGTTGTGGTATCATAAATTTTATACCTATACATGGGGACTTGGCTTCACCAGAAGCAAGGAGGATCATTATGTTTAGTTTAAATTAATTGGTGACCATGTTATCTATTTGGTCTTGTATGTGGATGATATGTTGTTGATTGGAAATGACAAAGAAATTATCCAAGATTTGAAGACCCAACTGTTCTCCAAATTCGACATGAAGGATCTTGGTGCTGCAAACTATATTTTGGGCATGGAAATTAAGAGAGATCGGGCAAAGAGGAATCTCTAGTTAAACCAAAGGAAGTATGTTGAGACTATATTGCAGAGGTTCAATATGCAGGATAGTAAACCGGTGATGTTCTGATTCCTGTAGGTACAAAGTTGTCTGCTGAACAGTGTCCCAAGACACAAGAAGAAGAGGAGGATATGTCCCGTGTTCCATATGCAAGTGCAGTGGGTAGCCTGATGTATGCAATGGTCTGTACTAGACTAGATATTACACATGTAGTGGGAGTATTAAGCAGGTTTATGTCAAACCCAGGGAAGGATAATTGGACAGCAGTGAAGCGGGTTTTAAGATATTTGCGTGGCACTAGTGATTATGGCTTGTGCTACCAGAGAAGACTAGGATTGGAAAGAGTGTTGGACATTCATGGTTTTGTTGATGCAGACTGGGCTGGAGATCTGGACCAAAGAATATCTACAATTGGGTATGTGTTTAGCCTATTTGGAGGTGCAGTCAGTTGGATGAGTAAAATACAGTCTGTAGTGGCTCTTTCAACTACAAAGGCAGAATGCATAGCAACCGATCATGCAAGCAAGGAATCAATTTGGTTGCAGAGATTGTGTTCAAGTATGGGGTTGGTGCAGCAAGCTATAAGGATAGACTGTGATAGCCAAAGTGAAATTTTCTTGGCTAAGAGCTGTAGAAATTTGCTGAATAAATCACTTATTCAATGGAGATTAACCCGATCACACATCAATTTCGAATTGCATGCATAACACATAATCTCTTCTACAATTAATTGTCACATGTGGAAAGAATAGAAGCGATAGCACATCAAATCATCACACACATTAACACAGTATGTATGGGGAAAGCTTATAGCTGAAAACCCCTCAGCTATTCTGTATATTAGATGGAGAGAACATGCAACAAATACATAGTACAAACTCCTCACAAGTACTCAGTACTATCTCCCAAAGCTACACAAAAACTAGCTTGGTTTTGAACAAGTCACAGGTTCAAAACACACCCACTAATTTCCCTACCTCTATTGCGCAATCAAGGCTGGTCTAAATAGAGATCCAGGTTTGAATCTCACTGGCTCCAACTGCGCAATTGTCATTGGTAATTTCCTCCAAGTGTGGTGCAAATCTCATGCACAACTGATGTCGCAACTGATAGCTATCTCAACCTTTCATCTACCTCTTCCACTGGTCTCCACTGAACTGTCCATGCACTGAGTTAAACTGATGTGTTCTTTAGTTGAATAATGAGTTAATAATTAGTGAATTAAATAATATTTAATTCACACAACTCATCTCTAGTGTATTATCCAGTTAAACTAAATACAACTAGTTCAACTAGTTAACCAGAACACCACCTCCATTAACTGTCGCATCAACTCCACCGAACTCCGCCACTTGAGCTCTAACTGAAGTCAACCATGCATTAGCTCAACTAACCCACAGGAAAAGCGTAAATCCTTCTGGCAGCTGCATGCCCCACCTTCGGGGGTCAAACTGAAGTGCTCCAAGAGAGTAAACTGAAGTTTAGAGTCCAAATATTATTAAGGGTAAATAATATTTGACTGTTCTATTTTTAGCCTGCCAGTATAAAAATAGACTTCGACCTAAATGCTAAAAATAGAGATCCATCTATTTTTACCAACATGACCAATCCTCCAAGAATAGCATACTGCAGCTCCCGGTCCATGATCCATATGTCTAAAAATAGACATAGTCTAAAAATAGACTTTTTCGACAAAAATCACATGTGTGGTTCCCACCTAGTTTAGGTGATCACTTTCCAACTAGGATCAGGGAAGATGTTTCAGGAGGCCTCCTTCACTGTTTCTTGTTTCCATTTTCAACAAGAGCCTTGCTTATCATTCAAAGACAAAGCACATTGATGTTCAATATCACTTTGTGAGATATATGGTTGAGGCTAAAAGGGTGTTGCTGGTAAAGGTGGACACTTTGAAGAATGTTGCAAATGCATTGACGAAGTCTGTGAGCACTCAAAATTTCTCTTGGTGTAGAGAAACAATGGGTATTGCAAAGCTGGGCTAATGACTTAGCTCTCCTATGGCCCCTCGTGGAAAGAAAACAACAAGTGGGAGAATGTTGGGTATGTGTTATATTCTTTCCACGACTAGTCATGTGCAAGGGGGTCACATGGGGGGTAATAGACCCCCTTGTACGTTGTGCTGGGTGCAGCAGGGGGGTCACAGGGGGGGCGACAGCCCCCCCAAATTTTTTTGGTCCTTATTTTCTGGTGGGCAGACCCGCCCATGGTTTTGTGCATGGGTTTGCACATGGTTTTGGGGCATGATGGTTTTCGGCCCCTGGTATTTTGTAGATCCGATCAAGGGAACTATGGTTATGTTCTAATCCAGGGTTAATGGATTGGGGTTTATGTATGCTTCGGCATGTATATATATGTGTTGTAACACTAAAAGGAATATAATGTAAAATCAAGCTGGTTTTCCGGATTTGGGATCCAGGGGAAAATATCTTTGTATATATGTTTTATGTTCTATGCTCTCACTATTGTTTATTTTCTGTTTTTAAGATTCGTTTGTAGATAATTTATGTACAGGATTAAAACCTACGTACGAGATATGCACAAGTTGGATATGTTGAGTTAGCACAAAATCTATTCCCTAAAATTATACTAGAAATGTTAAAAAAATCAATCTTATCACTCTTGCCATTGTGTTTGGAGCATGTGCCAGCCTAGAAATCTTAAAACATGGAAATCAGATATATACCTATATAATTAAATCAAGGTTTCAATCTAATGCATATGTTGCAAGTTCCCTTGTTGACATGTATTGAAAATATGATAGCATGATGGATGTAGGGAGAGTTTTTGATAGCCTTGATGAAAGAGATATGGTCTATTGGAATAAAATAATTGCGAGATATACTTAAAATTACCATAGAGAAGAGGATTTGGTTCTTCTTCGTGAATTGCAAAGGTTTGGTATGATTCCAATTCAAATTACTTTTGATAGTGTGCTTAGGGCATGTGCTAGCTTAACAAATCCATAATAGGGCAAGCATATTTTTGTTCATATCATCAAAACTGTGATCCTAGAGGATGTATATGTGGGGATCGATGATCTTTTTCTTGCATAAAAATTAGCACAAAATACATAATGACATAGATATGACCTTGTCCCACAATGTCCTATATGGTTATATGATGATATCCCTTTAAAATTTGTGCACAATCATGCTATATATCTCCATGTGAGGTACTCAAATAAAGGAAGATATTTTTGGGTTGTGTAAGCCTAGCAACATGGAGAACATGTGAACTATATGTTATTTTCTACCATGCATTTCTAGGGCTAAAAGAATGCATTGAAGAGCTTGGTTATTAAAAGACACTAAAGAACAATCAATGATGTGGAGCAGTTGCAATGATATTTCATTGGATAATGGATGCAATTCACACACCAATGGCAACGAAATAGAGAGAAACAAAAATGTAATTGATGATAGGTGCAAGGCCAAAAAGTTTAGCAATCATTTGTTAATATTTTCTCTAGTTGCAAGCCATGTCTAACCAAAATGGGTCATGACTGGATGCAATCACTTGGTGTGTCATGAAATCCTTAGTGTCTCATGTTATTTAGATATATTTTAATGCATGACATCATAGAGGTAGGTTGCAGATCTATGTGAATACAACTAAAAGTTATGGTGATACAACTTTATAACAAAGGATCATGGATGGTGAAATACTTGTGTTATGCTCCTATACCAATAGGTGTCATATATCATGATTGAATTGATGGGCTATGTAATATGTTCATACCTTTCCTTGTTGCAAAGGTTTTCCATATTGTCAAAAAATCAAAAAATTTTAAAAAATGTAAAGAGGTATACCCTAAAAGAAAAATTAAAGGGTGAAAAGAATAAAGTGGCTAAAAAAGTGAAAGAAAATGAACCCCACCAAAAGAAAGGCCAAGGAAAGTGTGCAAGTCTAAATGCCACTATTTTTTGCTCCTATGTAATAAAAAATTGTGTGCAACTTGTAACTTATGCCACAATTGGTGAACAGTCAAATAGCTTAAGCTTGGCTAGTTCATGTTTGAATTTTATGTTTTAGAGATAGAGAATAAAATTTGACCAAACTGTTTAATCTTGGCAGATAAGTAGATAGGTAGAGTAAATAAAGGAGCTCAACAGCTTAATCTGAGCCCTTGGATGTAATAAGGTTATACTCAGATAGATTTATACATGTAAAAGAAAAGAAAGTGTGATAAGGGTTTGCCAGTCTAAGTGCACCCTAATAAAGAAGAAAAAATGTTAGGTTAAAGTAGGTAGGGTAGGTAGATGATGTTGCAGAATTACATGTGATGGATAATGACTCTAAATGTGTTAATCTTTACTTTCATCACAAGTGCAAGGCAGACATTACACTGAAGGAATTTCAAGCAAAACAAGGTCAAATGATTAACTCCCTTTCTCATTTTTCCCTAAAAAATTCACTAATTTCCCCTAAGTACTAGGGCATTTGAAAATTAGAGGGGCTTAGAGAATTTCTATGACTTCTGGAGGGACCAGACCCTCGGCCCAATAATTTAAAAAGCTAAGTACTTAAAACCATCCATAAGTCATTCATTTACTTCCATAAGTCTTTTCCTAAGTAAAATCCTATTTTACTTAGGAAAATTGCACAATATCCCATAAAAACCCTTTTTCATTTGAGCCTAAGTTAAATACACAATCCTAATGTTTTATACTTAGCGCTTTTTCATTCATTATCACATATTAACTTTTAACTTATATTATTTATTTCCCTATTAAAATCTACCCGTTCCCGTATTACTATAACTATGAAAAATCCCCAGATTTTACATATCCCGCCCCTTGGTTGAAATATAACCATAATACAGTATTAACATCAAAAAAGGATTAATTAACCCCCATGGTTAATTAATAACTTTTCGGACCGAATTATGTTGCTCCCATATGGGGCCCGCCCTCATTAAACTCTCGTCACCTTGCCTCCCCAATAGCCGTTCGATCAAGCCTTCCACATCCAACGCTCGTCATCCATATCGCATGGCACTCCACGACCGAACGTTAACGTGCGATCACGAAGCGGTTTTGTGAACAGTGCCCCGCCACGCATCACAAAATCTGTGGAATCGCTGGCTCCCAGCCAAATACCGCCTGTCCCCAAAAGCGGTGCGATATCATACCGCTTACCGCCCTCCGCATACGACAAAAAACAATTCCCGCGTACGCCATCCGCCCGAATAACAAAAACACCCACTAACCTTGACTTTGTTAATAAAACAAACAAAACGTCATTTTCATTATTCTTTGCTGCAACCAATTTTCCCATGCAAAGAATGTCAAAGTCAACTGTCGAAGATTTCCAACCGCCACCTTGTTAAGAAATTTGCAGCCGAACCAGTCCAGAACCTGTCAGCTATTGCCTACACCTGTTTTCGCCCGAACACAAGTATTTATCCAATTTCCGCCAAACCCTGCAAATCTTGGTCTTATACTAAAATTCCATAGAAAATGGATTAAAATACAGTATAATTCAGTCTTTGTTTCACCACATAAGTTCCCAGACCTGTAAATTTGCCCATTTTCCACTGAAAATCCAAATTCCTTTCTAAATCCACAAGAACCAGAAATGGAAACCCCTGTGGCTTTGACTGTTGCACCCCTGAATGCTCCCCATAAAGATTTAGACTATCTGCCTCTAGCGGATAGGGACTTCCAGATAAAAGACCTCACCTTTAGCGAAAATCCCCTGCGAATCTTTTGCCAAAGTAGAAATAATTACCTGAATGGTTCTGATATTTTTGGACAGTGGGAATCCAATCTACCAATGTATTTTCTACCCTCAGTCCATGTCTTTTCTGAAATAATTTATCACTGCCATGCCAATTACGACCCTAATCAACGAGCAGTTATGTCCCCAAGTCAAACCATTCTTTTTCCAATAACTGCTCAATCCATCAATGAAATGTTACAATTTCATCCCGGTCAAGCCCTGACTCCCCTTTCCATGGGAGATTTACTTGAAAAATCCACAAAATTATCCCAAGAAGAACTGAATCGCCTCTGTCAAACTTTCATGCTAAAAGAACATCAACCCAAAGGCCCCCCTCCTTATGAACATACCTTTTTCACAGATATGAGCAGACTTATAGTGAATATGATATCTTTAATAATGGGATTCAACACTAGTGAGTACGTTGATGAGATAACCCTAGTGTTGTTGTCAATTTTTACACCTGTATAACCCCCTGCTGTCAAATATGATTTTGCCTCTTACATTGCTAACAAGATTCATGACCAGTTCATGAGACTAGAAGATGAAAGAGTTTTCAAATACTCCACTTTTATATACCATCTTATGCTCTATTATCAGTCAGAGAATTTCCCCTTCCCTGTCATGAAACTTGACACTAGAGGAAATCCAAGGTCTGTAATTTTCTGGTCTACAGTCTTCCATAGTTCCTTTCAATCCCCTTACTCATACAATGAATTCATTGACCTATTCGTTCACCCAGCAACCACCTTATTAACAGGAGTTTCCCCTCCTAGGATTAATAGCAATATGAAGAAAATCCTTCAGCTCTCCAAGCAATACAGGATAGGTGATTGGTAGCTATACAAGAACCATACAGAAATCAGGATATATGGGTGTGAGCTCTGCCCTTTTAAGCTACCAAAGTATGTTCCAATGAGGCTCTTTGCCTTGGAATATTTTAGGCAAATGATAAATTCAGACCTGGTCCATTTTTATAATGCCAAGAAGAAAGCTTAGCTTAGAATCAAGAGTCAGTTAGGCCCTTTTATCTGTAACAATAGAGATGCATGGAAAGAAGCAGAAATAATTCTGGAAGATTATCTTAAGTTGCAAAAGAGTTTTTGGTGGGTACCATATGACCCTAAGAGCTTTATATGTGATAGAAGAATGAAGAACAAATTGTCACCATACATTCACCATAGAATTCCAGAGATTGAACAATTTGCAAATATGGATGAATGGATGGAAGGGGCCCAAGTAGAAAAGGATAGTGAAAAGGTCAATGTTGAGAATGTTATGAAAGATCTTGAGAAAATACTTGACCTGGATTCTTTTGGGCAGGTACGAAGATCAGGGATTGGTCCCTCCTCTGCTGGAACCTCTCAGCAACATTCACAGGAAACCATCACACCAGCCACAACAACATCCAAAGGTAAGGAAAAAGAGACCAATACATAGGCCACAGAGCAATCCACAATGTCCGAGCAGGCCGAAACTTCCGAGCAGACCCAAATGCAGATCTCTCCCACTCAGGTCAATACGACAGAACCTCCAATATTGCAAACTCCCCTGAATGCGGAAAAAAAGTAAAAAGGATAAACATAGATCAAACAGGTCAAAGTGTATCAATATAGATAAAGAGTATCAGTAAAAGCAGGGCAACCAGCACAGAGTCACCAAAGAAGACAGCAGCAAGCCAAATCATAGGGCCTGCCTCCAGCACACTCACAAAAATAGGAACAACACAACATCGGTTTACCTTTTCTCCTATCTACGAGACTATCTGTCTCTATTTTCTTGTAACTTATTCATAAGTCATCCTAAAATATATCTCACTCTGTTAGGAGATGTTTTTTATAATTTTTTGTATAAATACTCCCTCAATTAGAGTATTGAGGTGGTGGATTCTTAGACTTTGCGGTAATACTGATTATTTTGGAATAAAGTGTTGTTGGACAAAGTTTTGCATGGCTAGCTGGATAAAGAATTGACGCAAAGGACTTTTCACAGGATTCTTGAGTCAGACACCAGATCAATAAGTCTTCTATCTCTTATGTTTTAAAGTTTTTCCTTTTTATTTTACCATCTATGTTTCATATCTGGCTAAACAACAAAATAATAATTCAGAAAGTGCTTGAGTGCAATCTGTTTTCAATCGTTGTTATTCTTAATGTTTTCCTCTGAACTAGTATGAACAGTGAATTCTTAATTGCTCCTGTTTTCTAGTTTATTCATTCTGATTATTTGATAAAGAATTCTTAATTTCCCTTTATTAATAACCATTCAAGTTCCCTCTTTCGAAAAAGTTGAAGGATTCTTAATTTCCCTTCACCCCTTTTGAGTCCATTCCATTTATTTTAAATCTTTATTTGTTCCCTATTTGACTACCTTGCCTTGTGAAACCCTCCCTTGTTAAGAAACCAAATCCAGTTAAGCCATCTTCTTTGACTCCATTATCCCAATGGCCTAAACTACTCAGTCCTACTCCTATGCTATTGAATTCCACCCCCAAACACAATCAAAATCCCTAAACTTTCATAACTAGCCTAATATCTTTCAAAACAAAGTCAAAACTTAAAGAGAGAGCCCTATCTGGGTACAGATTGGCTAGATTTTGTACCTAAAAGTTGGTTTGTGGTTACCTCGAACCCCTTTCCTCTTCCCAACAACTTCAAGGAAAATCTGAGTGATAACAACTTGAATTTGACAATGAAGAGAAGAAGGAAGAGTATATTTTTGAGATATAACTCATGGATCAAAGGATAATCATTCATACTTGTTAAAGATAAATTCATATGGACATGAGGAAGGTTCTATTACACCACCTGCCACAAAAGAAGTTTTTACAACACATTAAACTCCGAGTGGGAGAATCAATGAAAGCAGAATTGTCTATTCAATAAAACCTAGAGAGTAGTATTCTATACAAAGGAAATATAGGTTTGGCCCTCCTAGAGTTGTTGATTTGTTTGTTGGTCTAGTGGTATCTATATTAGGGTTTGGGATAGGATCTACTTAGAAGTTTTAAGGAGTATTTTCAAGCAAGACCATGAGAAAATACAGGGTCTCACCATTTCATATTTGAAGAAGCTTGGACCTCTACATGTTACATGTTTCTCAAATAAAGATGGGACAACAAGGAATAATGAAACTACCCTTTTGAATGGGCTCTGGGTAGGGAGATCCACATAGATATTGTAATCTAAGTTCAAAAATATCCCTCTAGAAAAAAAGGTAAACATATCTGATGTGGATAAAAAAAGAATTTCAAGATAGAAAAACTTGAAATGTGGTAAAGGTAGTAAAGCTCCAAAGGGAAATGACAACACCATGTTTATCCAGGAAATGGCAAGGTTAGGAAAAACCATTTTCAATCCAACAATCCTCCATGCCAATGACAGATCATAACCAAGAAACCACATACATGTGGCATGCATGCCAAAACTAGCAAGCAAATCATACATGCAACTCGGTACCTGCAAGAAAAATCCGGTGTAGCTATTGATCCTGATGTCCTCTTATGCTTTCCTGCTCTTCCTTTGCCTTCTTTCTCCAAATACCATGTATGCTACACTCCTCTAAGAGTGCTCCAAGATAATCTAAGTGTACAAGAGTATGAAAGAGAGAGAATAGAATTAGAGCTCTAAAATTGAACTCACAAAAGGTGCCAACTAATACTCATAAGCCTTTTTATTAATGAGACCTCTATTTTCTACAATTTTCCATTATATTCCTTCATTTTCCTCCTCACGTGTAACCTATGACCCTTCACCTATCTTTTCTCCTATTTTCCATTTTTTTCATAAATAAAATGCCAATAAATGCCACTTTTCCTTTCCAAAGCCTTTTTCATATCTTTTTCCAATTTCCATAGCCATTAATTAATCACAAGTGATCCCCATCACTATGTTTTTGCCCAATATTCATCTTGGAATACATGTCCCATGACCATGGTCTTATTTTACCTTTATTAATTTTATTACATGGATTTTTTACCACGGTTGTTACAATCTTTTACTTTAAAGAATTCAAAATATTATGGAACTATTTCCATCCAAATATTTCTATAATATCATTTGAACCCATGAATCATATGCAGACTTTCAGGCCAACTAGGCCTTCCTTCTCAAGGAAAGCCAAGGTGTAATAAATTATACTAAAGAATACTACCTTATCCCTTGATATTTCTAAGGTCCCTATCACTATATCGCCCCCCCCTCCATTTTCAATATGTCACTGATAGAATCTCCCCCCTTCCCATGATCCACCAACACATTTTCATGATGGTGCTGATTATGATAAGTCCCTCGACATGGAACAAGTTGTTATCCCTCTTCATGCAAGCATGCTAGCCTCTAATTCTCACTCTCGATGCCTCCTTGATTTCACACCTCTACCTAGATTCATGATGATCTTCCTACTCTGGAGTATTGATATGATTAATGGTCACTTGATGGACACAAATGTTCTCATGTGGGATTTGTGCTTCATCCAAGCCCCCGAAAATTCATCTGTGGCGAAGCAATTCCGCTTGATTTGTTACAATGTTATGTGGCTCTCATCCTTGGAGCCTACACTTCTCTTTGGTTCCTTGGAAGCCTCTCAAGCTTTGCTGGGTTAGATTGTTGATTACAAGCTCAAGGATGTCGCCCCTGAAGTTCAGAGCACTGCAACCCAACATGTTGCAAACTATTGTGACATCAACCTAAATTGGCATGTGAAGGAGGAGGATGAATCTCAACTTTGATTAATGGTCTCTACAAGTATGTTATGCTTCTGTTGCAATTTTGTCGACCATATATCAGTAGGCCCATTAATGTAGTCTTTATGTTGTTGTAAAGTATGGTTTTGGATCAATATCAAATGAACTTAAAGTAGGGAGGAGATGAGCAGTGGTTAGGGTTTCTGCAATTTCCAAATCCATTTCAAATTTTATAGATTTAGAGAAGAAATCTATTACAAGAATCGTAACTCAAGCCTTTGTTTCGTATAGTACCATATTGAAATCCAGATCTATTCTTATGGTTGTTTAGGAAGCTTTGGCCCCCAATATTGTTGTGGATCAAGGCTTTCGATGATGGTTTTTTTTTCAATAAAGGGTTAGTATGCATATTTAATGGGTTTTTTCCGCGTTTGTCTGATCTACAAAAGTGTATCTATAAATCGTGGAAACCCTATTGTCAGAAGATCTGATCATTTATCCTATAGTTCTAGGTTTCTTTGTTGTTGCTTTTGATAATGTTGAAGACAAGCAAAAAAATTGTGATTCCGGGCCTTGGTTTTGGGATGGTGTTGGTCTCTTTTTGCAACCTTGGACTCCCACTTTTGATCTGGTAATGACATCTATTTCCTCACCTCTTATTTGGATAGGATTTTGAATCTTCCTTTGCATTTTTGGAACCTTTTAGAAATATCCTCTATTGGAAATGTGTTAGGGAAGTTTTATTGTTGTAGTCTACTAGGGAAAATGTATTATAAAACTTCTTATGCACAAATTTGTGTAGAGATGGATTTCAACAAGTGTTTCCTACTGAAATTAATTTGTTAGCTCTACATTACATGTGGATTGAGAAGATCAATTACGAAAATGTTTCTTTTCGTTGTAGAGCATGCTATGAAACTGGGCACATTCTCTAAAACTGCCCAAAGCATTTGCAAAACAACAGTGCCTGGAAAAATATTCAGAGATCTATATGGTAGGAGGGAGCTTAGTACAAGCATTACACGGTTAGTAAGGAAAAAGATTCTCAAGATCAGGGTGAAGCAAAGAAAATTCAAGAAGAAAATATTGATAAAGAGGACTCTTCGGAGCAATCAACAATCAATTGGGAAGAAGTATGTAGGGACCTATCAGATTCAACAATAGTGCAAGAACATCAAATTTCAGTGAAAGACAATCATCCCTCTAAATCCCTAAGTAAATTGTAGGAAAATCCATTTCTTGGGCAGACCAGGAAAATAAGGAAGATATAGAAAATCACAAGGTTCATGCATCAAAGGATTCAGTGGACACCATAGAAATTTAAGATTGGATTAAAGTGGGGAAGAAAAAGAAAATTATTTCACAAAGAAAAATCAAAAGTCAGTCTAAATTAAAGTAGTGGAAAATGGAGTATAAATGAATATTAATTTAAGAGTTTTTTGAAAAAAATTCAATTACAAATAATTAATTTTTTTAATTTTTTAATTTTTAATTTTTTTTTTTTTTTTTTTTATAATTATTTGAAAATTTGAATTAAGCCCTTGTGCTCAATCTCAAACCATCAAAAAAAAATATTAAAGCTATTAAAGAAATATAACCCTGTGTCCTCAATCTCAAACCATCAAAAAATATTAACACTATTAAAGAAATATAAACATTATTGACCAATCCCAATTTTTTTTAATAAAATTTTCATACCCATTTTCTAAAAAAAACTTAATTTGGAATCCAATGAAGATTCCGGCATCTTTCGAAAAAACATGCCACGTTAAAAAAAAATGTCGACATATCTTTTGATTTAAAGTCCTTAATCATTTGTTCTTCATTTATAAATTTTAATTGGACGATGTACAAGTGGCATTAATATAAAGCCATTAAGTATGAGCGGACCATTAAGTTTATGGAACGGGTTGACTATATGAAATTTCCCAATGATTAAAATGTAATATATTCTTCCCATTGCGTTTTGGCCATTGTTTTTAAATTTAATTATAGATTGATAATCATTGGAATGATAATAATGTGTCTTGGGTTGTGTAGATTTATTCCAATGGAGAAGTCCCGCTAGCAGTTTTGGAAATCTAGCCTATATATATATATATATATATATATATATATATATATTATATAAATAAAATTTCAAGATTTTAACATACGGTTATACTGTAATGTATAAATAAGTTTATTGATGGGATATATTTTTATGGAGTTGTCTTTAGTGCGACTTTTGGAATTTTAGGTGCCCGAATTCGGTGAAACAAATTAGATAAAATCTTATTTCTGTTATTTAAACTGATTTTTTGACTGTATATATGGATTCAGCACCCTTAAAAACCCCTAGGGCACTTCGATTGTGCAAGGTTACCCATCAAATTTCTATTTTCATTAAATTCGTGCCAGAATTTAGAAAAATTAAACCGGAAAAAACTACCATAAAAGCCTTCAAAAAATCGTATTATAGACTACTGCTATTTTTATTCTTTTCCAATATTTTTAGGTTTTGAATTATTCCCTTATTTTTATTTATTTGAAGAATACAAACTCTTACCCAATCAAAAATAATTTTATATCATAATCTAAATTAAATTAAATAGCAGTTTCAACCATCACAAATATCTTATATCTACCTGGTATCTCATCATGATGGCTGTAAATGCTCTAAAAAGGGATAATGCAGCATCCAAAAGCATATCATCTTTAGCCCATACATCAAGCGTAAATTCTATAACATGATTCCAATTTAATTTCCCGCCTAATAAATAATATAAAATTAAATTAAATTTATAAATATAATAAATTGAAATGTTAATATTATAATTTAAATGGTTTAAATCAAAATATTATAATGATGATAATAAAGACTAATAATTTTTATTGGAGAAATAAAAAGAATATATTGAAAATCCATAAAATATATTGAAAATCTTTAAAATGTTATTTCATATTTTAATAGAATGGGAATGAAAATATGAAGATAATTATGATTTTAGTAGGTGGAGATGTTAGATTATGTTATTTTCATGTTTCAATAGGATGGAATGAAAGTATGAAGATCAGTATGATTTTAGTAGGCGATGATGATATAATCTAGAAATGTTATTTTCATGTGTCAATATGATAGGGATGAAAGTATCAAAATCATTATGATTTTAATAGGTGAAAATGTTAGTTAAATTATGAAATTGATAAGTTCTTGTTTTATATTATTATATTTTAAAAAATATTAAAAAATATTTGTTCAACCTTATTTGTATCACAAAAATAAATATATTATAAACAATATAAAAATACAAATGATAGCATTGTTAGAATTCATATTTGGTAAGGGATCAAATTGCAATAAGGTGTTCTACCAAATATGATAACATTTAGTGAGTTGATTTTAGGGAGCGTGTGTGTGATCACAATTATAGTTTTTATATCCCCACTGGTATTTAAAGTGATGATGTGTGATCACAATTATAGTTTTTATATCCTCATTAGTATTTAAAGTGATGATGTGTGATCACATTTTAGTTTTTATATCCCCATTAGTATTTAAAGTGATGAAGTGTGATCACAATTATAGTTTTTATATCCCCATTAGTATTTAAAGTGATGATGTATGATCACAATTATAGTTTTTATATCCTCATTAGTATTTAAAGTGATGATGTGTGATCACAATTACAGTTTTTATATCCCCATTAGTATTTAAAGTGATGATGTGTGATCACAATTACAGTTTTTATATCCCCATTAGTATTTAAAGTGATGATGTGTGATCACAATTATAGTTTTTATATCCCCATTGGTATTTAAAGTGATGTTGTGTGATCACAATTATAGTTTTTATATCCCCATTAGTATTTAAAGTGATGATTATTTTTATAGGAAGATATGATGTCTCCTACTATCATAATAATTGTGAATAATTTTCAAGGTTTACTAAGCTCAAGGCTCAAAATATTCCTGGTATACACCTTGTATTATTCTACAAAGATACCTTGTTAACAAAACAAAAAGGTATACCTTTATTGTAATCTAAGATAAAGTTTCTATAAAACATAGATACATATTCACTTCATGTCTCCAGTCAGAATAATCAGGAATCATGAATTTTCAAGGTTTACTAAGCTCAAGGCTCAAAATATTTCACATACAAAAAATGTTTTATTTCTATAAGTACTTTGCTTGAAAATTTCCAAAAAGGTTTATACCTTTGCTATAGTCAAATATAAAGCCTCCATAAATTAAATACATAGATTCAAAAAACTTCTAGTCCTAGTAGGATACTTCTAGATTGAATGTAAATAAAGTTCTCAAAAGATCTAAAAGAACTAGTATAACAACAATTAAACTGAAAATAAAAGAAAGACCTTGGATCAAATTTTGAAAGACAACCCTCTTGATGTTCTCACATGATCCATGTGTTAGTTGTTAAGAGTGAAACCCTCCTTGAACATAGAATCAATGATCCAATTACATTCCATTACATTCCCTGAAAACATGAAGAAAGAAATTTTCATTTATGAGTGATTCAAATTTAAGACTTCCTCATATATAAGAAATAAAAAGAAGTTCTCCATAGAGAAATCCTCTCTCATCCATTTTATAACAATTTGGGAGTTCCCCATGAGGTTTTTATACTCCCTTTGGGACAACTACTGGTATAAGCAATTTGAGTGTCATTAATTGAATTAAATTATTTAATCTCCTACCCAAATTTTCTTTGAATTTAAAATAATGATTATCATATAAATATAAAATCCCACCAACTCCCCCAGTAGGAGGGTTACCCTATGAGGTTCCATCAAATTAAATCTATCTTCTAGATATGTCTATAATTTCATCCACCATTGTCCTTCGTGGTTTTTCATTTTTGACCTGTGTGAAGTTCCCAAAAAATATTCAAACCTTAAGTTGTACACTAAAATTGGGGAATGAGCTTATCCTCAAACAAAATTGAGTTCTTATCCAACCAAATTCCCCATATGAAAATCAATGATATGGATTTAATATTTCCTTTATGTACCATGGGAAATTTGTTTTTCATTCTATCCCACGTGGACTTTCAATCCAATCCATAACCTTAAAGTGTTCTATTGTATTTATATGTATCATAAATATTCCATAACCTAATTGAATCATAAATATACTATAGCCTACATAGTGATAGATTATCTCTTGCTATTGTGCATTCCCATATATCCAAACACCTTCCAAATTTCATTTCCATGAGTATAGGTTTGCAATCACATAGGCTATATGTGTTTTGTGTTACCCAAGATGTTGAGCATGAGCAGGGTGATGGGAAAGATGAAGCATGATGCTGCAATAGTAGATGTTTTCTTTGTTGTGATTAAGAGCCTATGAATTAAACACCATCATGTTAAAATTTATTTCTTGGAAACATGTGAAAGATGGCATAAGTGCAAAGGATGATTGATGGACGGCAGGAATATTGTCGGAAACTAGGAAGGAAAAGAAAGGCATTTATAGCTGAAAAGACTCATCTTTATCATAGATATGTTGCTCTTTATTTTTTTTAGTATTTTTTTTCTCTCTTTTTTTTAAACCATGTGAAGCGATAACTTGTTGGAGTAATATGGGTGAGGCCCAAGATCAAACCTAGCAATTGCCACTATAGCACCAAGAGTATATCCAATAGCTCGCAAATCAGATTTACCAAGAATTTATGACTTGGCAAGCTCTAAGACTCCACAAGTGTGGCGGAGCCTACTCCTTGAGCCTTATCAGAATGCACCAAAGATGTCCCTTTATGGGATTTGAAATTGGGTGGAGGGGATTTAAGATCCCATTGTGCCAAACACTTGGTCATCCCACGTGGAGACAGATTTTGTATATATGTTAAAATGTCAAAGTCATTTACTTGTAAGGTAATAAAGTATGAGGACAATCGTTGACAATGGGCATATGTTCCAAGAGATTTCTAAAGTGTGACATTAATTTTGATTTTTGTTTTTTTTTTTTAATTTGTAAGTTCATAAGATATACGATCTTGGAAATTGTATTAATTTAAATGTATTTATGTTTACAAGGATTTAAAAGGGTTATTTAGATAATTTTTAAGGTCTTTTGAATGGCCATTTGAATCTAGTTTTGTGAAAGTGTTATTTTGATAAGTCAATGGGTGTCTTAAAAGGTGAAGGCATATAATTGGAGGTCTTGCATATGGAAAATATTGTGGAGTGCAAAAACATTGGGATTGTGATAATAGTTAACAAATACAAAAATATTAGGAAGTTTTCCAATGGGATGAAAGCTCCCAAAATGAGGAGATATTGTTGAGGATCATAGTAGCCACAGTAATGAACAAGGATCAATGAAAGTTGAAGCTAGTGGAATGAACTCTTAAAGAGGTAAAGAAAATGAATAGGATGATATTTTGGCCATATGATTGCTATAAAGGAGTGATGGTAACCTTTGTAATGCACTTTTAATATTTGTTGTACCTGAGATGAAATGATGTAATTGAGAAAGGGGTACATGATTAGTTATACCTCACACCCCATAGTTTTGGTCCAAGTTGTAAAAGTATTGATTCCTCCATGTGTTTTGTAATTCCTACTGAGTTAGGTCGACATGCATTAGTGTGGTAACACATGTAACCATGTTGTGCATATCCCTCTTATGTACAAAATGAATGTGGTATCAAGTTGTGGAATTAAACACTAGGTAGGTACGAGGGTGGTAGGTGTACTTGTATGCTATCTTGATGTGTAATTAGATAATTTGAGTTTTCGATTAATGGGGGAATGTGAGATGGAATAATCTCAGAATGTGAGAAGGTTGGGACCAAGTTAGAGAGAGTTTAACATGTTGATGAACTATGCAGGTGAAAATGATTCCTAAAGAATTGGAAAGTATAGTGGATGGAACCCATATATCTTGGTAGAATATGTATTTCTTTATATGTTGACGTCAATGATCAATTGTATGGAGGTATAAGAGGAAGCATAAGAAATTTTAGTGATGAATCCCATAGTGAATAAATATGAAGTAAATACATAAATGTGATCCTCAATGTATCAAAAACGAATAGCTGGTGACAATGCTTATGAAGTTGTAATGAGAATATTTAGGTAGTAACATAGATGGGATAAAGGTGGACAAACTAGGTAAAACTGTTTGGAATAAGAATAGACTTGACCATATTGTAGTGTGAGTCACATATTGTATTTGTAAGCAAGTGTATATGTCATGTTTTGATTCAATGTGTTGGTCATAGAAATGTTTGAGTTCATACCTATTATCTCCATGGGGTGGAGTTTGTTGTGTGTACATGTATCAATGTAACATGTAAAGGGAAAATTGTTGTAAGACCTAGAGAGGCAGACATACCCCCATGTCTTGTGTCCCTAATTACTTGTATAACTTGTCTAGTTTAGTGCAATAATCTCTATTAGGGAGTTATTTAACACTCAAATGAGTGGGCCATGTGTTGGATAAATATATTATGAGTGGACCATATTTTTGGTTGTAAACTTTATCATAGAGTTCTTTAACACTTGGAGTAGACCATAGTGGTTGAAGACTCTGGGAGGTGAATATTTACATTCAAGGGGACTTCATCAATAAGTTGAATGAACCATGTAAACAAAGATACATCCAAGTAGACCAACAGTTGCAATGGTTACATACCAATGCATTCCAGTGGATGGTTGTTTCTTTATATCGATGTTGGTATTTTTGTGATGTCTACATGATTGAGGTACAAGGTAACAGTATCGGATGGACCAAATATGGACTTTGTTATTGAGGAGGTTCTTTAAGTCATAGCGAGACATTTTTTATAGAGAATAAAGCATTTAAGACCTCAGAGGATGAATATTAATACAAGTAGTTATTAAGGAGGAGTGTTGGAGTATGTAACTCATACTGGTCTTATGTGTGATCATATTTAGTTGTTTATATTCTTGTTCATTATTAGTAGATTTCATCTCTACAAGAAAGAGTATGTTCCTAGCTTTGAAGAGGTGGTTAGATATAGTTGGTTTGAGATATATTATCCAACTAGTTAGCTTTCTATATTGGTTTATGGTTGAGATATTCACTTAACTGGTAAATTGTGTGATCAAAGATAGTTTTCCTATCTTGAGACAAAGCTTGGTGTGTGTGTGTGTATGTGTGTAATTGATTAATACCGAGTGCTCAACCATAATTTTTGGTGTGTAAGTGTCTACTCTCCCAAATTCTAACAATAGAGTGTATGTGGGGTTTCTTGGTGTAAAGAGATGATGATTCATGTGTACATATTTTGGACCCAAATTCATCTGTTCATTTTCTGTACTATGGTATGTCGATATCATTAAGGTTTCATCTCCATGAACTTTTACAACACTTTCCCATATTAAGGATTGAACTTATGGTATGAAGAGGTGATGAAAAACATGTATATATTTTGGATCCAAGTTCATTCCCACATTCTCCTTAAACTAGATAACATTGACCAAGTCCCATTCAAAAGGCCTCATGACAAAATTACTATAATTTGCATATACATATCACAAGTCAAAAACCCCTGATTCTCTATGTGGATACTATTGACCAAGTTTCATTCCCATGGGACTTTCTGCCCCCTTGAAGTGAGCCTAACCAAGTTCCATTCCCATAAACCTTTATGACAACTTAAGGTGAGTCAAATACACATATTGCAAGCCCAAACTTACCCCCACTTCCTCTTGAATGTGGATGTCATTGATCAAGTCTTATTCTATAGGGATTTCATGGCACCTTAAGGTAGCAATTGAGACACTTAGAGGCATGGGCTGAAATTATTGCAAAAAAAGATACTGACGTGCATATACATATTACAAATTAAATCTTATACTAAGTGTTTCTTAATTTAAATACTATTAACCAAATTTCACTTTCAAAAACTTATATATTTTATTCATGATAAATATTATTCTTACAAGTTCTTATAACTGAGAATAAAGATATCTAAATGTAAAAATTTAACTTATAACATCAAAAACTTATGAACTTTATAATTAAAAACACTTAACTATGAAAATTAAACTTATAACATTAAAATAACATCCAGAGTTAACATTTTTATTCCGGCAAAATATAAATGTAAGGCTAAACTTATAATATGCCATTTAAACACATTATTATATTTTAAAAATTTTATTAGTTATTTTATTAAGTAAAAAAAAAAAAAAAAACAAACAAACAACTTAAATTTAAAATTTAAAGTATTCTTATTTTAAAATATATAACTACCATTAGGAAGGATAAAGATGAACCAATATATTCTATAAGACCATTAAAATTAAGTTATGGGACCATTAAATTTAACATCCATATTCTTATTTTAAAATATATAACTACCATAGGGAAAGATAAAGAAAAACAAATATATTCTATGGGACCATAAAATTTAACATCCATAAGAGAATTTACAATATTTTAGACCAGAAAGGACAAATATATCCTATGGCACCATCAAACTTTAAAGCTATACAACTAATTTTAATAATCCGAAGTTAGAACTGAAACTCCTCTCTTGAATATTTTAATATAAAATATTTTATTTTTTGGTTTTTATTTAGATATGGGGATTGAATGATGTACAATGTGTCATTAATGGAGAAATTTGATTGATTGATGTACAAAGTGTTATTAATGGATAATATTTTAATATAAATTGATTAAAATATAGTTAATAATTAAATGATGTGATAATTTAGATGGTTTACCATTTGTGGTGATTTTTAGTGTTTTTTCTTAAGTGATCAAATTTATAAGATAATTAGTATTTACTAATATGTTATTGTGTGTAAATCTATATCATGGTGGATTATAAGGGATTTTTTTTGTTTTGTTTTTGTTTTTGTTTTATATATCAAATAGATAGTAGATTGTTAATTTATTTTCTTACATTTGAAATAGACAAATTCTTAATTTACCGAAAATAAATTTTATTTTTATTTTAAAAAACAATATATAATATTTATTAAAACATAATTAATTAATAAATAAATAATAATTAAATACTTTAAATAATTGGCTAGTGATAAATAAGATAGCAATAAGAATAGTGTAATAAAGGGCTATTTAGATAAGAAAAATTGGACATATTCAAAGCAATGCATAAGCCATCCTCGTATATTGGATGTCATCACCTTGGATCCCAAATAGGATTGTAGGGAAGATCAAACAACTATTCTTTTGGTTCCTTTTGTTTAGATAATTTGGGAAAAAGAATGGTTCTGGCCTCTTGGGAAAGGCTTGCAAATCCAAAACAAATGGGAAGTTGGAGGCTGAAAAATATATTCTTTTTCTCAAAAGTGTTGGCAACTAAAAATGTATAGAGGCTCATCCAAGGCAATGGCCTTTTGGCATAAGCGACCAAGGAAAAATACCTTCCTCAGGAATCCACTGTGGATTGGATTCACAAGCCTAAAGGAAACTAAAAATGCCTCAAGCATTTGGAAAACAATTATGTATGTGTTTCCCCTAATTGGGAATTAACTAATTTGGAAAATTGGAGATGGAGATGAGGTACTCATAAAAATAGATCCCTAGATTGGTTGCAAGGAATACCATAAAGTATTTGCTAATCTCATTTGTGAGCTTCATAGAAATGACCTTGACACATTAAAAGAAATAGCCCATTGAAACAAAGTCACAAGGAAACAAAGGTGGCTAACATAGAGAGAAATCATGGTAAGAGAGGATAATGCTAACACATAGAACTCCTACACAAAATCCCTCTAAGGTTCTTTTGCGACTCTAAGATTGTGAAGGTTCTTTTGTGACTCTAAGATTGTGAAGACTGGCTCATCTGGTTCCTAAAACCAAAATGCAACTATGAACCAAAGATTGGATATAAAAGCGTTATCCCAAGAGAACGGATGAGATACGAATCTGGCAAAAGAAAAAAAATGTTGCTTCATTTAAACATAAAGCTCTTTACCTAGGACAATCTACAAAGAGAAGTTTTGAAGGTCTAGGAAGATGTTGCCTTTGCAAGTAAGAAATTTAAACTAATTCTAATCTTATCCTTTTTTCAATTCACTTCAGAAGTAGGGTTGTCAAATGTCTTGAAAGGAAACAACATTGAAGAAGCCCACAAGTTCTAGCTTTCCAATCCAATTCAACTATAAATCTCTTTCACTCACCATTGCTTGGAGGATTTGGATAGCTACAATCACTGTTTGAAGACATAGAAACTCTTCTTATAAAAAATGTTTTTGCAAAGTACAAATATCAGCTTTTCCTTATCGTAGCATGCCAAGTCATATTCAATTGGAAGGAGCAAATAAATACTTTACTCTAGTCCAATATAAAGCCTCCATAAAACACATATACATATTCAAAAAACTTTTAGTCCTAGTAGGATACTTCTAGGTCAAAAGTAAATAGGGCTATCAAAAGATCTAAAATAATTATTAGGATTATGAATAAACTAAAAATAAAGGAAAGGCATTAGATCAAATTATGAAAGACAACCCTCTTGATGTTCCCACATTATTCATATGCTAGGAGCTTAGAGCAAGCCTTCCTTGAATGTAGAATCAACGATAACATTGCATTCCCCAAAAACATGATGAAAGGAATTTTCATTTCGAAGTGATTTCAAATTTAAGACTTTCTCATATATAGGATACAAAAAGAAATTTTTCCATGGAGGAATCCTCTCTCATTAATTTTATGACAATATGGGAGTTTCCCATTACTTGAAGCTTTTATACTTCCTTTTGGACTGCTACCAATAAAACCAATTTGAGTGTCATTAATTTAGCTTCCAAACCTGTCTATGATTTCATCTGCCACTGCCCTTGGTGGTTTGTCATTTTTTACCTACATGAAGCTCCTAAGAATGTTCAAACCTTGAGTTGTGCACCAAAAAGGTGGAATGACCTTATCCTCAAATAAAATTGAGCTCCTACCCTACAACATTCCCCATGTGAAAATCGATGGCATGGCTTTAAAATTCACTTTAATTACCATATGCAATTCAATTGTCGTTCCATCCCATGTGGACATTCAATCCAATCCATAATCTCAAAGTGTTTCATTTCCATAGTATGTCAACACACTGAAGGCCCAACTCATCGAGACATCATGGACTTGATGTTATCCCTCAACACAGAATATTTCCAAAATACCAGAAAACATTGCCATATGATTCCATGCATGTCATAAAGATCTATGTAATACACTGCACCTCCTATGTCCCTCACCTACACTTTCTCACTAGTTAGAAGAAAGTGAGTGAAGGCAAAGAGATGAGAAGGAAGAAGGTAGTGATGCTTTGGAAACCTTAGTGAAGGAAAGAGGCAAGTGGAGATGACACTAGGGAATAACCAATGAGAGAAAGAGGCAAAGGGCAGTGACTTAGCCACAAGATTTTTGAACCAATATTTTGAGTATGTTGCCATTGAAAGACTCTTCCACAATTTTCTTGAACTTAATAGTTCCTCAATTCTCTCTAGACCAAGAAAACATAATCTCGTGAAATAAATAATTGAAGGTTGGGTTCCTCATAAACTTTGCAAAAAAGGTATTTGCTTAGTCCTTGTTAACTTCCTTTTGATATCTGATCCTATGTGGGAAACTTAAATAAATAAATGAGAGATGAGTTCCTCATAAACTTGGCAAAAAAGGTATTTGCTTAGTCCTTGTTAACTTCCTTTTGATATCTGATCCTATGTGGGAAACTTAAATAAATAAATGAGAGATGAGTTCCTCATAAACTTTGCAAAAAAGTATTTGATTAGTCCTTGTTAATTTCCTTTTGGTATCAAGATCTATATGTGAAATGTATTTTAGAGGACTAACTACATAAAAAAAAATTTCCAGATTTTAAAAGATACTTAAAATTCCCCAACCTTTTTATACATCACTCTATATCTTCCATTTTTTCTCCTAAAACTTTATTTTCCAAACTTAAATGTATATACTGTAGGGACAAAATTCCTAAAACTTTATTTTCCAAACTTAAATGTATATACTCTACGGACAAAATTCCTAAATCACACTAGCTCATCCTTTCCCTTAAAGCCACAATGTGACCTTCCCCACCGAGCCTCATTGCCTACAAGGCAAGAAAAGTTACAGAACATGTTGTTAAGAGTGTTTAAAAATCATCCCCATGGAAACCAATAATTTAATTCCACTACTGTCACCATGTTTTAAAATTATGAAGTTGTTATAAATTGCTATGAATGTCACCCTGTTTTAATGTTTTAAAACTATGAAGTTTGTTTTAAAACTATGAAGTTATTATAAATTGCCATGAATGTGTTTTTTCCCTGGCAACACCCTAAGAGGATCCAGAAGGGGCCTCATTCCGAGTCAACCCAATTGTCAGGGTCTGAACCCAATAGACGCAAGAAGAGTTAAACCCATGCCAAAGGGTGACTTGGCAGACGCTTCAACCAATGGAGCTACTGGCTACTCATCAGAGCGAATTACCATGTATGTTGCATGATGCAGATCACTCTTAACACTTCACTGGCAGATCAGATATCCTCATAGTGTTTTCTATTTCTTTCTTTTTTTTCATTTCAGCTTTTTATACCTTCCGAGAAACAAGAACAGAGTATTACAACGACATCTGTGAATTCTTACATACTATACAGGAACACTTCTATGTATCCTTGTCTTTTAGAAGGCCTTCTATGCAGCCAGCAGCAGTTATGAGTGTTACAAGAAGAAATGTGAAGCTGAATATTTGGAAAATGTTCCACTTCAGTGTCCATCTTGGGAGTTTATTCTGTGCAATGTGCATTTCAACAGGAAAGTAGACTACCAATGGCCAGAAGTTCAGAGCACCCAAAATTCCCAGCACATCATTGAATAATGGTAATAAGATGGCAATGCCAGCAGTTGACATCACAAATACAGTTCTCCAGCACAGCCTCAGCAGATTGACTCTGCACGACCCCCATAATGGAATGCCTATGGGAATTCCCTCATTGATGAATTTATTGTCAGGCCAAGTATGAGAAACCCATCCTTCAATGCAAGCGAATATTGGTTGACAATACACCTGCAAGGGTGTCATGAAATGATTTGCAATGAAGTTTCTATTGGTAGCAGAGATATTAGAGTTGAAATCCAGCAGAACTGAAGAAAAGGGTAAGAAAAATCTTACTTGGTATGCTGCAACTAGGTGAACCACAACGCATGCATTAGCGAAGTCAATAAGCCAGTAGGGCTCATAGAATCCAAATCCTGTCAATAGGTTTCCTGGTGCATTTTCCCCAAAAGCTGCATAACCCAGAAAAGCACATAGCATATAGAGGGTAGCTGTTATGCTCGATGCCAACAAATTTGCTTTCTTCATAGTTATGTTCTCTGGGGGTGTTGACTTGAGAGTATCCTGCACAGTTGTAAATTAGAGGAAGCCTCATATTTATCCATGGAGTTCCTGGTTGTCGAAAGTATACAAATGAACAAAAAGACTGAGCTATACCTGAATTTCAAGGACAAGGTAAGTATATGGAAATGCAAATGCAATGTCACCAAGACCTTGAAGCATCCTCCAAACTTTTTGGGTTTTAGGAAGAGAGTTGCTCGCGCTGATTCCACCTGGATTTCCTTTAATCTCTCCATTTCCTGCCATTTCCCAGAGCTTTGAACCCATAAGTTTCAACATGCCAGAGAACACATACACTACCTAAATGACGTTTGCATTTTCAATATAGTGAGTGAATAAAATCATTACCATGGTAACTTAGAGATTGAAATTCCTTATCCTGGCCATATATGCTGTAAGAGACCAACTGGGGCAATGGTTGAAGCCCCGAAAAAAATAGAAGAGAGTAAGATAAGAGAGTACCAATAACTTTAGCCACGCCAAGACCAAATCCTATTGTTGCGTAGGTAAAGGACATGGTTGCTGCAAGTATTGAAAGGCCCCATAGTTTATGAAAGTTTGGTATTTGACAAAACATAACTTGTGTAACTCCAAAGAGGATCATATAGATGAGATCTGGAAAATGACATGCTGCTGAGGCATGTCCATTCTTGTGGTAACAATTTGATCGCCTGATTGCTCTGCAATGTTAGATAATTCAATCAATCAGGACTGTAAACACTGATAGCTGGAAGGCGTAATTTTAAAAATGGGCAGAAGCCCTCTACAAAATTACTGTTTATGAAACTCCCTGCAAAGCAGAGCAGGGGATTGAGCGATGAAAATAAATTAGAGCAAGTGGTTTGCTTAGATCAAAGGTTATTATGCTCTCAAAGCTCTTTCAATAGAAAGTGACCTGATGCTGGCTGAAGTAGTGATTGTGTAAGCAACACACATTCCATAGAAGCTGGTATACTGAATTAGTCCACATATCCATGCTCTTTTTGCACCTGAAAAGCAAAGACATAATTATCATGTTCAGTGTAGAGACTCTCTAAAAAATGTTCAGGGTAAGAGAGAGAGTAGGGAGCTGCATGTACAGATTACATAAATGTGTTTTATATGTCAAATTGAGGAAAAAAATATCTAAAAATGAGAATTAATTAAAAATTAAAACGATAAAAGAAATCAAAGTATTTTAATTTATAAATTTTTAGTTAAGTCCAGAGTTCAGTTGCATCTGTGTTAAGTATATTAAAACTCAAAGTATATACAGAGAGAGTTTAATCAATCTGGTAGATATAGCACCCAAATTAGCTCGAACTGCATCCCTGTAACAACTGTTTCTCTCAGGTCCAGTGACTGGATCTGGAAACCTGTAACAATTCGAGATCAAAAAAGTGGAATACAACGTCACAAGAGCAAAGACAACCATAATCACAGGCCCTGCAATCCATCCCAATTGGGCAACACTCCATGCCAAGGATAACACTCCTGCCCCTATGAGGCTTGTGATGATATGAGCCACTGCTGTCCAGAGTGTGCCTGTTCATTCCAATGTCATCCACAACTTCAAAACTCAGTCGTAGAAAAACTGACACATCCTTGCCAAAAAAACCATTGAAGAAAAGTATAATGAAATGGATGAATACCATACCTGTTCGCAAGACATCTTTTGAGCCCTCGGATTCCATGGCAGACTCCGACTCCTTGTTGTTGCAGACTGTGTGTGAGCTTGGTAGTTGAAAATAGATTGACAAATTTTAATTGGACCCGGAGGAAGTGAATACTATCTTTAAATTCGAATTTCAGATGGTCACAAGGAGCAAGAAAATAAATTCATTCCTGCTATTGAAATCACTTCGGATTGTAAGTAATCTCTGGTCCACATGATACTCGTTGGGCAATGGGAATTTGCCCAGTCAAATTTGGATTTTCTCTCGTTTGGGAGTCGAAGTGTGGATTTGAGACTTTGGTCGTCAAACTTTTCACTTTAAACAAAAAACCGCAACTTTTTTCAAGGACCGTTAATGCTTATGCGTTCACATTTGGAAAAATATATCATGGGTTAATGTTATAAAGCTGGTTTTTATTTCTATTAAAAAGAATCCAATTTATATTATATTATGGAGATGATAACTAATATGCTTATATATAATATATTATTAGTTTAGATTTATTTTAATATATTATTAGTTTAGATTTATTTTAAGTTGAGATTTATTTTTAGAGGATTAAACATTTTTTTGAGTGTGAAACTTGAGGAAATGTTTGCACCTGCATAAATTTGATTTTTTTCTGAGCTTGATAGGTTCGGAGTTAAGATGGATCTAGGCTAGTTTGACTAGTGTACAAATCGATAGAAAATATGAATTTTTTTATCAATAATATATAAATATATCTAATATTATTATAATTATTTTAAATATGCTAAATATCTTTAAGATTAACCTCCTAATTTTAATTTTAAATATTTTTAAATTTTGTTAGTTATATTGTCAAGATTTTAAATAATGAAACATAAATGAAAATTGAAAAGAGTTATTTAATCTAATAAATTTTAATAATTTTAATAGTATATAATATTACCTATTATTAATATTAATTCATATATATATATATATATATATATATATAACCTATTTATTTCATAATACTACTTAATTCATGTTAATAATTTTTTTATAATTTTTTATTATTATTAAAAATAGTTTAAATAATTATATTAATAGTTTTAATTTTTAATTGATAAATTACTGAAATAGTTTAATTAATTAACCATTAAAAGAATATTTATTATGATGTAACCCTAGATGATAATAAAAAAGGTTCTTTAATTATTCTTAATTAATAAAAATACTCTTTGTTGAAAAATATTTAATATGATGTAACTCTAGATGATACTAATAAAAGTTTTTTTTTTTTAATTATTTTTAATTAATAAAAATATAAAATATACATAATAGTTAACTTAGTTAATATAACTTTAAATAAATGTTAATAAATAATAGTTATTCCCTGGATGTGGGTGCTTAAAACAAAATGAGAGGTGGAAGCTCTGCAGTGTGGCACATGGCCTAGCCACATGGCCATGCATGGGGCTTGTCTTGCAGCTCATAAATCCACTAGCTGCTCACCTCACACAAGCACTGTTGTCTCTGCCTCTTGCCTTAATGCCTGTCCGGTCCGCAGAGAACTACTTCATGGCGCCGCTCCCCTCTCCGCTGTCATTCGCCTCCTGTAGCCTCCATTTCTCGGCTCTCTCTACTCAGTGCTTCTCTTCGCCCTTCAAGATCCTCTGTGATTTTCATTTTCAGATGGCCTCACTGCCTCTACACACTAGCCATCCCATTGCCTTGTCGCCTCTGCACACCAGCCACCCCATTGCCTCACCGCCTCTGCACGCTAGCCATCCCACTGTCTCACCCCTTGCTCATGCTCATTCTTGCTCAAGCATGCCGCGGAGGCATAGGATGAGATGTCGTCGATGTCGTGGCAGGGGCCAGTCCTCACGCCCGCCCATTTCAATTCATGACGACAGTCGCTCCCCTCCCCCCGAGGACAATTCGTATCGTTTTCATTATGATTGCACCCTGGACCGCCCTAGAGTGATTGCCACCCTCACTGTGAGCTTTCAGGAGATGCCATCGAGCTCTATTGGCTCTGGTTCTAGAAAGTGTCTCAGGAAATCAACAATTTCTCCTGCCCCCCCTCAGTATTCTCGAAAATCTGAGGCGTTGCCAGTTAAATTAGGAGCGCATTCCTCCAACAATGAAGGTAGTGGCAACGATAGTCTAGATCGTTCTGTGGATGAAAAGAGGAAAGGCAGTGGCAGCCTTGTGCACACCACCACCATGCCTGAGCCCAATGCACAACTTTCAAAGAAAGACGAGGATTCATCGGATGACTACAAGTGTCTCATCATCGAAGAGCCTCCGCCTCAGCCTCATGACAAGTAGCATGTCCTGCAGCCTCAGCAATGAGAGGTTACCTCTCTTTGTGTTGTTTCATATTTCAGATATCATATTTTTTTCTGAACTATGTGATAAACTCTTGGTATTTTTTTGTTAATGTTGGTTTCCCTACTCAGGGCAGCAATTTTTGGACCGGTTTCCCCATCTGGGGCAATCACATTTTTGTCTTTCCGAACTATGTTCCCTCCGGAATTGGCTAGCATAGAAACTCTGGAGGCAGGCTTCGAATTGTATATTATGTGCAAATTAATAGAATAGTCTTATTTAGAAAATAAATAAATAAATAATAGTTATTAGTTATAATTATTATTTAATAATTCTAATAATCAATTGAATTTTATCATTATTAAATATAATTTATTAATTCAATCCTAATTAATCTAAAATGAATTTTTTCATTATTAAATATAATTTATTTTTATTTGAAGTTTTAATTCTATTTTTATTTCTCCGGATGTGGATGGCAGCATGGTTTGATGGGACATCAGTCCCCGGACACCTCCCGAGGAAGCTCGCATGGGGTGGCCATATGGCCCCCTGCGGCTCCATTACCCTTGCAATCACTCCGCCAGCTTGCTCTGCATTTACTCCCCCTCGTCGGCGTATTCATCTCCTCGTCCTGCTCAGTTGGTTAACAATGGATTTCATCTTGGGTAATCTAGAGTGTTCCTGCTCCGCTTGCCGTTCTCTACCTCCCCCGTGGAGCGCTTGCCCTACTGCTTGTGCTGAGCCAAGCGCTCGCACACAGACGGGGCAGCGCTGCTCGCTATTGGGATGTTTGGAGACATTACCAGGCCATCATTTCTCCCAGAGCGCCTTTTGTTGTTCCAATTCCTTTCTGCAATCTCAATTTGTCAATCATTGCGGAATCCCTTCACCTCCTTCCTGTTCTAATTGTCTCAGGCAGCTCCAAACTATTTCTTTATCCATGCCACGGCTCCGTCATCGAATGCGGTGTTGTCGTGGTGCGAGTCGAGGCTGGGTTGCTCGCTCTTGACCCTCCACCAGTTTGGATGCGGAGACCTCCTCTGAGGACGTTGCGTGGGGGCGCTATCCGGATACTCGCAGCCAAAGAGGTCGCGCTTTCCATCCTGGCAATGTCCATGCTGCTCAGCCCACCCCGCCTCCTTTTGCTGATCCGCCAAGGCCTGTTTCCCCTACCTCCCGTGCTTCTGACAGTCATGCCCTTCGCCAGACCTCTCAAAGGGCGGAATTCCGCTTTGAATGCTCCTTCAATCAGCCCATTGTCACTGCCTTCATTACTGTCACTCTGAGAGAAGAGATGCCTAACTTGAATTTTCCTCCTATGCCCGGTCCAACTCCCTCTCCCCTTGGTTCTAATCCCGTGCTGGCTGCGAATATTCTCATGAGACCGGTCGCGCCCTCTGGTCCAGCACTTTCCAACCAGGGTAAGCAACCCATGCAGGTGGACGTGGACATCACCAGGAAGGACAACGAACAAAAGGAAGATGTCGAAGCTTCAGAGGACGAGTAATGGTGTCGCATATCGCATAGTGGAGGAGCCGCCTTCTCCAGCTCATGAGTAGTAATTCCCGTTTGCCTTGGTCCAACATGGTACTTTCGCTTAATCGTCTTGGGAGAATTTCTGATTTTCTTTGTTTTTCTTCAGCAGCAACAGCTGCTTGCTACTCTAGTCTTTTTTGTTTTGATATGTTGTATGCAATGAACAATGAGCCGATTTCCCTCTCAAGGGCGACGAAACTCTCTCTAAAAGAACTGGTTTCCTACTCAGGGCAGTTCATTATTTTGTTAAAGCATGGACATCAAGCCCAGTCTTCAGGCTCCCACAGCTGAGACTATGGCAGTTTTGTATCAGTGTGTTTTATAAATAGAATTAGTATTATTTAGAAAAAAAATAAAAATTCTATTTTTATTTATTTATTTTTATTTACTAATAATAATTATTAATTAATTAATTTTTATTAATAGCAATAATAAAAATTAATTAATAAGGATAATTATTAGTGATTCAATTAGTGTTTCATAATGACCAAACCCTAAAATTTTTTACTATTTTGGAGAAGAAGCCTATTGTTAATAACTTTAATGATGAAAAAAGATGAAATACAAATTTTAAATGCAAAGTGAAAATAATAGTGTTGAATGATAGAAAATGTGAATAATAAGAATATTGTTAATTACAAATAGTCTTCATTGTGATCAATCTCAAACTATTTTCTTCTACTATTCTTATCGTCACCCTTGTTATATTTGTCATATTTTCAAGTTGTTGTAGTAAGCATCATCCTTGTCTCTGTTGCTCTCCAATATTAATAGGTTGAATTACTATAACACAAAAATCAATTGTCACCCTTGTTATATTTGTCATATTTTCAAGCTGTTGTAGTAAACATCATCCTTGTCTCTGTTGCTCTCCAATATTAATAGGTTGAATTACTATAACACAAAAATCAATGTACATTGTCTATAATTTTGTGTGCTTACATTGTAATCAATGCACTTTGTTAATCCAATCACTTTAAAATTAATGTACATCATACATCCAATTACATCAAACTAGAAATCAACATCTACATTGAAATCAACACATCTAATGAAAGAAATCGGATAATATTATAAATCAACATTTACACCCAAATCAATGCAAGCAATCAAATAGGATTATAAATCAACATTTACACCCAAATCAATGCATCTAGTTCAAGTAAGCAAATAGGTTTAGAAACCAACATCTACATTGAAATCAAAGAATTTAGTGCAAGCAATCAAATAGGTTTAGAAATCACCATCTACACTCAAATCAATGCATTTAGTGCAAGCAATCAAATAGGATTAGAAATCATTTACAATGGAATCAATGCATCTAGTGCAAACAATCTGAATTAAACTCAGAAATAAACATCTACATTGAAATCAATGCAGCGATTGCAAGCAATCAAATAGGATTAGAAATTACCATCTGCACTGAAATCAATCCATCTAGTGCAAGAAATAAAATAGGATTAGAAATCACCATCTACACTGAAATCAATGCATCTAGTGCAAGAAATATTCTTCTCTCTCTCCCCCCTCCATCTATATTTATATCTCCCTCCATATCTCCTTGTTTGTCTTTTTATCTCAGCCTCCTCCCCCCCTCCCCAAACACACACACTCTCCCACATCATATGTATCAATCTCTATGTCCCTCCCTCCCTCTCTCCATCTCTATGTTCTTCCCCATTTTCACCTTCCATCTATATCTCTATCTTCCCCTTCTCTCACTCTCCCCCGCTTCTATCTCTCTTTCCTCATGTTGACCTCTCTCCCTCTCTCTCCATCTTCCTTATCACTCCCTCTATCTCTCCACTCTTCTCTCACTATGTATTTCTTCTTACCTCCCTCTCTATCCCCCTCCAAATCCATATCTCTTTCCCTCCCTATCTCCACTCTCTCACATCCTCTCTCTTCCTTCCTCTCTCTCCCTTTCTCTCCCACCTATCTCTCTCTCTCTCTCTCTCTCTCTCTCTCTCTCTTCAACCTCCAACTCTATTAATATATCCCTCCCTCTCACCTTCTCTCCCTGCTTCTCTCCATATCTCCTTCTTTGTCTCTTTATCTCACCCCAAATAGACACACTCTTTCTCCATCTCTCCCTTGTCACTCCCTCTCTCTCTTCACTTCTCACTCTCTATGTCTTTCTTTTTCCCTCCATATGTCCCCCTCCAACTCCATCTCTCTATCCATCCCTCTCTCCTCCTCTCTCCATCCCTCTCTCCTCTTATCTCTCAAGTCCTCTCTCTCCCTTTCTCTCCCCCCATCACTCTCCTCCTCCCTCTCATCCTTCCTCTCTCTCCCTTTCTCTCCTACCTCCCTCTATCTTCCCCCATCACTCTCTCACTCTCTCTCTCTCTCTCTCTCTCTCTCTGTGTGTGTGTGTGTTATTATATCCCTCACTCTCTCCTCCTCCCTCCTCTTCTCTCCATCTATCCTTCTTTGTCTCTTTATCTCACACCTAAACATACACACTCTCTCTCCATCTCTCCCTTATCAGTCCCTCTCTCTCCACTTCTCGCTCTCTATGTATTTCTTCTTCCCTCCCTCTCTCCCCCTCCATCTCTCTCTCTCTCTCTCTCTCTCTCTCTCTCTCTCTCTCTCTCTGTGCCCTCCAATCCTCTCATTATCTTCCTCCCTCTCTCCTTCTCTCTCCCCCCCTCCATATTTTTGTCTCCCTCCCCCTCTCTTACCCTTCTCTACCTCTCTCACTCCTCTCCCTGTATCTCTTTTCATTTCTCCTCTCCCCTCTCTTTCAGTTCAGTTTATCTTCATCTCTCCCTTGTCACTCCCCATCTCTCCACCTATATCACTCTATGTCTTTGTTCTTCACTCCCATATATATCTAGAGTTAATATATATTATAATATAACAAATTTAATATTGTATTAATCCAAATTGATTAAATTTAATAATATTAATATTATAATATATTAATATGAATATTAGATTTAATAATAATAATAATAATAATAATAATAATAATGTTTTTTTTGCATGGTATTAATAATAATTTGGCCCATAGGCTTCACCTAAATAAAACCTCTTTTTTGAGTGTTCCTAAATATAAAAGGAGTATGGAGTAAATATAAAAAGATGTTTTATTTTTTACCATGCCTTTGGTTTATTTATATTTATGTTTATTTACCATACCTTTTTTATTTACCATGGTATTTGGCCCATAGACTAGGTTTATTTATATTTATATTTATTTACCATACCTCTTTTATTTACCATGGTATTTGGCCCATAGACTTGGTTTATTTATATTTATATTTATTTACCATACCTCTTTTATTTACCATGGTATTTGGCCCATAGGCTTGGTATATACTTAGATGTTGATTTCTAATCATATTTGATATATTTCTATGTATTTACCGTACCTCTTTATATCTCTTTTATATTTGTTTATTTACCATACATGGAGTAAGTATAAAAATAGGTTTTGTTTATTTACATTGTAATAATAATAATGTGTCCCATGGTATTTGGCCCATAGGCTTCACCTAAATAAAATCTCCTTTTTGAGTTTTCGTAAATTTATAAAGAGGTTTAGTCTATTTATAGTCTATTTATATTTTTATTTATTTACCATACATGGAGTAAGTATAAAAACATGTTTGATTTATTTACCATACCTCTATTTATTTTTATTTTTATTTATTTACCATACATATGGAGTAAGTATAAAAAGATGTTTTATTTATTTACCATACCTCTTGTTTATTTATATTTTTATTTATTTACCATACCTCTTTTTTTAGTGTTTGTAAATTTAACTTCGGGTTAAGAGGTAGGGATAATTATTACAAATATATTGATTACAATTGAGCTGACGTTAAAAATGTTGACATACTCTTGTACATGTTTCTTGTAGGTAGTTCTTGGCTGCAGAAACTACGCTGAAAAACCAACTCCACCAGTATTTAGGTTCAAGTTGGCCCTTGAACTAGAGGGGTTCCCTCAATAGTTACGAGGCCTTATTTAACACTGTTAACCAACTCCACCAGTATTTAGGTTCAAGTTGGCCCTTGAACTAGAGGGGTTCCCTCAATAGTTACTAGGCCTTGTTTAACACTGTTCACTATCACTGGACAATAGCCTTTGAAGCACAATGGCCAGATTTAAGATTTAATGGGGTGGTTGCTAATGATTGCACAATTATTGTTTATGAATAAATCCCTCCCTTGCAGAGTCCTTTCTCAAACTGTCAACTTCTAGCATGACAGAAGAACTTAACTTTTTTAAAGAATATAAGAGGATTCCTGATAATTAAGAAGTCAGACATATTACTTAATTAACCAGACAAAATTGGATGCATGTAAAATTCTTCTATAGCCCAACAAAATACATTCATGAGAAGATAGAAGGAAAAAAAATAACCAGTTCAAAGACTACCTTAGATGGACAATCCAATATACTAATCTCTTTAAGCGATTATAACTTTGCAGGGATTTCAGAGAGATTTAAACTCAATCTATTCTTACTAGAAACACAAATTATGTCATAAACTAGAGCAGAAGGCTTTGATAAGGAATTCTATAATAGAAGTTTTACAGAGCTGAAAAATTTTGGCATCAAAATCCAACCCTTGTTTATTACAAATGAAACAATACATAGAACTAAATCTCTCCTAAACTGTTACAATAATCCTAGAATAAAATCCTGAATAATAACTAAAAATAAAATAATATCTCTAATTTATCTGCTGGAAATATTGAATTGCTTGCAAGTATCGTGCATTGAAATCTGGAATGGTTCACTGACGACTACTGGAAATCTACTATTTGATCTTTAATTTGCTGATATTTTGCAATCTGGAATGGTTCATTGATAGCTAGAAATCTACTATTTGATCTTTAATCTGCTGATATTTTGCTGCTAGGTGTCTTCGACAGATCTTCATGCCCTTGAAATCTGGAAATGTGTTAAAATTGTCTTCACAAAGTCTGCTAATTTCCTCTGCCATCTACCCCTTTGAGTTCCAATTCTGTCATTTTCTGCCTTTCATCATCTTTTGAATACTTTATTTTTTCACAAAATATTTGGAGAAAAATATATATTTTAAATAAAATTTCCAAATATTTTGATTAAACCCTTAAATGAATTTCATAATTTAGAATTTCAACAAATTCATTTGAATGATTTATAAAACCAGTCGTTTCCAAAATCCATGGTTTGTTTTCTCTTCCCATGGATTCACAAAACCATGTGTTGTTTTGTAAATCCATGTCATGTTTCTGTAAAATCTTAAATGAATTTCATAATTTAGAATTTCAACAAATTCATTTGAAGGATTTATAAAACCATTGTATTTTCAAATCTACGTATTGTTTCCAAAATCCATGGTTTGTTTTCTCTTCCCATGGGTTCACAAAACCATGTGTTGTTTTGTAAATTCATGTCATGTTTCTCCTTCTTTGTAAAAACTCATTTTTTACTTATCCTCCATTACCATGTGTTGTTTCTACTTGTAAAATTTGTTTCCTTTGCACCAATAAAACTATTTCACCATGTAGTTGTAAATTTATTTCACATGGCCTCATTTACCTCAGCTTTATTACCTGTAAAATTTATTTCCCTTGCACAGTAAATCTATTTCACCATGTAGTTGCAAATTTATTTCACATGGCCATTTATAGTGACATCTATAAAACTCATTTACTTGAGTACCATTTTCGCTCAGCCTCCCATCCATAAAAATATTTCATAAATATACGAAATATGACTTTGATATATTTTCCCACCACATTTTTTTATAAATGTATTATTTATAACCATTGATTTAAGTTACACATATATTTAGGCATGATAAATTTAGGAAAATTTAATAGCTAGGTGCATGGTGGATTTATAACATAGATTTTAATATTTCCATAAAAATATACCCTTATATTTTTATAAAAATACATTTATTTTAAAATTAAAATTATTATTATAAAAAATAATTAATTCATAGGTTTTGACTTTTGACTTAGTTTTGAAATTAGGCTGGACCCAAATGATTTTTTATAACATAGATTTTAATTTTAAATAGATATTTCCATAAAAATATACCATTATATTTTTATAAAAATACATTTATTTTAAAATTAAAATTATTATTATAAAAAAAGAATTAATAAGTCACTCAAAAGTGTAAATAAGCATATTTTGAGCATTTGTCCAAAAAGTAAATTGGCAATTTCTAAACAAAGAATTTGTAGATTTAGTCAGTGGGGTTTTGGTTAAACCGTGATGAGGTTAGAGCACTCATCACAGGTTCAATTCCCTTCCCCGATTGGGGTGATGTATGTGGACATGTTGATGAAATATGGAGTAAAAAAAAAAATGGAAAAAAGAAGAGTACTATCAAACTTAAAAAAGAAAAAAAAAAAAAAAAGAATTTGTAGATGTCTTTGGTGAAAGCAATTGCTACAATGTAGGGTCCAACTGCCCTGTGGGACATAGAGAACTAGTAGACCAGCTGCCTTAAGTGTTGGGCATGGAGTCATACCATAAACCTGTGACCTGAAATTGCAATATGATATAATCAAACTGATACTCCCAACTCAAATCCTACAATCCTTAATTGTAACTTCAACTTATAATCTGACCACTGTAACCTGTTACTTGTATGCATCCTCTATCCATTTCTGACTATTATCAACAGAAAGAATATAAATCTCAGAAAGAATATAAATCTTAAAAAAATTAAGAAAATCTCACCAAGACCTCTAACACCATTGATTGAAAATAATTCTTTATTCATACCTACCAGTTGCTTAAAATGAAATAATCCTCACGTTGCACAACAAATCTAAATAATCTAATGGTCACTAAATCTGAAATTAATTAATTCAACCCCACACAACCATTACCTACTAAACTAAACATCTGCATTGTTAGGTGTAATCTCCTTTCCAATGCAACCAAGTGAGGAGTGGATTTACTGATAGATCACTTTGCTAGCAGCTGAAAACTTGAAACATATTTACAATATAAAACTGAAACTCCATAGGCTCCAGATACTTACATGTGAACTTTAAAAGCTGCATCCTCTGTGGACATCTTAATTTTTTTATCATGGCTGAGAGGAATCGATAATCCGCAACTATCAATAATCCTTGCACAAACACAACAGTCAAGGTAGCTGACATTTCGAAACAGTGGAATCGATAACCCAGTGGAATTGCCATATGAAAAGTAGATTCGCCAGGTGAAAATAATGCAACCAATACAAATGTGTACTCCTTGTTCGCCAGCAAGGAATAGATCTAGTCGTTATCGTGATCCAGGGAAATTTTTTTTCATCACTTTTCTCCCCGGCAACGACGCCAAATGTTGTACACATTTCTCATCAACAGTGCTTGGTTGTAAAACCTATGCTGAGAAACCAACTCGACCAGTATTTAGGTTCAAGCTCGCCCTTGAACCAGAGGGGGCTCCCTCAATATTTATGAGGCCTTGTTTAACAATGTTCACTGTCACTAGACAATAGCCTTTGGAGCACAATGGCCAGATTTAGGATTTAATGGGCTGGTTTCTAATGATTGCACACTTCATGTTCATGAATAAATCCCTCCCTTGTAGAGTCATTTCTCAAAGTGTCAGCTTCCAACCAGACAAAAGAACTTAGTTTTTTAAAGAATTTGAAAGAAGAATATAAAGGTATTCCTGATAATTAAGGATTTAGACAAAATACTTAATTAACTAGGAAAAAATGGACGTATGTAGAAATCTTCTATATCCCAACAAAACACATTCAGGAGAAGATAGAAGGACAAACAATAACCAGTTCAAAGAGAAGCTAGCTCAGACAGATAATCCAATATACTAATCTCTTTATAAGACTATAAATTTGCAAGAGATTTCAGAGATATTGAAACTCAATCTATTCTTACCTAGTTCTTCTATAATACTTTGAACATGTGCAGAAAGCAAGTTATGGAAGCACTAGAAAGAAATACTAGAAACAAAAATTGTGTCATAAACTGGAGCCAGAAGGATTTGATAAGGAATTCTATAATAGAAGTTTTACATTGCTGAAAACTTTTGACATCAAAAGCCAACCCCTATTTATTACAAATGAAACAATATATAGAACAAAATATCTCCTAAAATGTTACAATAATCCTGGAATAAAATCCTAAATAATAACTAAAAATAAAATAATATCTCCAATTTATCTATTGGAAATATTGAATTCTTTGCAAGCATCGTGCATTGAAATATGGAATGGTTCACTGACGGCTGGAAATCTGTTGTTTGATCTTTAATCTACTGATATTTTGCTGCTAGGTGTCTTAGACCGATATTCATGCCCTTGAAATCTGGAAAAAGGTTGAAATTGTCTTCACAAAGTTTGCTAACTACCCTCTTAAGCCTGATTTCTCTGCCAGCTACCCATTTGAGTTCCATTTCTGTCATTTTTTGCTTTTATCATCTTTTGAATACTTTATTTTATCACAAAATATTTGGAAAAAAATATATATTTTAAATAAAATTTCCAAATATTTTGAGCAAAGCCTTAAATGAATTTCAAAATTTAGAATTTCAACAAATTCATTTGAATGATTTATTAAACCATCATATATTCAAATCTATGAGTTGTTTCCAAAATCTATGGTTTGTTTTCTCTTCCCATGGATTCACAAAACCATGTGTTATTTTGTAAATCCATGTCATGTTTCTCCTTCCTTGTAAAAACTCATTTTTTACTTATCCTCCATTTATTTTTACACTATAAATTCAATTTCTCGTGTACCTGTAAATTCTTTTTACATTTGTGAGCCTTTGGATGGATTACCAAAACCATGTTTTGTTTCTACTAGCCTTCCTTTTTTTTTATTTTCCCCTGTAACTCTAAATTCAAATTTACATGTACGTGTAAAATTTATTTCCCTTGCACTAATAAATCTATTTCATCATATAGTTGTAAATTTATTTCACCTCGACCTCATTTACCTCAACTTTATTCTTATTAACATATGTAAAACTCATTTACTTTGATTTTTTTTGCCACCACATAGAAATAATGGTATTTTTGAGGTAGGTAATAAATGATTTTAGGAGTGGGTCTTCATGGTAAATGGTTTTGAAAGGGGGAAGCGGGTTGAAATAGTGTAAAACCCAGTAAAATGAAAAACAACTTCTTTAACCCCTTGGTTAAATGTTGGAGGAGCTTGTGGGTTTGAAATATATTTATAACCATTGATTTAAGTTACACATATCTGGAGGCATGAGAAATTTATGGAATTTTAACCCTTAGGTGCGGGTGGGTTTTTTTACTTGGTTTTTCAATTAGGCTTCATTCAAATAATTTTTTATAACATAAATTTTAACTTTAAATAGATATTTTCATAAAAAAAAATACTATTATATTTTTATAAAAATACGATTATTTTAAAATTAAAATTATTATTATAAAAAAATTAATAAGTCATTCAAAAGTGTAAATAAGCATATGTTTGAGCATTTATCCAAAATATAAATTATAATTTTCTAAAAAAGAATTTATAGCTTTCTTTTGTGAAAGAAATTGCTACTAACAGATACAATATTTCTTACATTCCCCTTAAAACTAAACATTATTTGGAAGTTTCATTTCCATGAAACTTAACCTTTGTAAAAACTAGAGATGAGTCACATATAGATATTGGAAACACAAACTTACATCGACTTCCTTCTTAATGTGGATATCATTGATCAAGTCTGAATATATGGAGGTATGGTTGAAATTATTGAAAAAATAATAATAATTTCAATGTAAATATTACAAGTTAAATTTTGTATAAAATACTAAGTTAAATCTTATGGACCAAGTTTCACTTTGAAATGCCTTTAAATTTTATTTATGATAAATATTATTAGTTAGAATTCATTCTTAATATATATATATATATATATATATAAAAGAGTTGAACTTATGAAATCGGAAAATTGCAATCTTTATAATTAAAAATAATTAATATAAAAATTAAACTTATAATGGAGTTGGACTAATTCGGAGTGTGATTCTGCAATTTTGAACTAGGGTTTGGATCTAACTCCTGCCATGACAGTGTTAGGAGGGGGCTTTGGAACAACCCTCCTTTAGTGCAGTTGTCGGTGGTAAAGGGAAGGAGTCAGAGGCTTCCTTCTTCACAAAGCTTACCAACTACAATGCCTTCAAGACGCATTCAACCAATCACCTGAGAGAGGGAGGGGAAGGAAAGGGCACAACAAAACAACCAATTAGAACCTATGCAAGATCAAGAGGAAATATATTGACTTAGACATCGAAAAAAAATTCGTGCAAACCAAAAAAGAAAGAACTCCCAACACTGGAAGTTGAAGACCTTGAAATAGCTACATATAGGGAATATATGCTAGAGCATGCTATAATTTGCAATATTACGAGCGTCTAGCTTGTCGAGAAGGTGCTAAGCAGGTGGATACAAAAAAAAATGGCACCCTAAGGGAGGCATCAAGCTCCAACTTGGACCTAAGGGTTTTTTCACAGTGATATTTGATCTAGTGGAAGATAAAGACTAAATCTTTGAATGAGGACGCTATTTCTTCAACTCAGCTGGACTGTATATGAGATATTGGAAGGAGAAATTCAACCCAGAGAAGGAGGTCTTCACAAGAGTGTTATTATATGTTTGGCTCTATTCCCTTCCAATAGACTACTAGGCATCATCTGTCCTAAAAGGAGTAGGAGACAAGCTGAGAGAATACATCAAAATGCTAGAGGGAACTCGATATGGGAACTATCTCTCCAATGCCTGAATCTACGTCCACATAGTATTTGTCAATAATTGTCATTGATGAAAATATATACTTGATGAGCTCTCCTAATGAAGGCTACACTATCACTACACTAGTGCATAATGACACCATGAATCCTATGATGAAGCCATGTTGTCCTATCATCATTCTGCACTAAAAAATTCAAGGGCAGTCACAAAGAAAAGTGTTTTTCACCACCTTAGAAGCCTTTCTTCATAATGATTTCCATACCATATCAAAGAGGATTGTTTCCTATTTCCAACAAGACCTTACTCGCCTCCAAACTCCCAACGGTTAGTGAGAACTTGAATTTTTAGGTAAAAAATACATATTTGTTTATTGAGCCAACCTATGCGCAAGGACACAAGTCGGCCTCCAAACATGGATGTGTATTTTCGTTTGTTATCACAATGAAGGCTATATATGCATAGTCCTAAATTTATTTATTTTCATCAGTTTGGTCACACATCCACAAAAAGGAGAAGAACAAGTTCACATCTCGTGAGCGTAAAGAATAAAAGGAGAACAATTCTATTTTGGGCTTGAAGTTAAACCACACTATAAAATCATGTGGAGAATTTCAGACTAGTCACTCAGAAATTATAGTGAATTCATTACAATGTTGTGACCTCCAAAGCCTCAGACCCGTGAGAGTATACGAGCCTCTAAGTTGTGTATAATTACAGTCTCGAACCTCTCTGAAGTGGGTCATCCTTGCTTAAAAGCTTAGATTGGGATTACAGTGCCTGGAAAGGATATTAGTTCAATTTTCTTGTAGTATTTCATAATAGTGGCTCGGATTGTAACCTTAGTAGCTCAGATTTTGTTGTTAGTGAGTTTTTGTGGATGACTCATATATCTACCTTGAGTATATTCTAATTGGGTCACTTAACCAGATCCGAAGTTGCAGAGATTGGCGGAGAAGTTAATATTTTCAGGGCTCGGAATTTAAGGGCATATGTTGACTATGTAAGCATCACATTGTTAAACCTGTGGCGAAACTTCTTGTGGGTTTGAGCAGTGATATTTTCCTCTTGGATAGTGAAGGCAACAACATTGTTGGATTAATTGAAGTCTAATAATGAAGACAAGTGGACAGTGAAATTAGTGAATACTTTTGGAAGTAATTGTATAGTGAAGAATATGTCAAGGACATTCAAGTAAGTACTATTAACATTCTCTATTAAATTGAGATAAAAGGAATGGTTTCCTAGGGGTTGGTGTCCCTAAACAAAAATTTGGAGCCTTGAAAAGGATAGGGTTGAAGCCCTAGAGGTCAAATCCTCACCAAAGTCCAAGTTGGTGCTTGACAACAGGTTGGTGCCTGGAGCATTGAAGGGTTGGTGCCCTCACATTATTATTGTACTCAATTATTTGAAAAAATATTGAAGTCCTCCTTAATTCTTGATAAAATTATTATTATATATTTCTTTGATTATAATTGTGAAGCATCTAACTGGTAAAACTAACAATTGAAAAGAAATATTGATTCACCCCCTCCCCCCCCACCCCCCACCCTAAGTATTTCCAACAATTTGTATCAGAGCCAACTTCTTCATAATCAGCCTACTAGTTGGAAGAATGATTCTTAAGTCACAATGAAGAATCATGAAGTGACAAGGAAGATTCCCTTGTTTGATGGTACAAACTTTGGTTTTTGAAAGAAGAGGATGTCCTACTATTTAATTTCCCTTGGACCCGAAGTTTGGAAATCTATTTTGGATGGGTACAAATCTCCTCCCACTCCCCCAACTCAATCAAGATGGAAGGAAAGATTGCATTTCAAATTCCAAAGCATTAAATTCCATAACTAGTGGAATCAATGATTCTAAATTCACAAAAGTCATGAACTGTGATTCTACCAAAGATGTATCTGATAAGATGATTGCTTTATATGATAGGGATTCCAAAGTTAAGAAGGCAAAGCTTCAAACTCATAGAAGGAAATTCGAAAGTCTTAAAATGGATGACGAAGAAGATATTGCATCATACTTTCTCCGAGTAGATGAAGTCGTAAACTCACTTAAAGGGTTATGAGAAAATTTTGAAGAAAGCACAATTGTTCAAAAAATCTTGAGATCTCTTCCAGACAGATTTGACTCCAAAGTAAGTGCCATAGAAGAAATGAAGGAATTGGATACCATAAATATGGATGAACTTCATGAAATTCCCATTTCTTATGAAATGAGAAATGTAATCCCAAATTCCAAGGTAGCAACATTCAAAGCTTCAAAATCGACAAAAAAGGGGAGAGATTGGAATACCAACAGTGATGACTCCAACACTAAAACCAAATTAGCACAATTTTTACAAACTAAGAAAGGGATCCAAGCTAAAAGGTCAGTATCCTCTTATTTGTTTCAAATGTGGAAGAATAGGTCATGATGTTGTGAAATGTCCTCATAAAGATGATAGTGATGATGAGGAGGATTTTAAAAAGGTGGTGTTCAAAAAGAAAGGATCTAATAGAAATAACTTCTTCTCCAAAAAATATGATTCTGATGAAGATGAATTTGTGATCACCAAGAAGAAATCAACTAAAAATATATCTCTTCACAAAGGAGATGATGATGAGTCAGATGAAGAAAATGACTATGTTGGAAGCAAAGAGGTATTATTCATGGAATTTACAAATTATGATGACTCAGAGCAAGAAGGCAAAGGAAATGTGGATGAATCACTAATAAGTGCCATTGAAGAAAATGATAAATTACGAAAGAAAATAATTTCTCTCAAACTAGAAAAGGAGGAAGCAAAAATAAGGGAAGACTTCTTGAACAATAAGCTAAAAGAGAAAGAAGAAATTTGTGAAAAATGTGAAGCTGAAATAGTATCTCTAAGGAAAGAGATGGATCAAGTCAAAAATAGTTGGAAAAGCACTCAAATACTTGATAACATCCTCAATACTCAAAGACCTCAATATGACAAATCTGGGATCGGATTCAAAGGAGAATCATCAAGTACAAAGGAAAATGTAAATGATAAACTTCAAAGAAGCTATGCCAACATCCTTTCTAGTCATCCAAAAGAGGAGCAGTCATTCCACCAAGACAAAATTTCCACCTCTAGCAATCCAAGGAATGAATGAAGGACAACTCCAAGGAATAATACTAGTTCAATTCAAGACTATTGTAATGGGTACCAAACAATATTTCTTAGTTATTGTTACTATTGTAAAAAAAATTGTCATCAAGCTAAGCAATGCAAGGCTGATAAGGACAATGCATCAAGATTTAAGAGTCAACTAAGAAAGCCACTTAGTCTCAAATAACAAGGACAAATCAAGACTTACAATTCTTTTGATCCATTGGCTAAATTTGATCCAACTTTCTCAATATGTAATGATTATAGACATAATGAAAAAAATTGTCCACTCAAAAGAGAAGGATTAAAAATGGAGGAACCCAATACTGATAGATGTGGCCTATCTCTATGTGCTTGTAGTGATGAAAATCAATGGTTTTTGGATAGTGGATTCTCAAGACACATGTAAGGTGATCAAAATAAGGTTGTCTCATTAAACAGGAAGGACGGAAATGTGTCTTTTGGAAGAGTATCTGCCAAGATTGCTAGAAAAGGGACTGTTGCTCTCGTCAATGGGAAAGGAAAAGCCCAAAATGCACTATTGGTGGAAAGGATCAAACACAATCTCTTGAGTGTAAACCAAATTTGTGACCAAGGACACAAGGTTGTCTTTAGTACAAAATATTATGAAATAATAAATTCTTCCTCTGCTGAACTTGTAGCAAAAGGAGTAAGAAATCTTGGAAATGCATACATTTAGCAAAATTCAAGAAGATAAATGTTATATGAGTTGAACATATGAAATTTGGTTATGGCACAAGCGATGGGGGAATACAAGTTTTGGTAACTTGATTAATATCATTAAAATTAATGCAGTAAGGGACATTCCAAAAATGATCAATCTAGATCAAGTTGTGTGTGGCCCATGTCAACATGGAAAGCAAACTAGAACTTGTTTCAAGACTAAGGAGTTCTCAACATGAAAACCTTTAGAGATCATACATGTATATTTATGTGGACCAACTAGAAATCCAACTCTACAAGGTGAAAGGTATTTTACTTTATTTATTGATGACTATACTAGAATGATATGGGTATACTTTATAAAGTTCAAATCCAAAGCATTTGAATGTTTCAAGAATTTTAAAGCTCTTGTAGAAAATGAGAAAGAGTCAAAGATTAAATGTCTTAGAATAGATAGAGGAGGAGAATTTACTTCAAAAGTATTTGATGAATTTTGTAAAGTGCATGGAATCAAGAGAGAATTTTCTGTTGCTAGAACTCCCAAACAAAATGGAGTAGTCGAAAGAAGAAACCGAACGGTTCAAGAAATGACAAGGATAATGTTACTAGCAACTAACTTGCTGCCCAAATTTTGGAAAGAAGCAGTTGGGACAACAATTTATACCTTGAATCGAACTCAACTAAGACCAAATAATGGTAATGCTCCATATGAATTATGGAAAGGGAGACCTTCTTCAGTAAAATACTTTAGTAATTTTGGAAGCAAATGTTTCATGAAGATCAATGATGACTCACTAGTAAAATTTGACTCTCGAGTTGATGAAGTAATATTCCTTGGATATTATACAAGGAGCAAATCTTACAAATGCTACAATAATCAAATGTGAAAAATAGTAGAAAGCATTGATGTAAATGTTGACAAAACTCTTCCAGAAAAATAAATTGAAGTCCATGAAGAAGAACCTATTCTTGAATAATTCAAAGAAGAACCTGCAAAATAAGAAAAAGATCAAGAACTTCAAAAGGAACTTTCAGAAACTCCTTCAAAGGTAAAATTCCTTCAAAATCACCATTTGGAAGAACAAATTATTGGGAATGTAGATGAGGGAATACAAAATCGAAGAAGGATGTAAATTACATCAAGGAAAGATGATGTTGCTCCCTTATCTATAATAGAACAAGAAAATTTTACTCAAGCAAGTAAGGGCCCTCATTGGCTAAAGGCCATGGAAGAAGAAATGTCTCAAATCAATAAGAATGAAACATGGGAGTTGGTACCTTGTTCGAAAGATAAAAATATAATTGGAACCAAATGGGTATTCAAAAACAAGATGAATGAGGATGGACAAATAATCTGAAATAAAACAAGGCTCATTTTCAAGGGATACTCACAAATTGAAGGAATTGACTTTGAAGAAACCTTTGCATCGATAGCCCAATTGGAAGCCATAAGGATGTTTTTGGCATTTTCTTACTCAAAAGGATTCAAGATATATCAAATGGATGTAAAATCAACATTTATGAATGGAGAACTCAAGGAAGAAGTCTACATGGATTAACCAAAAGGGTTTGACCTAGAAAGGAAAGGACTTTATATGAAAGTTTAAAAAAGCTTTGTATGGATTAAAACAAGCTCCTAGATCTTGGTACGCAAAATTGGATCACTATCTACAACAACAAGGTTTCAAAAAGGGAGTGGTAGGAAGTAATCTCTACATGAATATAAACAAGGATAAATTATTGGTCACTCTTGTATACATTGATGATCTGATTTTTTCCAGCAATAGTGATGAGATAACCCATGGATTTGCTCAAAATATGTAAAAAAGATTTGAAATGTCAATGATTGGTGATTTATCCTACTTTATTAGGCTATAGGTATCTCAAACCACAAGAGGCATGTTCATATCTCAAGAAAAATATCTTAAAGACATGTTTAAAAGATATGGGATGGAAGAATGTGCACGTATGAGCACACCGTTGACCACAAATTGAAAATTAAGCAAATATGATGATTTCCCCCTCGTAGATGCAACTCGTTACAGGTCAATAATTGGATCTCTCCTATACTTAACTGCTACAAGGCCAGATATTATGCAAGCAGTGTGAATGGTGGCAATATTTCAGTCAGCCCCTAAACAATCCCATCTAGCAGTTGTGAAGAGAATCCTCATATATTTGAAAGGAACTTCTGATTTCGGTCTTTGGTATCCTAAGATCTCAACTCTTACTGTGGCATCTTACACCAATGTTGATTGGGTTGGAAGCGTGAATGATCAAAAAAGTACTAGCGGAAATGCATTCTTCATGGGATATTTTCTAGTATATTGGCTCAGCAAAAAACAATCATGTATATCTCTTTCTACAGCTGAATCTGAATATATAGCTATTGCATATTATTGTACACAAATACTATGGATGAAGGAAGCTTTGAATAATTTCAACATAGAAACTAAAAAACCAATAATCATCTATTGTGACAACACTAGTGCCATCACTCTTTCCAAGAATATGGTAATGCACTAAAAGACCAAACATATTCCAATCAAATGTCACTTTCTCCGTGAACAGGTTGTTGAACAAAATATCAAGTTAGAATACATCAATACAAAGGAGAAAATTGCTGATAGCTTCACAAAACCCCTTCCACGAGAATCATTTGAACATCTTCACCAAAAGATGGGGGTTATTTCTCTTGCATCACATTAAGCAAACACTTTCACAAGCGTAGGAACAGAATGACAGGGAGAGCAGTTTGATAGGGTGAGTACCTGGGCACCCCATTTTCCATTGATGTCAAAGGGGGAGAGAGTGGTGGAATATTTCCATCAATGACAAAGGGGGAGCTTGTTGGTCAATAATTTTCATTGATGAAAATATATACTTGATGAGCTCTCCTAATGAAGGCTACACTATCACTACACTAGTACATAATGACACCATGAATCCTATGATGAAGCCATGCTTTCCTATCATCATTCTGCCCTAAACAATTCAAGGGTAGTCACAAAGAAAAATGTTTTTCACCATGTTAGAAGCATTTCTTCATAATTATTTCCATACCATCTCAAAGAGGATTGTTTCCTCTTTCCAACAAGCCCTTACTCGCCTCCAAAATCACAACAGTTAGTGAGAAACTGAATTTTTATGTCAAAAATACATATTCATTTATTGAGCCGACCTATGCTCAAGGACACAAGTCAGCCTCCAAACAAGGATGTATCTTTTCGTTTTTTATCGCAATGCAGGCTATATATACATAGTATGAAATTAATTTCTTTGCATAAGTTCGGTTACACATCCACAAAAAGGAGCAGATCAAGTTCACATCTCGTGAACCTAAAGAATAAAAGGAGAACTATTTTGTTTTGGGCTTGAAGTTAAACCACACTATAATATCCTGTGGTGAATTTTGGACTAGTCACTCAAAAATTACAGTGAATTCGTTACAATGTTGTGACCTCCAAAGCTTCGAACCTATGAGAGTATACGAGCCTCTAAGTTGTGCATAATTACAGTCTCAGACCCCTCTACAGTGGGTCAGCCTTGGTAAAAATCTCGGACTGGGATTACAGTGCCTTAAAAAGCTATTAGTTTGGTTTTCTTGTAGTATTTCATAATAGTGGCTTGGAATGTAACCTTAGTAGCTCGGATTTTTCTGTAGGTGAGTTTTTGTGGATGACTCATATCTCTGCCTTGAGTATATTCAGATTGGGTCACATAACCAGATCTAAAGTTGTAGAGATTGGTGGAGTATTTAATCTTTTCAGGGCTCAGAATTTAAGGGCATACGTTGACTATTGTAGCATCACATTGTTAAACATGTGGTAAAACTTCTTGTGGGTTCGAGCAATGATATTTTCCTATTATAAATTGAATACAACAACACTAATGGATTAATTGAAGTCCAATAATGAAGACAAGTGGACAATGAAATCAATGATTAATTTTGGAAGTAATTGTACAGTGAAGAATATGTCAAGGACATTCAAGTAAGTACTATTCACATTCTCTATTGAAAGAAGAAAAAAGGATTGGTGTCCTAGGTTGGTACCCCTAAACGCAAGGTTGGAGCCTTGAAAAGGATAAGGTTGAAGCCCTAGATATCAGAGCCTCACCAAAGTCCAAGTTGGTGCTTGGAAATAGGTTGGTGCTTGAAGCATTGAAGGGTTGGTGCCCTCACATTATTCCTTTTTTATTCTTATTAAAATTATTATTATACATTTCTCTTATCATAATTGTGAAGAATCTAACTGGTAAAAATAACATTTGAAAAGAAATATTGATTCACCCCCCCCCCCGCCCCCGCCCCCCCGGCCCCCCACCCAATATTTCCAACACATAAATGTCTTAGGGGTGATCCCTAAAGCAATTATGCTTTTCTTTCCTGATGAGATCTAGGTGAAACATAAACTATGAGCATATTCTATTTTGGTTTTGCAAACGCCATGAGCATGGGCATATTTTCCACAACAATCCACAGAATAATCCTCCACTAACCAACCCCCAGACTCAAAAAAAGGAAAATAATTAGGGCTTCACTAAGGTAAACTCCAGAAACAAGAACAACGGAAAAACCCAGGGTAAGAAACCATCAAAAAGCCAAGCCAACAAAAAAATGTTTGATATATTAGAAGAAGACTAGGAGGAACACGAAAGGGAATGTAGTGAAGAAAACATTAGTACCAGCGGGAAGAAAACCCCTCAACCCCCCTCCCATGAAAAGGAGCCAGCCCTCACAAAAATCCCTAGCTTAATAAGGCAAGAAACAAAGGATATCAAAATGGAGCACAAAAACGACAATGGTTCAATAGAGGAGCGGGTTATTGAAGAAGTCCTAGGGGCTATGGACCTAAAAAGATATATGAAGTATGGGAGAAGAAAGGAATGATGAACATAATAGATGAATACCTTCAAAATATAGAGGAAGTATATCTTTATCAAGAGGAAATCAAACAAATCATGACTAAAAGGAAATATGGGGATCTCAACAAGATAGGTATCAAATCCAATATCTCAACAGATAAATACAACCCCAAGGGAGCAAGAATTAAGAAAGGGAAAAAATCCACCAGTCAAATCATGTAGGAGCTCGGGGCGTGACTGATAAATGAAGGCAAGGTAAGAGATCTAGTCGTAACCCAAAAATTTTCTCAATGAATTTGATTTCATGGAACATACGAGGTCAGAACAAACCTGCCAAAATAAGACTCCTACAGTAGAAGATCTTGGCAAGAAATCCAAAAATCATTTTATTACAAGAAACAGAAGTAGGAAGTAAATCCCTCCCTTTAGAAGCAGTGTTGGAAGGACTACAAAAGTATTTCCAATGCTACTAGAGGAAGAAAAGGAATGGAAAATAATCCTCTGGAATGGAAAATTGATGGACCTAAAAACATCCATCTCAACTCCCAACATTCTTTATGTTGCCTTTCAACTTATAGGAATGGAAAAGGCCTTATGTGCCACAAATATTTTTGGTCCTCATAGAGATTATGAAAATGTTAACATGTTGGAAACCCTAAAGGAAGTGCAAGAAGACCTCCCATGTAGCAACAAAATTATCAAAGGATACTTCAAAATGACAATCAACCCGAATGAAAAAATTGAGGCCTTAGAAGGCTTGACAAAGTTGTGTAATATTTCAAAGAAGCAATCGACAACCTGGTGATACAGTAGATGTGAAAACCTAGAAAAAAGTATTCACATGGAGTAATAAGAGAGAAGCTAGGAAAAAAACCTCTTGTCTAGACTGGTTCCTCATATAGAAATCTATCCTTCTAGCTAATTATGAAATCGAAGGCAAAATTCTCCCCTATGCCGACTCAAATCACTGGCCAATAGCTTAAGAGATTTAACTTTAGGCACCCTAGGAACAAACCCTTCCATTTTGAAGCCTTTTAACTTAACCATCCTGAATTCCAATCCAAAATAAAAGAATGGTGGAATGAGGACCTTCACCTATGAGGTTCAAAAATGTATTGCAAGCCAGGGGAAAAAACCCTGGTCTCCCATTATTGGAAAAACTCCCCTCTAAAAATAAAATGGAGAGCTTCAATCGATAAGGAAGAATGACATCCTCTCCTTGATGAACTTAATTTCAGAAGCTTTCTAAAAACTCCTCCAAGACCACCAAATAGTTTCAGATTAGGATTAAGACAAGCTAAGATGGGGGAGAAACTCTGGGGGTTCTTCGTCCTCAAAGAATCCTATGGATACCTGGTCGAACACACTCAGTTATAAAGGCATCCCTGATGGACTTCACTCTGGTCCAAAAATCACTAGCCGAAGATAATATTATTCTTATGGATAGTCATACAAGGCAAAATCCTCACCTGGGACAATCTTCTGAAATGCGACCTCACAAGCCCATCCCGATGCATCATGTGTGGAGACCAAGGAATCAATATTTAACCATATTTTTAACAATTGTAAAATTGATTCCACCATATGGGACTGGCCCGGTGTGGAGGTTTTTAGAATCTCAAATGTGAATATAGATTCAATTTAGAGAACCCTTGAAACATGGAGACCCAAAATATCTTCCCATCCTTTGTTTTAATAAGGCATGGGATTTGTTCCCAGGAGCTCTTTTTGGGTCCTATGGAAATAATGAAATGCATAAATTTTAAAAAATATGTAGGCTACAAAGGAGATGCTCCTTACCAAGGTGAAGAAGGCCATCAAAGAATCAATCTTAGTCTCTAAGATTTTGCTGCAGCAAGGTCCACCTCGAGCCTCAGACGTTTGCACCCTCAAACTCTTCCAACTCAAGAAAATCCCAACCCCTATCATGGGGAACCCATTTTTTTCTCCTAACATTCCAGAAATATGGTCTCCTCCTAGTACCAATGGCTTCAAGTTTAATTTCAACGAGGCCTCATGTGGCAACCCAAGCCAAGCAGGCTTCAATGGGGTTTTCAAAACCCATGATGGGGATATAATTTGGATATACTATGGAAAACAAGGGTTCAACACAAATAATGTCGCAGAGTTACAAGTCTTGGAACAAGGCCTCGACATTGACAAGTCTCACAACTTCATTCTGTTTATTGTCGAAGGATACTCAACAGTGGCATTCCTTGCTACCCGAAAGCTCCAACATAGCACTCTAGTCAGCAGGGTGACCACCAATTAACAACCTTCTAATACCCTTTAACATATAGGAGAACACATCACTAGCTTAGCCAGGGTCCACTTTCAAGTTTTTAAATGGAAGGTGAACTCCATTGTTGATAGGCTTGCCAATGAAGGGAAAAATGACACCGAAATCCTATGCTCCCATGCATGGAAAGTAACACTTGTTGGTAAGTTGCGTCATGATTGTGAGGATATTAATCAAAAGGATAGGGAGAGTACTACCCACTTGGAGTGGATCCACATTCAACAATTATTCTCATGATGTTAAAGGAAGTGATCATTGAATAAGTTTCTCTAATATCCCTTGTACAAACCCTCCCTCTTAGAGATATTAATTAGCTCTCGAAAAAAGGAAACATGTCATTCTCACGGAATGACCAACATTGCCACCCTCCTCTTCCATCTGACTATAACATGAATCACTCAAATGCAGGGAACAATATTTCCATATTAATTATGAGCAATTACATTGATGTTTCCATAATTACCCATGGCCTATTAAAGGAGATGGAGCTCAACCCATTTCTTATTTTAAGCCCTAGTCTCCAACCCCTATTCCTATTATCGATTCTCCTCCTTTCCTTCTATGTTGCTTCCTGCTGCCCATTTCCTTAGTTCCCTACCACAATCCCCCACCCGCTTCTTGACAACCATTGTTTTCACCCTCTATTTATCTTCTCAATGATGACATGTATTCCCAAATCCTCCACGGCTTCCTCTTATGGCCACAAGAGTAGAGGTCATAGCATCGATCATTAAAAACATGCCAACATGCGCCCCAAAACCAGAGCAGAGACCGCAACCCACCAATTTTCTCTTTCCTTCCAAACTCAATTTTCCCTCAGACTAAATTATATATTGAACAAATCAAGGAGAAGGTAATTTTTTTTTGGAGAAACACTAACTCTAAGGAGGTGGATGCCCAATTCGAGTGGATTCGAGACCCTGGGCTTACCGGAGCTTAGAAAAATCTCTACAGTTGCACCATTGAGTTAGAGTGGAGCATGAAAACCAGGATGGGTTTGGACACGCAGGACAATAAGAAGGCCAAAAAGGCACCAGAGGATAAAATTTACCTATTGGGCATGAAATTCATGGTGTTCGTTGAAAATGTGCATCACCAAAAAAATTTCGCACGCACTAGAGAGTCCCCTCAAGATGAGTGAGTCATTGAAATAATTGCCTAGCAGAACGTGGACGAAGGAGTCACCTTTCACAACCCAACTGACATGTAGGAGGAAGGTTCTTAAGTGAGTAGGCTGCCTGCTAATCCTATCCCCATCTAGGGAGATTAGTTTCTAAAAACTTAAGTGCCATGTCTGGAAAATTTTGTCTCATTTTTGTAAATATTGCCCTGTGGTTGCTCAATTGTATGCTTTATTGGTTCATAAAGGGTTTGGACACTACAAACCTAGGTCATCAAGTCAACAAAGGCACCTCATGTAGCTCCAACATGGAGTGTTTTGCCCCTAACTATGTAACTATGTCTGAAATTAGGCCTTATAGACATCTCAACTTCCAACAATACAAAATTTCAAAGAATGAATAATTTTGCAGATGGTATGGCTTCCAGTTAGGACGACCTGCAATGAATCTATTGTATACCTATTTTGTTTCCTTGAAGTAATATAATTCCCGACTTACAAAAAAATATTAAATTTATAACATTTATTGTGTAAATTAAATTGATAACATGAAAAGTTATAATTTTTGCCCCAAAAAATATATAAATATAAATATTGAATTTATAATATGCAATCTAAACTCATATTTATATTATATTTTTCAAAAATTATTTATATTTTATTATTAAATTATTAATTTGTTAAAAAATATTAATTAAATTATAAAAATAATTATCATAATTAACCTAAATTCAAAATTCAAGATATTCTTAACTTAATCTTATTTCAAAATCTATAACATAATGAATAACCAAAAAAAAAAAAGACAAAAGACAAATATATTCTAATATATTCTATAAAAACAAAATATATTATACGAGACTATTAAACTTAACATCTATAAAATAATATTACATTAGGACATACAAATGCATCCTATGGGACCATCAAATTTCACAGTCATACAACAATTTTTATTTTATTTATTAAATTATTATTTTGTTAAAAAAATATTAATTTATTTATAAAAATCATTATCATAATTAATTTAAATTCAAAATTTAAGACATTCTTAACTTAATCGTATTTCAAAATCTATAACATAAATCTATACCATAATGAATAATAAAAAAAGGACAAAAGAAAAATATATTCTAATATATTTTATAAAACCAAAATATATTGTATGGGACCATTAAACTTAACATCTATAAAATAATTTACAATATATTAAACCAAAGATACAAATGCATCTTATGGGACCATCAAATTTCGCACCCATATGGCAAGTTTTAATAAACTAAGCTTATAATTCAAATCTTACTCTTGCATATTTCAATATAAAATCCTTTAATCATTGGTTTTTATTCAAAAATATGATAGAATGTTGTACTTAGTGTCATCAATTGAGACATATCATTGAATGATTTACACAGTGAAATTAATGAGATAATACTTCAATATAAAATTATTAAAATACGAGTAATAATTGAACGATGTGATATAGTAAGAGGTTGTTTAAAGTTTGTGGTGATTTTCTATTATATTTTTTGAAGTGGTAAAATTTATAAGATAATCATTACTTTCTTATATGTGTGATTATGTGTTGATTTATTATGATGGTAAATCGTAACGCCAAACTTCCACTTTTCCAAATTTGTATTTAGAATTATTATTTTTTTTGGTGGGTGGGGGTGGTTTAATTAAAGATTTTATTGTTGTGTTATCAAAATATAAAAAATCTCATCACCTTAAGTTTTTCAAGAACCATATAGATAATTCAAAAAATATAAAAAATAGATGAAAGATCGCTCCTAAGATTTGCTCGAACTATCTTGGGACCTAAATTTGACAACTTTACATATATACTAAACATTATGCCATGAGAAATCCAACAAATCATTCTAAAGGAGATGAGTCAAAGGGGACCATTTTTGTGTGTTCTTTGCCTTCCCCCAGAGAGTCTCTTTGGTATGGAATAAGTCCTAATTGATTTTCAATTCACAACATGTGAAGGTCCATGGGTTTCATTGATATAAGTATCTCATCAAACATTAAAAGAATATCTTCCTTCACTTCATTGCAATCCAATATAAATATTCCCACCATTGTCTTCATCTATTAGTGGAGGTCAACCGTTTGCATAATTGGTTATTTCTACCTCAAGAGTTCCCTATAGGATGGATTTGGAAAGAAACTTCTCCTACAACATATGTATCTAAGATAAAATTATGTTCAATTCTTATGTTTCTCTCTATCTCTACTATCCCACTTGCAAAGATGGTGACATCTAACCATGAAATGAATGGACAAGCTTTCAACTCATTGGAAAGCCTACAAACTCACCTAGGCCTCATAGTAAGCCTCTACAACTTCTACTACATTTTCTTAACATGGTGAGAACCCAGGAACCTGAGCAAGACTATATGAGAAATGGGGGGAAGTGAAGGTGGTGAGGTTGAGTTTGAGGACACTAACAAGAACACCACTAAAGGAGCCAAGATGATTGGTTAAATAGGGGGAGTTAATCCAATGAAAGTAAAAATACTATGAAGCTCTTATAAAGGAGAAAAAGGCATGGAAGAATAGACATCAACAAAGTGGAAAGGACATAGAATTATTAACTGCCATATCCCAATTGCTAGGAGGAGTAAGGATGGAAAAATCACCCATAAAGGAAATCTAGGAATCACAGCATGGAGGTATAGCTAACAAGGATGACAATTCAAGAAAAAACACCATGATAGTGCTAAAAACTCAGAGATAAAAAAGATATTGGTAAATCATGAAAGTAGACGAGAGTGATCATAAAGTCAATTTCATGGCACAGAGAAGGCCCAACCAATGTATTGGAGAGTCACCTATTATCATGAATCTTGGTGGAATTCCCATCAACATATGGAAGCAGTAATATCTCTAAGTGGGTTTCCTCACATGTTCCCTCACATTAGTGCTAGGAATGACGACCAACATGACCTCCTCCAAATGTCACTCCCCTCCCGACCATATCTCCCCATATGAGAAAAATATGTATTATATTGTTAATTTATATCCTTACATTCAAAAAATAAGAAATCTTAATCAATAAAAAGCAATTTTAAGTCTTATTCCAATATAATAATATGCAATATTTATTAAAATATAATAATTGTAAAACACTTTAAATAATTTGTTAGTAATAAATTTGATAACAATAATAAAAAAATATTTTGTGTAGTGTAATAAACGGCTATATAGAGAAAGTAAATTGGTCATATTCAAAGCAATGCTTAAAGTCACCTCACTATATTGGATGTCATTAGCTTGAGTCCCAGAAGGAACTCTAGGAAATATTAGACAAATTTTATTTTGGTTCCCTTGGTCTAGGGAAGCTAGGAAAAAAAAGGGTTCTTGATGGCGGGGTACCCTGCCAAACCCACATCACCACTCTCGAAGCTGCATATAAAAATGCATCTCAAATTTTATCTTCTGCACTGACAATTTAAATTAATGCGGAAGTTTCTTTCATCTATGGTTATGAAACCATACATATGGTAATCTTCATACTTCAAATATGCATATACAATTAAGCCCAAATTCTAACCTCAGTCAATACACTTATGAGTAAAATGCATTTCCATTAATGCCCAATCTAAATTCACTTTCTGGGCAAATTCAATAATAATGATTTCTGAAACTTCTATATCTCAAATCACAGATTTGAGATATTGAAGTAGTTCTCTTCTATATACATATAAAATGCCCTATGTCTTTATGTACCACACCTATTTCTTAATATGGAAACCTTTCAAAGTGGAGGCTTTACTTTTTAACAAACCATAAGAAAACCCCATCTTATAATATGTTGAATTAATATTCGAAGATTTCAACTAAACCCTTATATAATTCTCGGCATATACTCAGGTTTTATAATTTAAACCCAATGGTCAACAAGCCATATTCGAAACCCACTCTATTCAAGATTTCGTTTCATTTGATTCATATCAAGTTCGATCTTGATAAAGTTCCAAAGTACTAACATATACTTTAATACATGTTGGTTTTGTCTTTCGTTGGTTCTCATTGACTATGTGAATCTCAACACCATTATATAATGTTTTAATTTCAGTTATCAACCAATATCCCCGCTTATATAACTTACCAAGCTTTGACTTTAGCTTGTCCAACGCATCCACGCATGAGCTCTTCAACCGTTAACACCTCCGCAACTTGCTTTTGTGAATGCCCTTGGATCCCTTGCCTCAATGATCGAACGCAAATCACATTTTTTTCATCACTGAGCTTTAACACACAAATATTTTGCGAAATTAGCAGTTTTAAAATACTGCCTTATGCCACATGTCCTCCAACAGATGATATTGTGTTTTTAAAAACAAATCCACTTGCCAGTCTTGAGGTTGTGCGATACCGCCAGTTTCTTGGTTCAAAACCACATCTCACGAGCTATCGAACTCACGGTTCCGACCCTTCATTCTTCATAGTTCCGCTTCACCTTCTGACTTGCCTTTATCTATATCTTTGATCCATTGAATCCAACGATTGTTTCTTATTTCAACAATTCATATGGGTTTTAGAAAAACTCTACTTTCGCTTCTCCAATTTGAAGACTCACTTTTTGTTTACAATTTCATTCACATTCATTTTTCCAACAAAGGTGTAACCTCTGTTTTAATTATTCCACCGTGCCATTCTGCCTTCAATAGGTTCATTCAACTTTAATTCTCTAATACGCAGCTCCTTCGCTCAGGATTAATGCATTCAACATCCAGTCTTCAACCCTCTACGCCCCCAGTTCATGTGTTTTATTGCGCCATTTCTTTGTAAATCCGTCTCTGTTAAATCTATGATTGACCCTCTTTGGCGCACGGATAATGAATGACTGCCTCTCTGTATTCAGTCACTGTGATACAATTCCATACAATGAAATCCTCATATGTGGTTTCAAATCCCAACCTTCTAATTACTACATCTACACAACCGAGTGTATGACTCTTTTCTGAGATCAAACTTCCTCACACCTTCCAAGATTAAACCCTTGTTACATAGAATTGAGAAGTTATTTCTCTTCTGTCTTATCGATTCCATCGATGCTCGATATATACAGAATTACCAATCAAATGTCCATAAAATCTGAACATTTCTCACACATCATTCAATCAATCCAAGGCACGATATTGATATTAGCTAACATCGATTTCTTCTATAGAGCATCATTTAAACCCCAGATTACAGAGTATATATTCTGCATTTCTCATACAATTGTTTCTTAAAATTCGAAGGCGCTCACACAGAATTTAAATCGAATAATACTCATGAAGTGCTGAAACAAATTCTTTCATAATATATAAATGAATTTACTTACAAAACTTCTAGTTTGGCCAGATCTTCAATTCGATGGCGCTTCTCCCTCACTACTCTATCTCCCCTCAGCTATATCCTTGATGCTTACATTTATACAAAAGATTAATGAATCGATTCAGCTCCCTTACAGCTCGACAAAAATCTTGGATTTCTCAAAGTCCTAAATTTAGCCTAAATCCCTAGATTTAATGAAACTGATTATCTCTTCACATTCCCAGCTAATTAACTCTCTCATGTTCTCCAATGATTTGAGAACATTTACAATTCCTCACTATATTTATTCAAAATACTAATAATTACATAAGAAATTAGAAACATCAGACCCCCCTATGTCTACTTAAATACAAAGTATTTTATTGCGCCTAATGCCCCTGCATCAGTTCTATCCTTTTGGAAATGGCTTGCAATTCAAAAATCAATGGGATCTTGGGGGATGAGAAACATATTACTATTCTCAAAAGTGTTGGTAGCTAAAAATGTTTGAAGGCGCATCTAAGGAACCAACCTTTGGTCACAACTGACCAAGAAAAAATATATCCCTCAAGAATCCATTATGTATGGATTCCCAAGCCTCTAAATAAACTACATAATGCTTCAATAATTTGGAAAAAAATTATGTATGTGTTTCCCCTAATTGGGAATTAAGTAATTTGAAAAATTGGAGATGGAGATCAAGTGCTTATTAAAATAAATCCCTATATTGGTCGTAAGGAAAACCATAAAGTCCTTTCTCATCTCATTTGTGAGCTTCATAGAAATAACCTCCACACATTAAAACAAATATCCCACGAAAATTGAGTCACAAGACAACAAAGGTGGCTAACATGGAGAGAAATCGGGCTAAGAGAGGATAAAGTTGACCCATATAACTCCTACATAAAACCCCTCCAATTTTATTTTGTCTCTCTCAAATAATGAAGTCCAACTCATCTAGTTCCTAAACCTAATAAGAAACTGTGAACCAAAGATCGGATATAAACCACTATCCCAAGAGAACATATGAGCTATGAATATGGTGGGGAAAACATGATGGAAAATGAAATGTGTAAAAACAAAAAAATTCATGTTCCTTCTTCAAAACAACAAAGCAATTACCTAGGACAAAAAAAATAAGTTTTGAAGGTATAGAAAGATGTTTCCTCTCCAAGTAAGCAATGTAAACTAATTCTCAACTCATATTATTCTACAGTTTCACTTTAGAAGCATGGAAAGAAGTGGATAGAGATATAGGGATGTGAAATTCCTAGAAAGGAAGCAACATTGAATAAGCCCTCAAATTATAACTTTCTAATCCCCTCCAACTATAAAGATCTTCCACTCATCATTTCTTAGGGGATTTGGATAGATAAGAACTAAAAATTGTTTGGAGAAATAGAAATTCTTCCTCTAAAAAGTTCTTTGCAATGTATTAATACCCTCTTTACCTTCCCGCAAACTACCAAGCCACATTTTATTTCAAGGAAATTGTTAGAACTCACAATCAAGGACATACCATGGGTATTTTTTTATGGAGATTCCTAGAGATATCAACCCTATGGGGGTGTGCGGGTAGTTATTTACTTATCAAATAATCATCACATATCCTTCTTATAAAGCATTGAAAGTGAAACCAACAATTTTGGTGAACTAATGTCTCTTAAGTTAACTTTTCACGTGGCTCGAGAAAGGGGAATCTCCCAACTCCACATTTTTTATGATTCCATGGTGGTCATCCAATATATAAAAGGGGCTTTCAACATTCAAAAATTCTCTTTACTCTCATTATTTCAATAATATAGTTATCGTAAATATATTACATCTATTTTAATCATATTTACATGAAAAGGTGTGACAACCCCTGGTTAATTTTCCCTCATTGTAAATAATTGTAATATTTAAAAAGGATGAGAAAAAGGGACACACATTCCAGTTGCTTGAGGAAGGAGATGGTTGATTTAAATATCAACCATGGTTTTGGTTGAATGGTTTAAATGGGTTTACTATGAAATAAATAAGAAAAGGACATGACCTTGTGTCTTTTAGCTCTAATAGAAAGAAACAAAGGAAAAAAGAAGAAGGAATGAGCTGCGTTATCCAATTTAGTTGACCTGCGTGGAGCCTTGGAAAAAGAAATATGGTTGGTCTCTTGGGGAGGCAAGAATGAAATTCGGTGAGAGAGAGAGAGAACATTCTCATGCATACGTAGTAGAACATAACAATGGTGAACGCTAGGATAAATTGGTCCAAAGGTTGGAGGTGTCACAGGAGATAAGTGATCAAAATCACAATGATTGAACTCTAGAGAAAGGGAACCACCTAAGGAACCCCCAAAAAGGCTTGTTGTATGAAAAATTATAGAGAGTAGTGGCTTTCCTAAAGGTTGAAGAACCCACTAGAAGCTTGTGGATTGATGATTCTAATGGATTGGGAAGAGACACTCAAGTAGTGAGGATGATGAACCACCAGGAGATGCTTGGGGGGTTAAAGCTCTAATTCTTGACTCACTTATGAAGTACCTAGAGAGGTGATATGTTTACCCATTAGTAGCTTATCCATTGATGAACATTCCCTTGAAATGGAATATCTTCTCCTGAAAGTGAGTTGAGACTCTCTTTACTATGGTATCCTTGCATGTATGTTAATCATGTCTGAAATGTCTGGAAAGACTGAGTTAAAGCTTGTATAGATGATGGATGAAGGAAAAGTGACCTTGTGACATCCTATTTCAGCTGTCAATATTGCTTAAGTTTCCTCTAAAAAAAACTCTACCTCAAGCACTAGGATTTGGCTCAGGGGTGGCAACTACAAGTAAATGTGGCTATAACTTGTCTAAGGTTGGGTGGATAGTTAGAGTCCCAATCTCAGTTTCCAGATCTCTTATAAAATAAATATTCTCTTATGTATTTATGCATGTGATTATCTATTAGGTCCCTATATTACTAGTATAGTCCCTCATTGTTTTTAGTGTCACCCCCTTATTGTTATCGTTGTACCCCTATAGTCCCCATATTGATATTATTGTGCCCCATAAAATCCCACTATTGTTATTTTCATGCCCTTACATTATTATTGTTAGGTTGACTAGGATTATATTGAGATCCATGGACTCCTATATATAGAAAGGAGGTTTTGTCATTTGATTCATCCAAGAAAATTTCATTTATGTAATGTAAAGGAGGTTTTGCCTTCGAAGTGGCTGATTTCTAAGGCGTTGATCTTTCTTCTCTTCTATTTTTGGATTTGGTTTCATAACATTTGGTATCAGAGCTTTGGATTTTATGGTTTCACTGCTTCAAACAAGTCATTGTGGAATTTTTTCCATAACTTTGTTTCTACGAAGATTCAGAAGATAAAAAAAAAAAAAAACCCATTTGCAGAGAAATCCTGAGGAACGCCATGTAAAAATTTCAAATCTTGGTTCACAATATTTTTGGAGATATGATCTGTGGAAGTTAGGTTTTTGCAAGCTCCCAAATTTCATCTCAAATAGGTGACCTTGGGAAAATTGTCATAAATCTCTCTCTGAGCATCAGATTGGAATTATGTAAAAAGTGGCCAAAATGACACGGACTTTGGTTTCTTGTGTATCAATTTAGAGCCAAAGGAGGAAACAATGACACATGGAATGCCGTACAATTTCACTCTACTCAACTAGTCCATAATTAGGTCATTGCGAGAGATTGGGCATAAATTTGACTTGAAGAATCCAAATCAGGTCAGACCTATGGCATTGGAAATAAGATTAAGAGGGATACTAAAGTACGAAAGATAAAATATTGAGGATCCAAAATTACAGAGATACATCAGTTTCAATATCGAGCTCCTCAAACGCAAGAAAAATGTGTGTATTTTTTTTAAATTGCATAATTCTTGTTTGAAAAATCAGTTTGAAGTTATTCCAAGGGCATATTAAAGCATAGATATCAGTATTGGGTTCTAAAATGGTCCCTAAAAATAATTCAACACCCATTAATCCCTCAGAATGCTTTACTATAACTCATGAAGAGGAATAATTGCAACATGATATATCAAAATTACAAGAACAAGTACAACAAATTTCACTCTCGCAAAAAGTAACAAAAAATGAAATGGAAGCTAAGATGGATGGTTTGAAAAAATGTGTGAAAGATAAAATGGATGGTTTGAAGAAAGAAGTGGAAGCTAAGATGGATGACATCGATGAAAAAATGAAAGGCAACATCGAAGACATGAAGAATGATCTAAAAGCATACATGGAAGGTTTGACAAAGTTGATACAATAAATGATTCTTAATGGTGAAAGCTAGTAGAGGAAACTCCAATGTTAATCGTGATTTCATAAACTCTAATATTGGATTGAAGACCCACATTATTCCAAAGATCGATATGAGGAAGTTTGATGGCAAGTATCCCATAACATGGATACTACATATGGAGCAATATTTTGATCTCAATAATGTGAAAAACACACAAAAGGTACGCATTGAAAATTTACATTTAGAAAAAATATATATGTCATGGTATCAATGGCTTTGATCTTGTAAAAAATTGTCACTTGGTCAACTTTTACAGAGGAAATGATAGCACATTAAGAGGATGAAAAGTGAAACACATTCTTTAGCCAATTGATAAATCTAAAACAAAAGGGTTCAATGGTGGATCACATTGAGGACTTCCAAAAATTGAATATAAGGGTAACTGATATTTCAGAGGAACACATGATTAAAGTCTTCATTGGGACTTTAAATGACAACATCCAACATGAGGTTCACCTTTGGGAACTCGGTTCATTGGAATGCATTCAGGTTGGCAAGAAAAATTGAAAGTAAAACTATGGCAACAAGGAAGCCTACCACTCACATCTATAAAGATGGAAGTGTTGCTACTCCTAGACTTCCACAACCTACAAGTTTGACACCACAAAAATTGGAAGAAAAAAGGGAAAAAGGGCTTTGCTATAGTTGTGATAGAAAGTACACTAAAGGTCATAAGTGTGTTGAGAAGAAATTAATTTACATAGATTGTGAAGAGGAGGAAGAAAATGAACAAGAAACTTCAAAAGAAGAGGATATACACTAGGAAGCAACCCTAGAGAAAGAATAAATGAGCCTGACCCTATCCTTTAATGCATTGGCAGGAATTACCACTCCTCAAACTCTCAAGATAGAAGGAAATATCAAGAAGAAAAATGTAATAGTGTTGATTGATTCGGGTAGTACCCATAATTTTATTCATTGTAAGGTAGCCAAGGAATTGAATTACTTCCTATACCTAGCACCAAAGTGTCAGGTGATGGTTGCAAATGGAGGAACTAAAAATTTCTCTGGAAAGTTCCATAATATCAAGCTAACCATGGGGGAATATGTATTTAATATTCCAATGCTTTCCATTTCAATGGGAGGTGATGATGTTGTACTAGGAGTACAATGGTTACAATATTTGGGGACAACAACTTTTAATTTTCAATAAATTTTCTTGAATTTGATTTCGGAAGGAAAGGAAGTTGAATTACAGGGTATCACATGGAATACGGGAAAGATAATAAGCTCTAATGTCATGACAAAGCTTCTGAAGAAAGAACAACGAGGAATAATTACACAATTTTTCTCACTAGAAGTTCCAATATCAAAATCATCTACTTCTCCAGATCACTAAAAAGTCTTGGACAATCATTCAAAGGTGTTTGAAACTCCCAAAGGACTCTCACCTAATCATGATCATGATCATGCTATTCATTTGATCCCAGGAAGTGTTCCTCCAAACATCGGACCTTACAGATATCATTATGTCCAAAAGAGCAAAATTGAATGTATGATTGCAAAAATGTTAGAGGTTGGTATAATTCAAACTATTCAAAGTTATTTCTCTACTCCAGTAGTATTGGTGCACAAGAAGAATGGATCATGCCGCATGTGTATGGATTATAGGGATCTAAATAAGCTCACTATTAAAGATAAATTTCCCATTCATGTGATTGATGAAATATTGGACTAATTACATGGAGAAATTTATTTTACCAAGTTGGATCTTCTTTCAGGATATCATCAAATTAGAATGAAGATCGAAGATATTTCGAAAAAAACATTTTGAACTCATGAGGGTCATTATGAATTTTTTGTCATGCCTTTTGGCCTTACCAATGCAACTTCTACATTTCAAGGGTTGATGAATTCCATTTTCAAACCCTTCCTTAGAAAACTTTTGTTAGTATTTTTTGATGATATACTAATCTACAACAGGTCTTGGAAGGATCATGTTCAACATGTTGACAGGGTGCTCAAACTATTGGAGGAGAAACAATTATATGAAAAAACCTCCAAATGTTTCTTTGGAGTACAAGAGGTGGAAGATCTGGGTCATATTGTGTCTCATGAGGGTGTTAAGGTAGACCCTAACAAAATTAAATCCATTAGTGAATGGAAATTCCCCACAATAATAAAGCAGTTGCGAGGATTTCTCGGGTTAACATGATATTATCGCAAGTTTGTTTAGAATTATGGGATAATAGAAGCACCTATAACAACATTACTGAATAAAGATGCATTTTCATGGACTCCTGAAGCAACCAAGGCCTTTGAACATCCTAAAGAGGCAATGTGCCAAACACTGGTCTTAGATACGCCAGATTTCACAAAAACCTTTATTGTGGAATGCGATGACTCAGGAAATGGAATTGATATTGTTTTAATGCAAGAAGGAAGACCCATTGCTTTTGAAAGACGTCGAATCAAAGGAAAGTATTTACATAAAGCTATTTATGAGAAGGAAATGTTGGAAATACTACATGCACTAAAGAAATGGTGACCTTACCTAATGGGAAGACACTTCAAGGTAATAATTGATCATGATAGTCTTAAATACTTTTTGGAGCAAAGAATATCTTTAGAAAAGCAGCAAAAATGGGTCACAAAGATGTTGGGTTATGAATTTAAAATCATCTACAAAAAAGGGAAGGTAAATGTTTTTGTAGATGCACTCTGAAGAAAGAAGGAGGAGGTGGAAGCATTGCTTTGTGCCATTTCTATTATCCAGCCAGATTAGATAACCAAAGTAAGGGAGGAATGGAATAATGAAGAAGAATTGTGGACACTCATCCAAAATTTGTAGCAAGATCCCAGTACATCTGATACATTTAGTTTGAAAAATGATTCCTTATGGTACAAAGATTGCTTATATCTTTGTAAGAATTCCCAACTAAAACAAAAGATGATTTTTGAATTTCACACCTTTCGACTAGGAGGACACTAAGGATTTTTAAAAACTTACCATAGGGTGAAGAAATATTTTTTTTGGGATGGCCTTAAATATGATATTCAAAATTTTGTGGCGGAATGTTTGGTTTTCCAGAAAAATAAAGGTGAGATAATTAAGACCCTGGGTCTGCTACATCCTTTATCCATTCCAATTCAATGTTGGGAGGAGGCTTCAATGGATTTTATCACAGGTTTACCTAATTCCAAAGGAAAGAGTGTCATCATGGTGGTAGTTGATAGACTTACCAAGTATGCACACTTTCATGCATTATCTCATCCATTTAAAGAAAGTATAGTTTCTACTGCATTTATGGAAGCAATTCAAAAGATACATGGAAACCCAAAGATTATTGTAAGCCACGGAGATCCCATTTTCACTGGAAATTTTTGGATGGAATTATTTTCTTGTTTGGGTACTCAACTAGCTCATAGCTCATCTTATCATCCTCAATCTGATGGGAAAACTGAGATAGTGAACAAATGTTTGGAAGGATATCTTCATTGTTTTGTATCTCATAAACAAACACAATGGGTTAAGTCGTTACCTTTGGCTGAATGGTGGTATAACACTGCAGCAAAAAAGACCCCATTTATGGCACTTTATCAATATCATCCATCGTCCATCACATCATCTTTAAGAGAAAATGGTAAGGTTAAAGCAGTGGAAGATCACATCGAGCATCAACAACAAGTTCTCAAACTCTTAAAGGATAACATAAATTTGGTACAAAATCGAATGAAACAACAAGAAGATCAACATCTCAACGAGAGAAATTTTGATGTAGGGGACTGAGTATTTTTACAAATACAACCATACAAACAAATTTCCCTCAAGCAAGCTAAGAAGGATAATAAATTATCGCCAAAGTACTATGGTGCTTACAATGTGTTACAAAATATTGGTTCTATGGCATATAAATTCGAGCTTCCTGATTCTTCCTGAGTACACCCTGTTTTCCATGTTTCATGCTTAAAGAAGGTTATAGGTGACAGGCTTCTAGTTCAAACAATATTTCCAAAACTTGATGAGGAATGAAAAATCATATTGGAAACTAAAGTAGTCACAAAAATAAGAACTCGGCAGCTACAAAATCGATCAATTTCAGAGTATCTCATCAAGTGGAAGAACTTTCCCACTGAAGATTCCACATGGGAGGATGAGAATTTTATACAAAAGCATCCAGAACTATTCAAGCGTTGAGGACAACAATTTTTTTAAGGAGAGGGTCATGTTAGGTCCCTATATTACTAGTATAGTCACTTATTGTTGTTATTGTAGCCCCCTTATTGTTATTGTTGTACCCTTGTAGTCCCCATATTGTTATTATTGTGCCCCATAAAAGCCCACTATTGTTACTGTTGTGCCCTTAAATTATTATAGTTAGGCCGGCTAGGATTATATTGTGACCCCATGGACTCTTATATACAGAAAGTGAGTTTTTTCATTTGATTCATCCAAGAATTGTTCAATTATGTAATGTAAAGGAGGTTTCCCCCTCGAAGTGGCTGATTTCTAAGGCGTTTATGTCTCTTCTCTTTTGTTTTTGGAGCCGGTTTCATAACATTATCATGTCTTAGTTTATTGTGCTAAAAGAATGTCATGATAATGTTGATGAGTGTTGTTTTCATACATGAATGAAGAATCTCAATATCTTGTGTAAAGATTTTAAGGAATGACTCATTTCTTGTGAATAGTTATGAGCTATAAATTAACCTAGGAATACCCGAGCTTGAAGAGATGGGAATATCTATTAATGGTTAAATAACTGCACTAACATGTTTGGGTATCTAGTCACTGTGTTGATAAATTATTCAGGTTAACAACAAGGAATGAGATTTCTTATTCAAAAGTGCTTCTTGAATATTTTCCTAGGAATGGGTTTATCATTGTTTCCATCCTAAGCCTTCAAATTTGTCTAAAGGGACTGTATATGAAGAGATGGATCAATGTTTGTTAATAAACGAATTTTTGCATCAAAATGTTTTGGTTATCGAGTCGATATTTACCCCTAAGATCAACAGGGATAGCATCATATATGTATATCTATATGATATAAATACACATGTTTTTGCAAGTTGCAGGCCGAATTGGTTGAGTACTTATACAAAGCTTACAAGAGATAGTGTAAGAATATGTGTGTGTGTGTGTGTGTGTGTGTGGGTGTACATGGTGGATTAAAGGCCATGGCTGAGTCTTAGGAAAGCTTAGGAGGGATAGTCTGAGAAGGGCCTACTTATACCCTGGTATATCTATAGACTATGCATTGGAGGCCTTGGCGAAGGCCCTTATATGTGTGTTAATAGTTACTAAACATGGGGCTAGATGTTCTAAGCACAAGACTTCGGAAGGAAATGAATTAAGCCTCTTCGATCATGTTACCAACTGTGATGATCAAGCGCTTAAACAAGGAGAAATCCAATCCTCGAAGAGTTGAACACTTATAGGCACCCATGTGTCCTCGAGGTTTTACCCCAGAGAAATCATTAAGATCCCCAAGGGAAACTCCCAAGCTTTTATTCTCAGGGTGATTTGGCATAGTGGGGCTGGTTGTACACCCCAACACAAGCGATGAATGGAAAATTATTAATTCCTTTATATGATGAAAAATGCACGTTACAAGGGTTGGAACCTGTGGTGGGACCCATAATGGTGACACACATGACATGGAAGAGAGGGTGAAATGGTGCCCTTGTAGTGTGCCACATGGCACTTTATTTTAGCCTTTTCATGGGTCCAAGAGGGCTCAAATCATGTGACACACAATGCTCTTGGAGGAGGCCACACGAATGGTATGACGTCACCCTGACTGTTTTAAGAAAATGAATTGTGGGAACTCCCAATATTTTATCCCTTGAAGGACGTGGCATAGTAAAGGGTTAGGTCATCTCAACAGTATTGCATGTGCTACAAGAGGGTATGGATAGGGTGATGTGTAAAGCTGGAGTAGAGTGCGAAATTTTAACAAAGATATTAGGGAATGTTAGCAATAGGGTCCATGAGGATTGATGCAATTCAAAATGGTTCACCCCATAATATTTGATGGGGAACTACAAGAGTAATTCCTAATATTTAATCTATGGGACAAGGTGACAGGAGAGGCTCGCATGATGCTTGGAATAATTAAAAGGGGGGTCACCCTTACGTTATATTATAGACGTGAACCACGAAGAAAGGTTTGTGACGTGGCATGAGAAGAGCGACAATTGTCACTTGGAAATGGCTTGGTGTATGACTTGGATTTCCATGTGGGGACCACATGGGCACCACGTGGAAAATTAGATGATGTGGAACTACTTAATAAGTTAGTTTTCAAATGACCATATCTTTTGATCCAAGAGTTAGATCAGAGCAAAATTTATATTTTTGGAATGGTCTCGGTGATATGAATGCAAAGATGTTGTCCATTTTAGCTTCAAATAAGTTGAAAAATGTCAATAAATTTGGACCCCATTTTCATAACGAAACATTGGAGGCTAGGTAATTAGAGTAACTACCTCCTTTTACCTTTATTAGGGGTTAGGAATAGTAGGGGTATGTTACAAAGTGGTATTAGAGAAGAGGTTCAACACTGAATCTTTAGATATTAGAGGAGGCCTTAGAGCATGTGATATGTGTAAAAAAACCTAACTGTTTTGTGTATTAATTATATGTGTTGCTTGGAATATTTTATTGTGATATCTGCATGTAGGATAGTACTGATGAGTTGGTGTGATCTAATTGAGATTAATGTGCTAACTTGAAATGAATTATTTCAGTAAACCTCATACCAGCAACCTCCAAGAAAAAAATTCAAGGTGATGATCTACAAGATGCACTTATGAATGTTTAAAACTAATATTTAAGCATGTTTATGACAACATATGAACGTCAAAGACCACATGACCAACAAAGGAATATGGTAAAATATAACTGGAGGACCAATGAGTGAATACCAAGATGGTACAATATAGTTCTGACCAACCACAACATGGGCAGGAATAAATATTAGTTGAATAAGGACGAGGGGAAAATTCTCCCGACCTAATAGATACCATGTGGAGATTAAGGGAAAAAACAAGGAGCTGTAAGGTTGAAAATGAAAGGTTTTTTAGAGCACATGAGAGACAAGAAAAATTAAATGTAGTTATATTTCAAAGCCTGTTAGTCTTGCAAAGGCGGAGGCATGATGAGTTGGGTGCTATTCATAGGGATAGGTAGGGTCCCTTAGAATAAGAATAAAGAACAAATGGATAAAATGAGAGAAGATATAGAAAGAGGCACAAATAATCAAGTGAATATATAGTAAAGGGAAAAAAAACCATTGAGTACCCAAGAGAGAATGATCAACACTCATGGACAACACTCGAGTGGTACTTACAAAAGACATCACTATAATCATCATTATCATAGGAAAAAAAGGGAAAGTGAATATGTACCACATGAGTTTAAGAAGGACAAGCCTCCCACATTTTATGGTGAGATGAAGAAATAAGAGAATGAAGAAGCCCGATTATTAGGAATCAGAAATTTCTTCACAATATATGTCTACTCAAAGAACATGAAAGCGAAAGTAGCTACTTTAATCCTAAAGGGAAGGAAACTAATTGGTGGGAAGATGTGAAAAAAATAAAAGGAATTAGAGAAGAGGAGTTGTCTTGGAGTGAATTTGAAGGATACTTTAATCATAAATACCCATGAGAAAGGTATTTTGAAAGCAAGGCTAAGTATTTTTATGAGCTCAAAATGGGGTAGAAGTATGATGATGAGTATGTTACTAAATTCCTGTAGCTTCTTTGGTATGTTCCCTACCTCAAGGAGGAAAAGACAAAATTCCAAAGATTTATCAGTGGGAGGCCACAATCCTTCAATGAAAGGATCGAATTTGACGAGCCACAAACCCTTGAAGATGCATTCAAAAAGTTAAATAATTGTTGTGAATAGTCTAGGTACAAGCTAGAGCTCAATGCCGATTTGAAGGCAAGGGGAAACTTTGAACTTAAAGGAAGAAAGCACGAAAACTCGGGGCAACAACTGGGGTAGAGGGAAATAATTTTCACCATTGATAGAGTTGAAATCCATCAAATGTTTAATGTTGCTAATAAATATTGATTGTCTTAGGTGGTAGGAGAAGAGTCTAAAGGTTACAGAGGAATACCTTTTAAGTATTGGACTTGCAAAGAGAATCACCTAATAAAGGATTATCCACAATGGAAGGAAGATGGATCAAGGTTGTATCATGTTCAAGAAGCTGAGATAGTTTGGGACGTGGATCTAAATGTGCCCAAAAACCATGCAACTATGGAAGATAGGCAAGGTGTTTGCCTAACCTCAACTGGTGAGAGGGATAGTTATATGTGGTAGCATAACCATACCATTACCATTTGAAGCGATGTAATTCAATCGTAAATAATTTATGTAGAGACTGAATTAAAATTGTTGTAGTTAGTTGTAGTAATGAGGCTGAACGAAATTGTGGAGGAGGCTTAGGTTGAGATTTACTCACGAAGTGTTGAAAAATGCCACAAATCAAGGGGATTGGTTGATGCAACTATTGAATGTTTTATGCATTTGGTGTTTCCAAACTGATTTTAATACTTCATTTAATATTTCACGTGTTGACTTTCACTTATATTGGGTCAATTAATTTTATTGTTGACTTTCACATGGCCATGCTACATTGTTTATGTTTTGCATGGTTGTTATGAACTATTATGAATTTTTCATATTTTTGTTTTTCCTTCTATGTCTTGGGCCTTGGGAATTTGTTGGGTTTCGATGTAATATAATGGAGCTCTAGGGGAAGGGTTGAGTGGAATCCAACAAGGAAATTATATTTAAATGAATCTCAATGTATGAATAAAGGGAAATTTGAAGAGATGAAGAAAGAGTACGATAAGCGGAAAATGATAAAGAAACCATGGGAATGGCGTTAAAAAAAGGGTTTCGTAAATTTTGAAACTGCATGACCAATATGTAGGTGTACAAAAATGCACCTTCGTATCGTGATGCAATAAAGGAACAAATGTGTTGTTTGGAACGATAGGCATTGGTTGAGAATCATCATAATAGCATGATTGCAACAAGCAAGGATAAAGGAATTGGATAACCAATTCCTTGGCCAAATTAGGACCATTGATCCCACATTGATCCCAATACCATGCATGCCTATAAGAGATGCTATAAACCTTGACTCTATTTACATATATAAACATGTATTGAGTTCATGAACATGCTAATGAATAAATAATTTTATGAAATTGCATTGTGATTAATAGGTCATTATCAAGGCTTATTCTTGTGAAAGAATGGATGATCATGTTCTTAATTCATATTCCAAGGTTTTCCTTGTGGAGGAGTCTATACATGAGGGTATTTTTTTTTTATTTTGTTGTTTTTGTTCTCTCTACGATGAATCTCATGAGAGATTGTATGTTATGGTGTCGGTAGCGCATGGGACCACCCAAACCAGTGAATGAAGCTGGATGGAAATAGGAACAACAAAAACATGAAGATACCAGAGTGTGCAACAAAAGAAATAGAAAGCTACAAAAGAGACACCGAGAGATGGTTGAATTAATGGATTTTAGATCCATTGAGTTTCCATGTAAGCAACGGTGTATGGGAAAATACATTGTAAATTTTGTACTTAGTTGTGTGTATAAAGCTCCACATCAGTTGTGCTTGGTTTTAAAGATTTTTTTTGTTTGTATATGGTTATTGAACACCAAGGATGATGTTCCAATGAGGTGGAGGGGTTTGTGACAACCCCTGATTAATATTCCCTCATTGTAAATAATTGTAATTATTTTAAAAAGGTTGAGAGAAAGGGACATAGATTCTAGTTGCTTAAGGAAGGAGATTTCTTGAGGAAATAGTTGATTTAAATATCAGTCACGGGTTGGATAATGGTTTAAATGGGCCTGCTATGCAATAAATAATAAAATGATAGACCCATGTATCTTTTATCTCTAAAAACAAGAAATAAAGGACAAAAGATTAAAGAATGAATGGGTTGTGTTGTCTAAGGAATTTGACCTATGTGGAGCCTTGGAAAAATATATATGGTTGGTCTGTTGGGGAGGTACAAAATCAAGTTGGAAAGAGAGAGAGAAAATTCTCACACATACGCATTAGAACAAAACTATGGTGAAAGTTGGGAGAAATTCCTCCAAAGGTTGGAGGTGTCACAAGAGAGTAATAATCATAATCACTATGATCGAGCTATGGAGAAAGGGAACTAGCTAAGGAACAATCAAAGAGGCTTGTTGGGTAAAAAATCTATAGAGAGTAGTGCTTTGCGTGAATGTTAAAGAACCCATTGGAAGCTTATGGATTGATGAACCTACATAAAAAAAAAACATAATGCACTAAATAACATAACGCACCGGTGCTTGAACAACCAATAGCACCATCACCTTTCACATAGTAAAATGTCCTGGTGCATACGAGTAAGGAGCACCACTATAGTTTAAAATTTTAGAGAAATGCGGTGCTATTTTCAAATGACGCCCCAATGAAAAAATATTAACAAAACGCCCCAGAGAATCTTCTAAAGAGCACCGCTAGGAAATTTTTAAATTCTAAGAAAATAGTGGTGCTATAGTAGAAACACAACGTCTATGCGTTACTTATACAAGAATTCCTTGAGGTGTCTCAAGAAAAGCACTGCGATATTTTTTAATTAAAAAAATGCGGTGATTTTGGAGATATCCCACACTGGTGCGTTTCTCTTGGAGGAGGGTTAAATAAAAAAAAACCTCCCGACTGTAATTTTGATTTTTACAATCTACACTGCAAGATAGATCTTAAGCACTGATGCCACTCTTGCCACATTCAAGCGCCCTGATGTCAATGTTTCTCTTGCTTACTATCCTTACATACCGTGCTCACTGTTTGAGTTTTCATTTTTTTCAAATCGTCCTAAAATATGTTTTTCTCCATTACGTTTCCACAATGCCTCCCTGACAAAAACATGTCCAGGTAATGTCTATATTTCTTTGTAATTTAATTTTTTAATGGATTAGAATTGTAAAATAGGCTAAATTTTCCATTTCTTTTCAATTTTTTCACTTCCTGGTGCATTAGATATGTTTGGCTCGCACTTATAGTGGTGCGCCTATAAATTTACATGGTGCATTATAATTTGGTTCATGAACATAACACACCACGTTTTTAAAACTAAAACACATCGGGATTGGTGCGACAAATTTTACGTTGATGCGCCAATACTAATGCAATTATATTTACTAAACACACCATAAAATTAATATTTAAAAATATATCCTAGTTCAGTGTGTTCGATAACTTGAATGTTCTGTACTGGTGTGAAAATATTATCCGTGCACTTCTGTGCACAAGTTTTCCGCACTTCTATCAAAATTTAAAATTTTAAAGCAACAACGGTGCACCATACTTATGTGCACACAACTACTGGTGTATGGGTTGTTGAATAAATGAAAGGTTCCAAATGGTATTCATCCCTGGATAAGGAGCACCAACTAAGGGTCGAGAAACAATGACTTGACCTAAACTAGCTTGAGGTATTTGACTATAGTTTGGATAATTTCCGGCAAAAGGTTGTCCTCCAACCATAGAATATTATCAGCAAAAGGTTGTCCTCCAGGTGGAGGATAAGATGGTTTCCTGCCAGGCAGATAATAACCACATGTTGGGTTAACTTAAGGATTACATACATTACTGGAAACCATGTTAATATAATGATCTTATGTCTAGCCTTGGGTAGGATAAGTAGATACACCAGCTAAAAAATCAGAAGTTTGATATGAAGGAGAAGCTCCTGAAAAAAGTCCCAGAAAGTGATTAATATCTAGGAGGTACTGATGAACCACCATATAATAATGAATCTGGAGAGCTTGAAAACATAGAGGTATCAGTAGGCATACTTCCAGAAAGAATTCCTGGCATATTTAATTTGGGAACAGAGTAATAAGGAGTGTGGTAACATGGAATACCTTGACCTAAAAAGTTAAAAGGTGTGAAATACCAAGGATCCGGTTGAAAAGAAGAAAAAGGAAATGCTGGAAAATTTGTTTGTTCACCAGTAGAAACTGGAGTACATGGAGATTATTCTTCCTCCTCTCCATTAATATCTTCAATACTAATGAGACCATGATGTAGACTATCTGTAATAATACGTTTCACTCTAAGTGAAGGTGGACCAGGAGTAAGGGCTATAGCAGCTGAAGGAGACTCAAGGTTAGTAAATATCAGACTCAGGTTCAGAAATTTATGTTTCAGTTAGTTTTGTATCTGAATCTTCTTCAGTATCATATTTTATTTGAAAAAATTTGGTAATTACGAGTTCAGATTGAACTAAATCCGATTCTAGTTTTAGAGGTTGATTCACTTCAGTTTCTATTGTCTCAGATTCTATAATGGTAGATGTTTCAAGTTGATCTAAGGTACCAGATATTTTTTATTTTTACTTTTCATATTTAATTTTTTCCAATTTACTCGGTGTATATTGAGGGGATTTACCCTGCATTCTACGTGAATGTACCGATAAGTATGTTATGCAAACAACTCACAAAATATAATAAAATATAGATGAACGACTTAAAAATTATCCACTTCGATGGGGAAACCTAATTTACATTACATAAATGAACAATTCTTGGATGATACAAATGAAAAAACCTACATTCTATATATAGGAGTCTAAGGGGTCCTAATATAATCAGAGCTTACATAAAAATAATAATGTAAGGGCACAACAATAACAATAGTAGGATTCTATGGGGCACAATAATAACAATATGGGGACTACATGGGCACAACAATAATAATAAGGGGGCTACACTAACAATAATAGTAAGGGGCTACACTATTATTATATGGACCTAACATGCCCCTCTCCTTCAAAAAAGTATTGTCCTCAATGGTTGAATAGTTCGAATGCTTCTGTATAAAATTATCATCCTCCCATGTGGAATCTTCAGTGGGTAAGTTCTTCCACTTAATGAGATACTCTGAAATTGATCGATTTCGTAGTTGTCGAGTTCTTGTTTCCATGATTGTTTTAGGTTCTAATATGATTTTTCCTTCCTCGTCAAGTTTTGGCAATATTTTTTGAACTCGGAGTTTGTCACATATAACCTTCTTTAAGCATGAAACATGGAAAACCGGGTGCACTCAGGAAGATGCATGAAGCTCCAATTTGTGTTCCATAGTACCAATATTTTGCAACACCTTGTAAGGACCACAGTACTTTGGCGATAATTTATTGTGCTTCTTAGCTTGCTTGAGGGACATTTGTTTGTATGGTTGTAGCCGTAAAATACACAGTCACCTACATCACAAATTCTTTCATTGTGATGTTGATATGCCTGTTGTTTCCTTCGATTCTATGCCAAAGTTAGGTTATGCTTTAAGAGTTGGAGGACTCGTTGTTGATGCTCGATGTGATCTTCCATTGCTTGAATGATATAATTTATTCTTAACTATGATTTCGATGTTTCAAACTCTTGTGAGCGTAATTGTGCAATTACACCTCATTTTTCTTTATTTAGAAGCTTCTTCATGCCATTATAGATGATTATATTTCCCGGTTTCCCTGCGATAACCCTTAATTCGACTTCCTTTCCTTCCCAAAAAAAATTCAAGAAAAGTTCTTGAAAATTAAAAGCTATCGTACCCAAATTTTGTAACCATTGAACTCCTAATACAACTCAGCACCACCCAGTGGAATGGAAAGCATTGGGATATTCAATACATATTGATATTATGGAACTTTCAAGGGAAATTTATAGTTCCTCCATTTGCAACCATCACTTGAAAAAATGGTGTTGGATACAAGAAGAAATTCAATTCCTTGGATATCTGACAATTAATAAAATTATGGGTACTACCTGAATAATTCAACATTGTTACCTTTTTCTTCTTGATATGTCCTTGTATCTTGAGAGTTTTAGGACTAGTAATTCTTGCCAATGCATTACAAGATATAGTCTGATTCATTTCTTCTTTCTCTAAGCTTGGTCATGGTGTATATCCTCTTCTTTTGAAGTTTCTTTTTCATTTTCTTCCTCCTCTTCACGATCTATGTAAATTATTTTCTTCTCAACACAATTATGACCTTTAGTGTACTTGATATCACAAATATAATATAGCCCTTTTGCTCTTTTTTCTTCCAATTTTTGTGGTGTCAACCTTGTAGGTTGTGGAAGGCTAAGAGTAGCAATAGTTCCATATTTTCTTTCCAACCCGAATACCTTCTCCAATGAATCAGGTTCCCAAAGTCGAACCTCATGTTGAAAGTTATCCTTTAAAGTACTTATGAAGACATCAATCCTATGCTCCTCTGGAATATCATTTACCCTTATATTCAATTTTTGGAAGTCCTCAAAATGCTCCATCATTGAACCCTTTTGTTTGAGATTTATCAATTGGCTAAAGAAGGTGTTGCTCTTTGTATCCTAATAATGCGCTATCATTTTCTCCGTAAAAATTGACCAAGTGACAAGTGGTTTACGAGAACAAAGCCATGGATACCATACAAATTGATTTTTTTCTAAATATAAAGTTGTAATGTGTACCTTTTTTGTGTGTTGCACATTCTGGAGATCAAAGTATTACTCGATTTTTAGTATCCATGTTATCGAATCCTTTCCATAAAACTTCCTCATATCGATATTTGGAATATGGTGGGTCTTCAATCCAATGCTAGAGGCTATGGAATCATGATTAACATTTTTTTGTTCTCGTCATGAGTTTCATCTAATACCTTTTCGCCATTAGGAAGAATTTCTTGTAGCAACTTTGTCAAATCTTCTTTTAAACCATTCTTCAAATCTTAAATGTTTCCTTTCATTTTTTCTTCTATACCATCCATATTAGGTTTCACATCATCCTTAAAACCATCCATCTTAGCTTCCATGTCTGCTTTTAAACCATCTATGTCATCTTTGGTTTCTCTTTTTGAGATCAAAATTTGGTGCACTTGGTCTCGTAATTTTGATATATCATGCTACAATTATTCCTCGTCATGTGTCATAGTAGAGTTTTCTAAGGGATTGATGGTTGTAGAATTATTTTTTGGAGGAATTTTAAAACCCAATACATATATCTATGCTTAAATATCCCCTTGGAATCACTTCAAACTGATTTTTCAAACAAAAGTTATGAAAAAAAAATACACACCTTTTTCTTGCTTTTAGGAGCTCAATCTTGAAACAATTGTAACTCTGTAATTTTGGATCTCCAAGATCTGAACTTAGGTCCTATGGTAGCCCTTTGAATCTTCTTTCCAATTCCACAATTCATACCTAATTTGGATTCTTCAAGTTAAAATTATGACCAATATCCAACAATTACCTAATTATGGACTGGTTCAGTAGAGTGAACTTGTACGGTGTACCATGTGTCACTGTTTTGACCTTCATCCCTAAAAGTGATACACAAGAAACGAAATTCCATGCAATTTCGACTATTTTTTACAAAATTCAAATACGATTTCTGAAACGAAAGTTATGACAATTTTCCCTCAGTCACCTGTTTGAGATGAAATTTTGGAGCCTGCAAAAACCCTAACTTCCTCAGATGATATCTCCGATAACATAGCGAACCAAGATTTGAATTTTTTACAAAAAGTTCCTTAGTATTTCAGCTTCTCGTAGTAAATTTTTTAGCTTCTGAACCTTCATAGAAAAAAACGTTACAGAGAAAATTCCAAGATGATCTATTTGTAGCAGCAAAACCCTAGAATCCAAAGCCCTGATACCAAATGTTATGCAACCAACTCACAAAATAGAAGAAAAGATAGATCAACGACTTAAAATTATCCACTTCGAGGGGGAAACCTCCTTTACATTAATTAAATGAACAATTCTTGGATGATACAAATGACAAAACCTAATTTCTATATATAGGAGTCTAAGGGGTCCCAATATAATCAGAGCCTACATAACAATAATATAGTAAGGGAAAAAAAATAACGATAGTGGGCTTCTATGGGGCACAATAATAAAAATATGGGGACTACATGGGCACAACAATAAAAAGAAGGGGGCTACACTAACACTAACAATAAGGGGCTACACTAGTATTATAGGGACCTAACAAAGCCAGTCGCGATGAATTTTAATTAAGGATTCAAATAATATCACAAATCACACCTAAGACCTCTAAAATATAAAATAAAACAAATAAGACCCACTAAAAATATAAGAGTCAAACCATGCAAACAACCTTTTCACAGTGAAATCACTAGTTGGTGATGAAATCTAACGTCGCAGAAATCAAGGTGAAAATTATATATAGATAAAGCGGGTGGAACCAATTATGCTGACAAACTGCTTAATGAACACGATCTGGTGAGAATAACTCCACTTATTCCATATTGAGTGAAGATTACCCTCCAAAAAGGTCCAAGTGAGTCTAGCCACCGTCTTTTCTGGGTACAATAGAGACTTCCCCTTTATCGTCACATCGGGTAATAGCCCTATGATTATGGTCTCTAATCTAAGGTTACCACTTACAACAATTGAACTTGGGGGAGCATTCACAAATCAAACGTACACGCAAGGGTAGAGTAACAAAGCTCAATCCCCTTGAAAGTTCCTCAACATGGTTAATCTGAGGTTTACTTTCAAGTGACTCCAAAGCACCTTTCGACATCGTTTGTAATGCATGAAAATCACTCTACTGTAACCAATGAAGTGGGGTCGATCACTTCATTGGGTTTGATATGATCTCATGCTTGACTCCCTTGTTAGAGGAGCTTCCTAGACCAAAAATATAATAAATGGATTTACTCCCTACCACAAGATTCTAATGCTTATTTTCAACTTTGGAAATTTAACTCACTTCCCTATTCCAAATGCCTACAACCTGATATAATGTAGGTGGAAAGTGCCCTAAAAATTTAAAAATTAAAATTGATTTTATCAACGCTATGTTATTAAGTTGTTTTTTAGTCAATAGGTAAATGGATGTGAAACTGATGATATTATGACCTCACCTAAAAACTCTAATGCAATCGAATATGAAATTGCAATCTTTTCATTCAATGAATTCCTAACTACAAGAAAGTAAGAGTATTTTTTATTTTTCAAATAAAATGCAAAAACTCAAAATTCCATAATCTTATTTTCCATGAAATGCCAATTTTCACATTGAGATAATCCAAATGTAGAAATTAAACTAAGATTTCAGTTCGCTCAACAAATCAAACAACCATGAAATTGTCCTTATACAAGAAATTACTCAAAATTTTCAAAATGCATGGAGAAACTAATCAAAACTTCAAAATGAATTTGTTCTAATGAATGTTTCGAAATCAATGATGTCTAAAGTGTAACTATGAAAATATTCAGCATTGAAAAAAAAATGATTTTTGTTTTGAATTCAACAAAGGAAGTAAATCTCACAAAAGAACTTATCCTTAAGAAACCCTACTTTTCATTAAACCAAAATATTTTCCACAAATAGGCAAGATAATCATTGAACCTAGTATGTTTGAAAGAAAAAATACAGGGAGACAGTGAACCAACAACAACGAATCTTTTTTTTGATAGATCCACAAGCAACTAGATGAAACCCTACCAAAATTTGTGAAAATGAGTAATTCTCAAGAAGACTTCTTCATGACACTCAATCAAGCTCACAAAGACTAAATGAAGGTACAAACAATAATAATGAAGCTTTGAAAAACAAAATTTCAGACTTTTATCAAAGGAAAACCTAATTTTTCAAAAACTCACAGCATGTGCACAAGTAAATAGTGGATTTTAGTGCGCATATGCATTATTTCTAAAGAAAAATAGTGCATATCTCCGCTCTGTTGTTGAACAAAAACCAAGCAGGTCGACAAAGTTTAAGAAAAAATAAAAATTCAGGAAAACAAATCACAAAATCTAAAATGTCACTATCTTTTCAAAACTAAGATAAGGCTATCAAAAAGGATCGAAATAAAAAACAAGGAGATGGAGGAGAACAAGACATTCCCTAGCAGATTTTCCAATTTTAGTATATTGGACTAATTTCTAATGTGAACAAAAGAAGTCTCCCTATATTTCCAAAAAAAAAACTAGTAACAAGGAAACAATCAAGCTAATATTTCCCTGAGCCTATCTTTACTTGAATCATAAACTAGAAAGGAGAGAAATGAAATCCATACCTTTCACGACATGCTTGATGAAGATACTTACCATTCTTTGATGCAACTCCTCAATGCTTAAAACAGACCTGCAAACATAGAAACAAAAGGATGAAAGACATATGCATCATAATTGATTCAATAACTCAAACTAGTGATCAAGGAGACTAGTAACTAACATCATTTCAATGGAAAAATATAAATAACATTATAAACCATTCACCAATTTCATTAAAAAATGCAGTGGGAAAAAGAGCTCATTTGTATTAATCTCATAAATATAGAATATTTTCACAACCTTTACCTTGATGAAGAGAACATCCTCCCAATGATATACAATCCTCTCCTTGGATGATAAAATTTCCAGCCTAATTTGAACAACACAAGTCTACCTTCAGTAACCTCTCTCAACCCTCTAGCTTGTGGTTGATTTGTAGGCCAAGAGAAGGAATTTTCAAATCCTTATCTCAAGGATGAGATCCACTAAAGGTGGGATTAGGGCTCCTTGAAGAATGGGAATTAGCTCCATGATTAGAGGGGTTAGGATTGAATAAGCATGACCTTGAAGCTTTCAGTTGGGATATCCCAAAAAAGCTTCTAGATTTCACTTTTTGTGAATCGTGTGCACAGTCTATAGTGGGAGACAGAGCGCAATTCTATGCAGGAATCAATGGTAATAAATGTGAATGCACAAAAACTAGACAAGAAAGCGCACAAGTAACTAAAAAGCATGTTTTGGACCTTATTACCGAAAATTCTTATTTTATTCAAGGTGTTTAAGTTGTTGACTTGCAAGGGAGTGCTTTGGAACACATTGATGGATAGTGAAAGATCCATTTTAATGGTCAGTTGTCATGGTGACAAAATGATGTGTAACAAGCATTCCTTGGCCTAAACCCAGTATTCAATTTGGACCAACTACGACCATACTTTCCCCCATTGTTGGACACATCATACATCGTTGAGCAGTTGAAACCAACAGATATCAACCCAAGTTGCATCGAATATACCACAAATAAGAGTATCATGCACACACAGATAAATAACACTCACCAAAAAAGGGTCAAACCATATCGATTTTTCAAAGTCATCCAACTCCCTCACAAAGGAAAGTGGCTCACCAGGGATCAGGTTCAATAAAAATTTCCTCACCTCATGGAGGCTCTGAACTTAATGGGGACCATTGCTTCCTAAAGGGGGGAGACTAATCCATGTGGATATCTGCGTCCACCCGCCTATTCTACTTAGACCTCCATTCGGTTTCATCAGTTTCCTTGTTTATATCACAATTTACTAATTTTAGCATTTTTTCAGGTCCTAAACTTCCAGAGTTGTTTTGAGCCCCTAAATGGTGTTTTCTAAGGTCTTCAGTAGGGCCATGGCCATAGGTAGGGGATTTTCACAAATGTTTTAGTACTCAAAGATATATTTCTAACGAGGCATCGTATATGCCAAATGGAGATCATATGACCAAGTTACGACCCCGGGAATTTGGCTTCCCAGATAACCCAAACGTGGTCCACAAAATCTTGGTGTTCCATCTTCTAGGGTTAGGTTTTTTGTTGTTTAGGGTTTCCCTTTGATGTTCAATAATAAAAATACTATTAAGCCTCATTGTAACACTGTTAAGAGGCATATAGCCGCCACATATCTTCTCAGAGATAAGCTGCCATCGCTCGAGCTAGTATTTCCAATCTGTATGTAATCATATTACAATTTTCTGATATTAATGAAATAAAAATTTATCCTTGTTGCATCTATGTTTTTTCTATTTATTTTTGTATTGTGTTGTGTCCCTTCATAATTTTGGAATTGAGAGTGATGTGAGGGGGAGGGGCCATGAAAGCTTCCACCTTCACGTGGTTGGCCCTCTTCAGTAGAGAATAAATTAGGATTTGGATAATCTTGTAGAAAAACACCCTCAATCAAATATAACAACAACAAAGTCAATTTTGACTTATTTTTTGCATCGTCGAGTGGAGGGAGGTTTGCTCCAAGATTAAAATACTCCAAAAATTTATTCTCAAAACCAAGAGGAGCTCATTCAAGTATTCATGCATGCAAGTCTTTTTAATTATTATTTATTCATGCAATTAAATTTAATATTTGGTCAAATTTAATCTAAGTTTGCCTCATTAGTCTCATGACTATGTGTAGGACAATTAGTTTCTATTCAAATGTTGAAGTGGAATAACTATCTGAAGAAAATAGCTCAAAATGGCAAGGGTTTAGGTGAGACAACAAAATTTGTTTGATATTTGTCTTTTATGTCTTGGCTGAGTGGGAGTTACATAAATATTTATAATAAATAACAAACTTTTCCATGAAAAAAATTCATGTAGTATTTGTCTTTCTATGACAATTGTGTTTTTATCTGAGTGAAATACCATAAAATTTCATTTTTCATGAAGGGTAGTAAGAGAAACTATTAATCTATTTAATTTGGCATAAGGAATTGGTATGCTTTTTCTTCTACTTTATTAATTATTTATCACATCTAACTTCTCCTCCTTCCTTTGTTTTGCAAGTACTTTCATTCACATATCTGGATTTGAAAGATTAACTATGGTTGGATTCATATATGAAAAAACAAAAGCATCGAATTATTGCTCAACTTTAGGCCACCAAGCGCTTGGATACCAGGTGCATGATTTAGTTTTGTGTTGCATTTGATTTCAAACGATTTTTATTTCTACATTTCAAATCTTCGAAGATGATAGATGTTGAGAATAACTAGGGAAAACACAATTAGGATTTATTTTACAATGTTTTCTCTTGTTATATTGAAAATTCTTGTGATATAATGGTATTTCATCATCATCATTATTATTTTGTATCCATCATCAAGACAATGCAAATAAAGAAGATCACAATGCAAACAAGAACACCAGAAATGGGCTCTAGGCCAGGCCAAAACCCCTCCACGGGGGGAAAACCCAAAAAATTATCTTCTTATAGAAATTCAAGGAAGACTTCCAAGACCTTTAATCAATACAACTCACTAAGTGATAGGCCATCCACCCAAAAAATAATGATTCTCTCTATAACTCAGTTTTATGCTCTTCTCTACCTCAAAATCTGAACAGAGATAACTTTATTCCCATATGTGCGAGCTTTGTAGACAAATCATTTATGCACAAGCCAAAAAAATACATATTCTTTCTTTCCTCATTATCCTTCACCTCTTTCTCACTGAATTTTCCTCAGACTTCTTGAATAGACCAAATTACTTTTGTGACTCAAATGAGGTCCAATACCTCTCCTTTGTTGAGTAATCTAGGGCATTATGTGAGTTAGATTCTTCAATTTGATTTCTCTTATTTTGACATTTACTTGTGAAATTATATGTTGATTATGTTAGTGCTCCTTTCATCAAGTAAATGGCAACATGAAGATCGAAAATACAAGAACACAATATATAAGCGCACAACCAGGGAAAAACCCATACGAAGGAGAAAGCCCAGTCAACTCTTTCTCTAGTAGATTAAATTAGGTTGAGACACACTTGATCCTTTGACTAAATAAATAGACTTAATCCAACCACTAGACCAATTCCTCGTGCAATTGTCTCTACAATCACAGTTCTTATCTCCCTTTGTTTCAACTTCAAAATTTCGACCCTCCTTATGCAATAGCCTCGACCCTCCTACTTCAGAAATCCTGACCTTCCTACTTCATAAATATCGGCATTCCTTCTGCAATAGTCACTAATATTTTTGTAATTATCTTCGCAACAAGGAAATGCATCCTCCTATCTATAATATTCATCTTATATGCACAATGACCAATAAGTATAAATAGCCTATTATTTCACAATTTGAAGGAGAGAAGTGAAGCATTCGTTCAAGAAATAAGAGAAAATATTACAGGAACGAGAATGGGATCTTCAGAATAACTGAAAATATTGAGCATGAATAACAAAACCTTTCTAGTGAAATCAAGTGAGTTGTGAACCAATATATGTGATAAAGTATAAATCTAGAGTACATAAACGAGTACCTCCATTCACGAAAGTCACCAAGGTACCACCTATGTTTGCAAGCTTGCTAAATTTGTTTCACTATGTTAAAAGGGTAATGTATATTTGCGGTTATCGTCTATTGAAAAAGCTACTTGTGCACCAAAGGAGCCACTTGTATGGACTCCATGTGGGGTCATTCTGACAAACTTCTGGTCTCTGTGGAGAACACTAGTATACACAAGTGATATTCCACATTTGAAGTCCAACCATTTCTTGAATCTTAATACTTTTTAAAGAAAAATAGTAACAAAACTGTGATCTTTTATGGATTTTAATTTATGGTTGTAATGTTTCATAGTACAATTTTGGTACATGAACAACATAAATGATGAAAAGAACCTGGATTGTGCTTATGTTTTTTCTTGGATGTTAGCTTATCACCAATACTTGGTTATTTGTAATTGGGTCTAGTAATGCTTGTAATGTATGTCTAGATATAGTCCATTTTTCTATGAATATGAGATGCTTGATTATGGTTATTATACTGGAAGACACTAACATACTGAGTATGTCACCATACCAATTTCGTTGTTGTATTTAAAAATATGTATGAAACTAGTGTATAATGGAAGTAATAAATAAGATAATAAAGGAGAGGATTTGTTGTATGATTCATATTTGAACAAACTTGTACATGGTGAATCAAATGTAGGGAGAGAATCCATTGAGAAACCCTCAAATCTGCTGCAAGAATTGAATGTAGGGAGTGGAACCACGGAGAAACCTTTAGGTTTGCTGCAAAAATCGAATGTGGAGAGCAAAACCACCGAGAAAACTCACAATATGTACACACACACACACACACACACACACACACACACACACACACACACACACACACAGATATATAGATATATATATATATATATATATATATATATATATATAACACATAAGGTTGTCGAATATTCGACAACTTTAGATCGAAGTACTTATCGGATACTCGATGACTGAATTGACGGATGAAAGCATCGGTACCTTAACACTCCCATCAAACAGAACTCTTGCCCGTCACCTATCCGATGCTTAACCCATTGGCTAGAAAGCATCGGAGCAACAACACTTTTGTCACACAATTTACTTATGTCGTTGATTACCCGACGACTTGACTTCAGTTTCTTCCATTGGACAAAACGACCTATGTGTTTACTATCCGCCGCATATTCGATGTGTCACCATCGGTTTGGAAGCGTCAGAGCGACAACACTAATGTCACACAATTTTCTTATGTCGTCGATTACCCGACGCCCCAACGTTGGTTTGTTCCGTCAAACATAATGACCTATGTGTCGAATATCTAATTGATTACTCATGTGCAACTTGTCAAATATTCGAAATTATAAGCGTCGGATATCAGACGATTTGTAGAGTCGTATGTCTGATGATTTGTAGTGTCGGAAAACCGACTTATAAACATCATCTTTTTACGACCATTTTGGCCTTTTATGTTTCAGATAATCAACATCTATAATGTCGCATATCTAATGGCGACTACATTGTCGAGTATTCGACATAATTCCAGTGATGATTTGATAAACAACATTGTGTCAGATAGTCGACTCAAATAAGTCGCATATATGACTGATAACTGTAAGGTTTTGGACCCATTTGTACTAGTGTATGGAGGGTTTTGTACCTTGTGATGTAATTTCTTCTCTTTGTAGTATCCTATTTAAAATAAAGGGGATCTTGTATACAAAGGTTTAATCTTGAATTTTTGTTATAGCCAACCTTTATTGAGCTAGGTATCTATAAACCTACTCCTACTCTCAGATAAGGCCAAACTTATATTGATCACAACCAACCATATATTGAGTTAAGTATTTATAAACCAACTCTCATTTGTATTTTGGCCACAACCAACTATATATTTAGTTGTATACTCATACATACCATTTTAATTATGGCCATAACTAATTTTATATTGAGTTGGCCATTTATACACCCACTCTCATTTATATTAAACATTTATGTCCATATCTTTATGTTCAATCTAAGGGGATGTACTAAAAATGGCATAAGTTTTAATCTCATTATTATATTTAGGTTTGGTTAAGGTCAATCCAGTTAATGTGGGATGAAAAAACCTCTCTCTCTATATGTGTGTGTGTGTGTTTATTCTTTATAAAAGTGAATTAACCTATAAATACCATAAAGTGTTCCAGTTTTTTTATGTTTGATTATTTTTATTTCTACTATACATTCATTAAATTATTTTTTCTCTTTAGAATTAAGTTCTATAATTATTTTTAGTTTTTTTATTTACATAATTAATTCTTGGATCCTTGCTCGCTTATAAATTTCAAGATTTAGTTATTGTTTTTATTATTTTTCTTATACTTTAGCATAATGGAATGTAATTTCACTATTGAGATTGATAATGAATTCTTTAAAGTCAAAACTACACAACTAACCTTCATAAAACCTTGGGTTCTAGCGACTATTCCAAACTTTTGCGTCAATGATCTATTGATGTGTATTGTTATAACCTATAAGATATGATTATCAATTCATTTTCCCTCTAACTAGTTTGTTTGTTTTTTTAGGAGAATCAATAGATCTGCGACCATCACCTACGAGACCCAGGATAAAGTTAGTGGGATTGTCATTATACTCTTGAGCCTAATGCAATAGCCCACGAGCTTTATTATACCCTTGAGCCTAATGCAATAGCCCACAAGCTTTGTTAGATGAGTAAACTGAGTTTCAAAATTAAGTGAGGCCCCTATATTAATTCTCAAACACCTTCTTGCAAGATGTCCACCATTCAACCTAACCAGATTAACTCCTTATAAACTCCTTCTAATTAATTCATTAAATTATAAACTAAAACAATATTAAACTGATTCCTAAACTTCCTAAAATTTACCCTATTATTACAAATTGACATAAAAAAGAAGATGAAAATAACACAACAATGAGGAATTGCTTATATATGCACAGTGAGTAATGGAATTAAAGTTTTAAAAAATATATTATAAATATAAGATTATATAGTGTATGCTCAACACTTATTTTTTCCATTTACACAACAGTGGATTCAGTTATTGTCTATTTCTTCGCAAGGAAAACGACAGAGAATAATTATCCTTCACAACGCAACTAAGATTAGTTACGCATGGCATATTGTTAACATTGTTTAAAATCATTTTAGTGGGCATGTGCGGAAACATAATTTAACTCTTCTGATGTAACCATGTTTAATCTTAAAGTTATTGGTTATGGATGTTGAATGCATCTGTTTTCATATAGATCTGTATAGTTCACTTTAAGTTTTTTTATCAATATAGATCCATCTTAATCACAGATTTAGCAAAAATCGAGAAATCAAATCTTTTGAAGTGTAAACCCATTACTGAGAAATCAAATTTCTTAAAATGCAAACCTATTTTAAACTTTAAATCTCTCTCTATATATATCATTTTTTAAATTATTACAGTGCAAATTTCTATATATATATCCTTCTTTAAATTACATTTGTGATGGATTCAATCTTTGAATATATAAAATAAAATAACTTAAATATACAAATTCAACAAATATTTGTTCTATTAAAAAAAACCTTAATAAAATAATCAAAATATAAAATAATAACTTAAATAATATTTTATTTTATTTTAAATGACACACATGCCAACTTTACAAAGGATGGAATTATACCTGGCTCTCATACCTAGTACTGTACAATGAGCCTCATACTAAGTACTGTGCAATGAGACTCTCTACTCACTAAGCGGAAGAAAACATTACAACATCTGTGAATTCTCATATACTTTACCAGAAGACCTTTATGTCTTCTTGTCTTTCACAAGGCCTTGTATAGAGCCAACAGCCATTGTGACCGTGAAAAGAAAAGATACACAACTGAATATTTGTAAAATGTTCCACTTAAGTTTCCATCTTGGGATTTTATTCTGTTCAATGTGCATTTCTACTGGAAAGTAAACAATCAATGGCCAGAAATTCAGAGCACCCAAAATTCCCAGCACGGCATTGAATAATGGGAACAAGATGGCAAGGCCAGTAGTTGACACCACAAATGCAGTTCTCCAGCATAGCCTCAGCAGATTGACTCTGTACGAGCCCAACAAGGGAATGCGTATTGGAATTCCCTTGTTGATGAATTTATTGTCTGGCCAAATATGAAAAAACCATTCTTCAACGCAAGCGAAGATTGGCTGACAAAACACCTGCAAGGGTGTCATGATATGATTTGCAATAAAGTTTCTATGGGTAACAGAGATATTAGAGTTGAAATCCAGCGGAAAAGAAATAAAGGGTGAGAAAACTCTTACTTGGTATGCTCCAACTACATGAAGTACAACGCATGCATTAGCAAAGTCAATAAGCCAGTAAGGCTCGTCAAAACCTGTCAATAGGTTTCCTGGTGTTTGTCCCCCAAAAGCTGCATAACCCAGAAATCCACATAGCATATAGAAGGCAGTTGTTATGCTCAGTGAAAAAAAATTTGCTTTCTTCATAGTTATATTCTCGGGGGGAGTTGACTTCAGAGTGTCCTGCATAGTTGTAAATTATAAGAAAACCTTATAGTCATCCATGTAGCTTCTTGCTGTCCAAAGTATTCAAATATACAAAAGAACCAAAATGCTGAGCAATACCTCAATTTCAAGGACAAGGGAAGTATATGGAAATGCAAATGCTATGTCACCAAGAGCTTGGAGCATCTTCCAAAGCTTTTGGGCTTGAGTAACAGAGATGCTGGTGCCGATTCCACCCAGAGTTCCTTTAACCCTTCCATTTCCTGCAATTTCCCAGAGGTTTGAACCCATAAATTTCAACATGCCAGGGAACACATACACTACCTAAATAATATGTGCATGTTCTATATAATAAGTGAATAAAATCAGGACTATGGTAACTAAGATTAGATATTGAAACTCATTGCCTGGCCATATATGCTGTAAGCCACCAAAGGGGCAATGGTTGAAGCCCTGAAAACAATAGAAGAGAATATGATAAAACAATACCAATAACTTTAGCCATGGCAAGGCCAATTCCTAGTGTTGAATATGTGAAGGACATGGTTGCTGCAAGTATTGAAAGTCCCCATAGTTTATGAAAGTTTGGTATTTGACACAGCAAAAGTTGTACAACTCCAAAGAGGATCATATAGATGAGATCTGGAAATTCACATGCTGAGCCATGTCCATTCTTGTGGTAACAATTTGACCGCCTGATTGATCTGTAATGTTACATAAATTTCAGTCAATAGGGGCTATAAGCACTGCTAGCTTTACAAACTTGCAACACAATTAAGGCGTACTTTTAAAAATTGACAGAAGTCCTCTGCATATAGAAAATTCCCTGCTGAGCAGGGGATTGGGCAGTGAAAGTAAATTGTGAAGTGGTTGTTTAGATCAATTACTATTATGGTTTCAAAGCTCTTTCAATGGGAACTGACCTGATGCTGGTTGCAGTAGTGATTGTGTAAACAACACAGATTCCATAGAAATAGGCATATTGAGCTAGTGCACATAGCCATGCTCTTCTTGCACCTGACAAGCAAGACAGATCATTATTGTGTTCATGGTAGGGAAGGTAGCTGGATTTACAGTTTACATATGAAAGTGTTATATATGTCAATTTAATAATAAATTGCAAAATATGGAAATATTTAAAAATGAGCAAACAATTATCAACAAAATAACAATAAAAAATATCAACATCCCATTAATGCAAAGTGAAGTGCATCTATGCATCTAAAACTTAAGTATATACATCAATCTAAAAATGGACAGATATAGCACCGAGATTCACTCGTACGGCATCCCTGTAAGAAGTGTTTCTATGAGGCCCAGAGACTGGATCTGGGAACCTGTAACAATCCGAGATCAAGGAAGTGGAATACAACGTCACAAGAGCAAAGACAGCCAAGGCCAAAGCCCCTGCAAACCATCCCAATTGGGCAACACTCCATGCCAACGATAACACTCCTGCCCCTATGATGGTTGTGATGATATGAGCCACTGCTGTCCAATATGTGCCTGTTCATTCCAATGGCATCCACAACTTCAAAACTCAGTCATAACAACAACTGAAACATCCTTATGAAAAAAGCATTGAAGAGAAGTGCCCTAGAATGGTTAAATAAAAAAACGAGCATACCATACCAGTTCGTAAACTATCTTTTGACCCATTGGATTCCATGGCTGACTTTCGACTCTGCATGCAAGATGAGGGAGAGCTTGATTGACTAAAAGTGACTTATTTTAGTTAATTACACTGAAGGAGTTTTTAAGGGTAACTGCTCCGAGAATAGGGCCTCTAAAAAGATGCCACGTGTCTGCTCATTTATTTCAATGGCGGTCTGTTCACTGCAGCGGGCTTCTTAACACGGCAGGCCGATGAGATACGATAGGCTAACACGTATTTTTTATTTGATTAATTCATTGTCGTGTGCCCTCCACCGTGGAGTTCGACTCGCAGTTTGTTACTTGAGGAAATATCTCTTAACAACTTGTTCGTTATTTTAGGTTAAGTCGGCTAGCGAAGCCCAAGTAGCCTCTGCTCACGCTGGTTTCAGAAAGAAATAATCTTCCAGTTGAGCTTGAAAAAACGGCTTCACTGAATTGCAGGTTCTGCTCTCGTGGAAGTAACGGTGCATTCATTCTCTTCACTTACACAGGATTAAAGAGCAGAGGTATTTATTTCCACCATTTCTATTTCAGATGCCTTTGTTCCGCTGCGTTCTCTGAATGCCCATATTTTCACATTATTCTTCTACCTGCTATTTGAGTCCCCTGCTCTTTAATGTCACTATCTTTCCCTTTATTCCTCTCCCATTGTGTTAATGTGGGTTTTGTGAATGGGGCCAGGTGCAGGGCTTGGTTGACTTAGACAAAATATATTACCTTCCACTGCAAGTTCATAAGCAGAAGCTCTGATTGCACTGCTGATGTTGTAAGCATGATATTGTAAGGAGTTCTGTACCGAGTCAAAAGTGGTTTATCTGACCAAAAAGAAGAAGAAGCAGCAAAAGTTAATGAAGACACGAGTGGAATTTTTGGTATTTGTGGCTTTTGCTAATGAATCTAGGTTAATAGGGTCAAATGGATCTTAGAGTAGGAACTGCTAGACATTAAAAAGAAAAACAAGATGCTATTCAAATCACCAGTTGAATGTGCTGAAATTGGTTCTTTTAGATTGTTTAGTTTGACAAAAGAAAAACAAGACGCTATTCAAATCACCAGTTGAATGTGCTGAAATTGGTTGTCTTTTAGATTGTTTAGTTTGACAAGACATTAAGACGGATTTAACAGGGCAAAGAGTCTTAGTTGTAGTGCAAGAATATATAGGCATGAATGAAAAGAGGGTGGTCAATGAGGAACTGCTAATCTCTGCAAAGGAATTCTTGAAGAAGTTGACCAGGATAACTGCCTGGTTAATTTATGTTCTTATTGCACAAGAAATCAATGACAAGTTGCCCAGGCAGTAAATAATGCTTTATATTCTTGAGGAGAATGCCCTCCACTGAAAATGGGCAAATGGCTAATCTCTGGCAAAGGAGTTCTTGAAGATGTTGACTAGGACAACTGGCTGGTTAATTTATGTTCTTATTGCACAAGAAATCAATGACAAGTTGCCCAGGAAGTAATTAATGCTTTATATTCTTGAGGAGAATGCCCTCCTTTGAGGGCACTGAAAATGGGCAAATGGCAACCCCTGGGAGTTGCAGTCAAAGCATAGCTGAGGAAATGTTTACACTGCTGTGCTCTTCAAAAAAGAGAGTGGTTCAAAGAAAGCTTTACGAGATGTGATTGGAACTTAGCTGGTGTGCTACTATATGCATAATAATGGAAATCTCAGTTTGATGTCAATTGTGCTATCCTAAAGAATTATCGTCTTCTTTGGATAGAAGACTTGCTTTCCTTAATGAAATATATAGGAGTTGCATGTAGCACACAAAACCTTGGGTTGGTCCTAGAATTAGGAGAAAATAGGGCACACAATGCATGCTAGAGTTCATGTCAACGCTGACAAACCAAAGTCTCATCTTATAACATATGAAATATATAGGAGTTGAATGGAGCACATCACAAAACCATGGGTTAAACTGTTGGTGCTAGAATTAGGAGAAGATAGGGCCCACAATGCATGCTAGAGTTTATGTCAAGGCTGACATATCAAAGTCTCATCTTATAACATATTAAATTGTGAAAATTTCGAGATCCTTGTTTTAATTAACTACCTCAATCATCTCATAACATATTAAATTGTGAATCATTGCAGTTAACTACCTCAATCATCTTATAACATATTAAATTGTGAAAATTTTGATATCCTTGTTGCAATTAATTACCTCAATCTTTCTAACATAGTAACACATTCTTCCAATGCAGATCAAGGGAGCATCATATTAAAGATTGCCCTCTTGCCAATAAATCATGCTCAACTAGTCCATAAGGACCAATATTAAAGGAAGAAAATGGATTTGGAAATGAAAATAAGGAGATAGATGATTCCAAAAAGAGCATTGAATTGCAATAAGTGATTAGTAAAATGAAACTTTGAAATGACTCAAAGGAGTAATGAATGACAATAAGTGATTAGTCAAATGAAACTTTGAAATGATGCAATGAAATTGGTATGTAGGACTAAAGTTAACTATGCTTCTTACAATGATAAACAATGAAAATAAGGAGATCGATGATTCTAAAAAGAGCAATGAATTACAATAAGTGATTAGTAAAATGAAACTTTGAAATGACTCAAAGGAGCAATGAATGACAATAAGTGATTGGTGAAAAGAAACTTTAAAATGACTCAATGGAAGTGGTATGTAGGGCTAAAGTTAACTATGCTTCTTATATTGATGAACATAATTGCACAAAGGAAACCAAGATTACATACATAATTAGAAAGTGAAAACTTTCTTGTAAAAGGTTACAAAGTCAATCCACTTTCTAAATTTGGGATAGACTGGAAGACACACCCAAGTGGAATAATGATAACACAATCGCATAAAAGAAATCAAGATTGCATACATAATGAGAAGGTGAAAACTTTTTTGTAAAAGGTTACAAGCTAGTCGCGTCAATCCACTTTATGAATGTGGATGTGGGATAGACTACAAAAATACACCCAAGTGTGTTGTGAATGTAGGATAGACTGAAAGACACACTCAAGTGGAATAGACCGAAAGACACACCAAAGTGGAATAAAGCATAAGACCTTTTTAATAATTCTAATATCTAATTAACCATTATAATATGTTATTTACAACAAATTATTATACTTGTAATACCATTAACATATGTGTGCTTTGGTAGATATTCCCCGGGACCTACTCTCTTTCATCTATCTTGGCATGTATTTCCTACTTTTTGCTACAGAATGAAAGACACATACACAAACTCCAAATTAACATACTTGTAATTGTTGGTATTTTGAGCCCATAATTAATTAAACAAGAAAGAATAAATATGCACAAGAACAAGGACATGAATGCATGCACATAGACACAAAATTTTACATGGTAAAACCCTAATAGTATGTCAAGGAAACCTCCACAAGGCAAGGGATTGGAATGATTATTATTCAAGTTCAACAATGACTATCCAATTACAACAAGCCTCTCGGGAAACAACGTTTTAATAAAAAGGCACCGTTACAAAGTTGTTTATAGTTATGCAACTGCATGAATGGTAAAAAATTACAATTATAATATTTTAATTGTTGTCATTTTAACAATCTCCACCTTGACAACAATTTTCCTAATCCCTTTCCCATGTGTATTCATCATCTTTTCTGCAAGCCAAGAGAAGTTAAACACCACTGTAGCTTCTCTACCAAAATTGGTTTCGTGAACATGTCTGCACAATTTTCCTATATGTGGACCTTTTTGAGAGGTACTTTGCTTCCATCAATTATTTGTCTTACAAAATGGTATTTTACATCAATATGTTTACTCTTGCTATGATAAGTTGGATTGGTATCCAAATGAATAGCACTCTCACTGTCACATAATACATTCACTTTTCCCTGCATCCTTCCAAGCTCACCTAGTAGACCCTTCAACTAGATTGCCTCTTTACAGGCATGTGAAACAACTATTTCATGAAACTTTGACATCCACCTAATCACTCCACTTGCAAGAGTAAAGACATATCCAATAGTATATTTCCTCTTGTCCAAGTCACCAACATAAGCTAAATTAACAGATTCGTAGACTAAATCGCCACAACCATTAAAGATGATACAATGGTCACTTGTGCCTCTCAAATACCGAAGCACCCATTTCATTGCTTGTCAGTGTTCTTTTCCTCGATTTTCCATGAACTTGCCGAAAACTCCAACTACGTGTGAAATGTCAGGTCTTGTAGATACCATCACATACATTAAGTTTCCGATTGCATTTGCGTACGGTACACGAGACATATACTAATTTTCTTCGTCGGTTCCAGGATTCAACCCCAAAGAAAGCTTAAAAAGGGAAGCTAAAGGAATATTAGCGAGTTTCACATTGTTCATACCGAACTATGCAAGTATTTTCTTCACATACTTCTGTTGTGATAACAAAATCTTTCCATTTTCCTATCTCTGTGTATCTCCATGTCGAAGATATGTTTTGCAGCTCCAAGATCCTTCAGGTCAAATGTCCTAGAAAACTAAGCCTTTAACTTGTTGATCTCTTCCATACTTTACTTGCAATAAGTATATCATCAACATAAAAAACCAAGATAATGAATATACCATTGAAGCTTTTAAAATATACATAATGATCATATTCACTTCTAGTGAAGTTCGGGCTCACCATGAAGGAGTCAAACTTCTTGTACCATTTCCTAGGAGATTGTCTCAGGCGATACAATGATTTCCTGAGCTTGCAAACTAATCTCCTGTTGCGGCCTTGTACAAAAATTTTTAGTTATTCCACATAGATATCCTCATCCAAATCTCCATGAAAAGAATATGTTATGACATCTAATTGTTCTGACTCAAAGTCAAGTAAGGTAGTTAGTGCTAACATCGTACGAATAGAAATAAGTTTTACAACTAGTGAAAAAATCTCATGAAAGTCAATACTTTATATTTGAGAGTACCCTTTTGCTACCAGTCTCACTTTATATTTTTCAACATTTCTCTTCAATTTGAAGACTCATTTACATCTGACAATACTTCTCCCTTTAGGAAGTTCTACAAGATCCTAATTTTTGTTGTTAGCCCAAGAATCTATTTCCTCGTCCATAGCCTTCTTCCATTTTTCACTATATTCATCATCCATTACATCTTGATAACAATAAGGTTCCCCGTCCTCAGTAATCAAAGCAATAGACGAAGGAAAATATCCATACCTCTTGGGTGCTCTTCTTTCCCATGTAGACTTCCTAAGAATCACTAGTTGTTGAACTTCTACACTTTCGTTTACATCTTATTCACATTTTTATTCATAAGTTTCTTCTTTCTTTCGACTTTCCGAAAAAGGTTGAGTCTTCAACTGGATTTTATAACTCGATAGTACTTGTTCATGTTCAACTTTTTCAACATAGACTTTTAGAAGAGAAGATTCATCAAACATTACATCTCTACTAATGGCATGATCTTATGCAAAGAAGGATCCCACAACCTCTATCCTTTCACATCATCGCTATACCCAACAAAGACATAACATTTTTCTTTTGGGTCTAACTTAGAATGTTGATTCTTTGGAATACAAGCAAAGGAATTACAACAAAAAATTCTTAAATATGAATAATCAAAAGACTGAACTAACCAAACTTCTTTAGGAATTTTACAATTAATAGCAACTAAAGGTGATCTGTTTACCAAATAACAAGCAACACATATTTCTTCTACCCATAGCTCCTTCCACATATTAGCATTGTTGATCATGCTTCTGGCTTTTTCCATAAGAGTCTTGCTCATATGTTCAACAACACCATTTTGCTGAGGAGTATAGACAATGGTTTTGTTTCTAACAATCCCTTCATTCTTACAATATTGTTCAAATTATAAGGAAGTAAATTAATCGCCATTGTCATTTCTTAAATAGTATATTGTATTGCATGTTTTCTTTTTCGTCATAACTTTAAACTGTTTAAAATAATTAAATATATCATCCCTTATTTTTAACATATAAACACAAGTCAGGTCATGCTAGTACAACCGGTTGAGGATGGGCCTCGGCAGCAAGGCGAACCAATATCAAACTTCACGGAAGGTGGTTGTGACATGTGTTAGGGGAGGAGACATGTTAAAAATCCAGTCAAGTAAGGAATGGTGTGGCCCAGGACGGGTGCGTCCCTCAGGTGAGTTTGATGTCTTAGATACCCCTGGGTCGCAACTCCTCAACCCATAAGTCAAGCTTGGATGATCACAGACAACTTGACAAACAAAAAAATAATATAAAACCAAAATTTAATAGAGTAGTCATTAAAAATGTTACAAAATATGATGCACCTCCATAAGAAACTGTAGGATATGGTCCTCAGAGATCAGAATGAATATAATCCAAAACTCCTTTAATATTATGACTTCCAGTCTTAAATTTTTGTCTACATTGTTTTCCATAAACAAAATGTTTGTAAAATCCAAACTCAACAATTTTGAATTAGGAAGTAGTTTGTGATTCATCAGTACCTGAAGGCCCTTCTCGCTCATGTGACCCAACCATTGATTCCATATGTGAGTTTCTTCTCCTTCCTCCTTATATATAGCCATTGCCTCATTGACTTGAGTACTTCATTTAAGTCTGTAAAGGTTTCTAATCTTATTTTCCTTCATAACAACCAAAGTGCCCTTTGAAACTCTCAACACTCCACCTTGAATTGTGAATTTATAACCCTATCAATCCAATAATACAAAAGAAATCAATTTATTCTTCAATTTAGGGACATTTATAATATTATTCAATATTCTAATATTATTTTCATACATTTTTATTCTCACATTTCAATATTATAATTTGGATATACTATGGAAAACAAGGGTTCAACACGAATAATGTCGCAGAGTTACAAGTCTTGGAACAAGGCCTCAACATTGAAAAGTCTCACAACTTCATTCTGTTGATCGTCAAAGGATACTCAACAGTTGTATTCCTTGCTACCCGAAAGCTCCAACATATCACTCTAGTCAGCAAGGTGACCACCAATTAACAACTTTCTAAGACCCTTTAGCATATAGGAGAACACATCACTAGCTTAGCCAAGGTCCACTTTCAAGTTTTTAAATGGAAGGTGAACTCCCTTGTTGATAGGCTTTCCAATGAAGGGAAAAATGACACCGAAATCCTATGCTCCCATGCATGGAAAGTAACGCTTGTTGGTAAGTTGCGTCATGATTGTGAGGATATTAATCAAAAGGATAGGGAGAGTACTACCCACTTGGAGTGGATCCACATTCAACAATTATTTTCATGATGTTAAAGGAAATGATCATTGAATAATTTTCTCTAATATCCCTTGTACAAACCCTCCCTCTTATAGATATTAATTAGCTCTCGAAAAAAGGAAACATGTCATTCTCACGGAATGACCAACATTGCCACCCTCCTCTTCCATCTAACTATAACATGAATCACTCGAATGCAGGGAACAATATTTCCATATTAATTATGAGAAATTGCATTGATGTTTCCATAATTACCCATGGCCTATTAAAGGAGATGGAGCTCAACCCATTTCTCATTTTAAGCCCTAGTCTCCAACCCCTATTCCTATTATTGATTCTCCTCCTTTCCTTCTATATTGCTTCCTGCTGCCCATTTCCTTAGTTCCCTACCACAATCCCCCACCCACTTCTCGACAACCATTGTTTTCACCCTCTATTTATCTTCTCAATGATGACATGTATTCCCCAATCCTCCACGACTTCCTCTTATGGCCACAAGAGTAGAGGTGATAGCATCGATCATTAAAAACATGCCAACATGTGCCCCAAAACCAGAGCAGAGACCGCGACCCACCAATTTTCTCTTTCCTTCCAAACTCAATTTTCCCTGAGACTAAATTAGATATTGAACAAATCAAGGAGAAGGTAGATTTTTTTTGGAGAAACACTAGCTCTAAGGAGGTGGATGCCCAATTCGAGTGGATTTGAGACCATGGGCTTACCAGAGCTTAGAAAAATATCTACAGTTGCACCATTGAGTTAAAGTGGAGCATGAAAACCCTAATGGGTTTGGACATGTAGGACAATAAGAAGGCCAAAAAGGCACTAGAGGATAAAATTGACCTATTGGGCATGAAATTCATGGTGTTCGTTGAAAATGTGCATCACCAAAAAAAATTCACCCGCACTAGAGAGTCCCCTCAAGATAAGTGAGTCACTGAAATAATTGCCTAGCAGAACGTGGACGAGGGAGTCACCTTTCACAACCCAACTGACATGTAGGAGGAAGGTTCTTAAGTGAGTAGGCTGCCTGCTAATCGTATCCCCACCTAGGGAGATTAGTTTCTAAAAAATTTAAGTGCCATGTCTGAAAAATTTTGTCTCATTTTTGTAAATATTGCCCTGTGGTTGCTCAGTTGTATGCTTTATTGGTTCATAAAGGGTCTGGACACTACCAACCTAGGTCATCAAGTCAACAAAGGCACCTCATGCAGCTCCAACATGGAGTGTTTTGCCCCTAACTATGTAACTATGTCTGAAATTAGGCCTTATAGACATATCAACTTCCGACAATACAAAATTTCAAAGAATGAATAATTTTGCAGATGGTATGGCTTCCAGTTAGGACGACCTGCAATGAATCTATTGTATACCTATTTTGTTTCCTTGAAGTAATATAATTCCCAACTTACAAAAAAATATTAAATTAATAACATTTATTGTGTAAATTAAATTGATAACGTGAAAAGTTATAATTTTTGCCCCTAAAAATATATAAATGTAAATATTGAATTTATAATATGCAATCTAAACTCATATTTATATTATATTTTTCAAAAATTATTTATATTTTATTTATTAAATTATTAATTTGTTAAAAAATATTAATTAAGTTATAAACATAATTATCATAATTAACCTAAATTCAAAATTTAAGATATTCTTAACTTAATCTTATTTCAAAATCTATAACATAATGAATAGCAAAAAAAAAAAGGACAACAGACAAATATATTCTAATATATTCTATAAAAACAAAATATATTATATGAGACTATTAAACTTAACATCTATAAAATAATTTACAATATATTACATTAGGACATAGAAATGCATCCTATGGGACCATCAAATTTCGCAGTTATATAACCATTTTTATTTTATTTATTAAATTATTATTTTGTTAAAAAAATATTAATTTATTTATAAAAATCATTATCATAATTAATTTAAATTCAAAATTTAAGATATTCTTAACTTAATCTTATTTCAAAATCTATAACATAATGAATAATAAAAAAGGAACAAAAGAAAAATATATTCTAATATATTTTATAAAACCAAAATATATTGTAGGGGACCATTAAACTTAACATCTATAAAATAATTTACAATATATTAAACCAAAGATACAAATGCATCCTATGGGACCCTCAAATTTCGCACCCATATGGCAATTTTAAAAAAACTAAGCTTAGAATTCAAATCTTACTCTTGCATATTTCAATATAAAATCCTTTAATCATTGGTTTTTATTCAAAAATATGATAGAATGTTGTACTTAGTGTCATCAATGGAGACATATCATTGAATGCTTTACATAGTGAAATTAATGAGATAATACTTCAACATAAAATTATTAAAATACGAGTAATAATTGAACGATGTGATATAGTAAGAGGTTGTTTAAAGTTTGTGGTGATTTTCCATTATATTTTTTGAAGTGGTAAAATTTATAAGATAATCATCACTTTCTTATATGTGTGATTATGTGTTGATTTATTATCATGGTAGATCGTAACGCCAAACTTCCACTTTTCCAAATTTGTATTTAGAATTTTTTTTTGGTGGATGGGGTGGTTTAATTAAAGATTTTATTGTTGTGTTATCAAAATATAAAAAATCTTATTACCTTAAGTTTTTTAAGAACTATATAGATAATTCAAAAAATATAAAAAATAGATGAAAGATCGCTCTTAAGATTTGCTCGAACTATCCTGGGACCTAGATTTGACAACTTTACATATATACTAAACATTATGCCATGAGAAATCCAACAAATCATTCTGAAGGAGATGAGTCAAAGGGGACCATTTCTGTGTGTTCTTTGCCTTCCCCCAGAGAGTCTCTTTGGTATGGAATAAGTCCTAATTGATTTTCAATTCACAACATGTGAAGGTCCATGGGTTTCATTGATATAAGTATCTCATCAAACACTAAAAGAATATCTTCCTTCACTTCATTGCAATCCAATATAAACATTCCCACCATTGTCTTCATCTATTAGTGGAGGTCAACCGTTTGCATAATTGGTTATTTCTACCTCAAGAATTCCCTATAGGATGGATTTGGAAAGAAACTTCTCCTACAACATATGTATCTAAGATAAAATTATGTTCAATTCTTATGTTTCTCTCTATCTCTACTATCCCACTTGCAAAGATGGTGACATCTAACCATGAAATGAATGGACAAGGTTTCAACTCATTGGAAAACCTACAAACTCACCCAGGCCTCATAGTAAGCCTCTACAACTTCTACTACATTTTCTTAACATGGTGAGAACCCAGGAACTTGAACAAGACTATATGAGAAATGGGGGAAGTGAAGGTGGTGAGGTTGAGTTTGAGGACACTAACAAGAACACCACTAAAGGAGCCAAGATGATTGGCTAAATAGGGGGAGTTAATCTAATGAAAATCAAAATAATATGAAGCTCTTATAAAGGAGAAAAAGGCAAGGAAGAATAGATATCAACAAAGTGGAAAGGACATATAATTATTAACTGCCATATCCCAATTGCTAGGAGGAGTAAGGAGGGAAAAATCACCCATAAAGGAATCCTAGGAATCACAGCATGGAGGTATAGCTGACGAGGATGACCATTCAAGAAAAAACACCATGATAGTGCCAAAAACTCAGAGATAAAAAAGATATTGGTAAATCATGAAAGTAGACGAGAGTGATCACAAAGTAAATTTCATGGCACAAAGAAGGCCCAACCAATGTAGTGGAGAGTCACCTCTTATCATGAATCTTTGTGGAATTCCCATCAACATATGGAAGCAGTAATATCTCTAAGTGGGTTTCATCACATGTTCCCTCACATTAGTGCTAGGAATGATGACTAGCATGACCTCCTCCATGTGTCACTCCCCTCCCCACCATCTCTCCCCATATGAGGAAAATATGTACTATATTGTTAATTTATATCCTTACATTCAAAAAATAAGAAATCTTAATCAATAAAAAGCAATTTTAAGTCTTGTTCCAATATAATAATATACAATATTTATTAAAATATAATAATTGTAAAACACTTTAAATAATTTGTTAGTAATAAATATGATAACAATAATAACAAAAATTTTTGTGTAGTGTAATAAACGGCTATATAGAGAAAGTAAATTGGTCATATTCAAAGCAATACTTAAAGTCACCTCACTATATTGGATGTCATTAGCTTGAGTCCCAGAAGGAACTCTAGGAAATGTTAGACAACTTTTCTTTTGGTTCCCTTGGTCTAGGGAAGCTAGGAAAAAATAAGGTTCTATCCTTTTGGAAATGGCTTGCAATTCCAAAATCAATGGGATCTTGGGGGATGAGAAACATATTACTATTCTCAAAAGTGTTGGTAGCTAAAAATGCTTGAAGGTGCATCTAAGGAACCAACCTTTGGTCACAACTAACCAAGGAAAAATATATCCCTCAAGAATCCATTATGTATGGATTCCCAAGCCTCTAAATAAACTACATAATGCTTCAATAATTTGGAAAAAAATTATGTATGTGTTTCCCCTAATTGGGAATTGAGTAATTTGAAAAATTGGAGATGGAGATCAAGTGCTTATTAAAATAAATCCCTATATTAGTCGTAAGGAAAACCATAAAGTCCTTTCTCATATCATTTGTGAGCTTCATAGAATTAACCTCCACACATTAAAACAAATATCCCACGAAAATTGAGTCACAAGAAAACAAAGGTGGCTAACATGGAGAGAAAACGGGGTAAGAGAGGATAAAGTTAACCCATATAACTCCTACATAAAACCCCTCCAACTTTATTTTGTCTCTCTCAAATAATGAAGTCCAAATCATCTAGTTCCTAAACCCAATAAGAAACTGTGAACCAAAGATCAGATATAAAGCACTATCCCAAGAGAACATATGAGCTATGAATATGGTGGGGAAAACATTATGAAAAATGAAATGTGTGGTAAAAACAAAAAACTTCATGTTACTTCTTCAAAACAATAAAGCAATTACCTAGGACCAAAAAAAGAAAAGTTTTGAAGGTATAGAAAGATGTTTCCTCTCCAAGTAAGCAATGTAAACTAATTCTCAACTCATCTTTTTCTGCAGTTTCACTTTATAAGTATGGAAAGAAGTGAATAGAGATATAGGGATGTGAAATTCCTAGAAATGAAAAAACATTGAATAAGCCCTCAAATTATAAATTTTTAATCCCCTCCAACTATAAAGATCTTCCACTCATCATTTCTTAGGGGATTTGAATAGATAAGAACTAAAAATTGTTTGGAGAAATTGAAACTCTTCCTCTAAAAAGTTCTTTGAAATGTATTGATACCCTCTTTACCTTCCCGCAAACTACCAAGCCATATTTTCTTTCAAGGACATTGTTAGAACTCACAATCAAGGACATACCATGGATATTTTTTTATGGAGATTCCTAGAGATATCAACCCTATGCGGGTGTGCGGGTAGTTATTTACTTATCAAATAATCATCACATATCCTTCTTATAAAGCATTGAAAGTGAAACCAAAAATTTTGGTGAACTTAAGTTAACTTTTCACGTGGCTCGAGAAAGGGGAAACTCCCAACTCCACATTTTTTATGATTCCATGGTGGTCATCCAATATATGAAAGAGGCTTTCAACATTCAAAGATTCTCTTTACTCTCATTATTTCAATAATATACTATGTCGTAAATATATTACATCTATTTTAATCATATTTACATGAAAATGTGTGACAACCCCTGGTTAATTTTCCCTCATTGTAAATAATTGTAATATTTAAAAAGGATGAGAAAAAGGGACACACATTCCAGTTGCTTGAGGAAGGAGATTGCTTGAGGAGATGGCTGATTTAAATATCAATTATGGGTTTGGTTAAATGGTTTAAATGGGTTTATTATGAAATAAATAAGAAAAGGACATGCCCTTGTGTCTTTTAGCTCTAATAGAAAGCAACAAAGAAAAAAAAAGAAAAGGAATGGGTTGCGTTATCCAAGTTAGTTGACCTACGTGGAGCCTTGGAAAAAGGAATATGGTTGGTCTCTTGGGGAGGAAATAATGAAATTCGGTGAGAGAGAGAGAACATTCTCATGAATACATAGTAGAACATAACAATTGTGAACGCTAGGATAAATTGCTCCAAAGGTTGGAGGTGTCACAGGAGATAAGTGATCAAAATCACAATGTTTGAGCTCTAGATAAAGGGAACCACCTAAAGAACCCTAAAAAATTCTTGTTGTATGAAAAATTATAGAGACTAGTGGCTTTCCTAAAGGCTGAAGAACCCACTAGAAGCTTGTGGATTGATGATTCTAATGGATTGGGAAGAGACACTCAAGTAGTGAGGATGATGAACCACCAGGAGATGCCTGGGGGGTTAAATCTCCAATGCTTGACTCACTTATGAAGTACCTAGAGAGGTGATATGTTTACCCATCAATAGCTTATCCATTGATGAACATTCCCTTGAAATGTAATATCTTCTCCTGAAAGTGAGTTGAGACTCTCTTTATTATGGTATCCTTGCATGTATGTTAATCATGTCTGAAATGTTTGGAAAGACTGAGTGAAAGCTTGTATAGATGATGGATGAAGGAAAAGTGACCTTGTGACATCCTATTTCAGCTGTCAATATTGCTTAAGTTTCCTCTAAAAAAAACTCTTCCTCAAGCACTAGGATTTGGCTCGGGGGTGACAACTACAAGTAAATGTGGCTATAGCTTGTCTAAGGTTGGGTGGATAGTTAGAGTCCCAATATCAGTTTCCAGATATCTTATAAAATAAATATTCTCTTATGTATTTATGCATGTGATTATCTGTTAGGTACCTATATTACTAGTATAGTCCCTCATTGTTGTTAGTGTAGCCCCCTTATTGTTATCGTTGTACCCCTGTAGTCCCCATATTGTTATTATTGTGCCCCAGAAAATCCTATTATTGTTATTGTCATGCCCTTACATTATTATTGTTAGGTTGACTAGGATTATATTGAGATCCCATGGACTCCTATATATAGAAAGGAGGTTTTTTCATTTGATTCATCCAATAATTGTTCATTTATGTAATGTAAAGGAGGTTTCCCCTTCGAAGTGGCTGATTTCTAAGGCGTTGATATTTCTTCTCTTCTATTTTTGGAGTTGGTTTCATAACATTTGGTATCAGAGCTTTGGATTTTATGGTTTCGCTGCTTCAAATAGGTCATCATGGAATTTTCACCATAACTTTGTTTCTACGAATATTCAGAAGATAAAACAAAAACACATTTGCAGAGAAATCTCGAGGAACATCGTGTAAAAATTTCAAATCTTGGTTCGCAATATTTTCGGAGATATGATCTGTGGAAGTTAGGGTTTTTGCAGGCTCCCGAATTTCATCTCAAAGAGGTGACCTTGGGAAAATTGTCATAAATATCTCTCTGAGCATCAGATTGGAATTATGGAAAAAGTGGCCAAAACGACACGGACTTTAGTTTCTTGTGTATCAATTTTAGAGCCAAAGGAGGAAACAATGACACATGGAATGCCATACAAGTTCACTCTACTCAACTAGTCCATAATTAGGTCATTGCGGGAGATTGGGCATAAATTTGACTTAAAGAATCTGAATCAGGTCAGACCTATGGCATTGGAAATAATATTAAGAGGGATACTAAAGTACGAAAGATAAAATATTGAGGATCCAAAATTATAGAGATACATCAGTTTCAATATCGAGCTCCCCAAACACAAGAAAAATGTGTGTTTTTTTTTAAATTGCATAATTCTTGTTTGAAAAATCAGTTGAAGTGATTCCAAGGGCATATTAAAGCATAGATATTAGTATTGGGTTCTGAAATGGTCCCTAAAAGTAATTCAACACCCATTAATCCCTCAGAATGCTCTACTATGACTCATGAAGAGGAAGAATTGCAACATGATATATCAAAATTACAAGAGCAAGTACAACAAATTTCGCTCTCGAAAAAAGTAACAAAAAATGAAATGGAAGCTAAGATGGATGGTTTGAAAAAATGTGTGAAAGATAAAAAGGATGGTTTGAAGAAAGAAGTGGAAGCTAAGATGGATGGTTTGAAGAATGGCATGGATGGCATGGAATCTAAGATGGATGACATTGATGAAAAAATGAAAGGCAACATCGAAGACATGAAGAATGATCTAAAAGCATACATGGAAGGTCTGAAGGAAGGTTTGAAAAAGTTGATACAAGAAATGATTCCTAATGGTGAAAAGCTAGTAGAGGAAACTCATGATGAGAAAAAAATAAATGTTAATCGTGATTTCATAAACTCTAATATTGGATTAAAGACCCACCATATTCCAAAGATCGATATGAGGAAGTTTGATGGCAAGTATCCCATAACATGGATACTACATATGGAGCAATATTTTGATCTCAATAATGTGCAAAACACACAAAAGGTACGAATTGAAAATTTATATTTAGAACAAAATATATTTTTATGGTATCGATGGCTTTGATCTCGTAAAAAAATTGTCACTTGGTCAAAATTTTCAGAGGAAATGATAGCACATTAGGAGGATACAAAGAGAAACACCTTCTTTACCCAATTGATAAATCTAAAACAAAAGGGTTCAATGGTGGATCACATTGAGGACTTCCAAAAATTGAATGTAAGGGTAACTGATATTTTAGAGGAACACATGATTGATGTCTTCATTGGGACTTTAAATGATAACATCCAACATGAGGTTCGCCTTTGGGAACCCGATTCATTGGAATGCATTCAGGTTTGCAAGAAAAATTGAAAGTAAAACTATGGCAACAAGGAAGCCTACCACTCACATCTATAAAGATGGAAGTGTTGCTACTCCTAGACTTCCACAACCTACAAGTTTGACACCACAACAATTGGAAGAAAAAAAGAGAAAAAGGGCTTTGCTATACTTGTGATAGCAAATACACTAAAGGTCATAAGTGTGTTGAGAAGAAATTATTTTGCATAGATTGTGAAGAGGAGGAAGAAAATGAACAAGAAAATTCAAAATAAGAGGATATACACCAAGAACCAACCCTAGAGAAAGAATAAATGAGCCTGACCATATCTTGTAATGCATTGGGAGGAATTACCACTCCTCAAACTCTCAAGATAGAAGGACATATCAAGAAGAAAAATGTAATAGTGTTGATTGATTCGGGTAGTACCCATAATTTTATTCATTGTAAGGTAGCCAAGGAATTGAATTGTTTCCTATACCCAACACCAGAGTGTCAAGTGATGGTTGCAAATGGAGGAACTACAAATTTCTATAGAAAGTTCCATAATATCAAGCTAACCATGGGGGAATATGTATTTAATATTCCAATGCTTTCCATTCCAATGGGATGTGATGATGTTGTACTAGGAGTACAATGGTTACAATATTTGGGGACAACAAATTTTAATTTTCAAGAAATTTTCTTGAATTTTATTTCGGAAGGAAAGGAAGTTGAATTACGGGGTATCGCAGGGAAGCCGGGAAAGATAATAAGCTCTAATTTCATGACAAAGCTTCTGAAGAAAGAACAACAAGGCATAATTGCACAATTTTTCTCACTAGAAGTTCCAATATCAAAATCATCTACTTCTTTAGATCACTAAAAAGTCTTGGACAATCATTCCAAGGTGTTTGAAACTCCCAAAGGACTCCCACCTATTCATGATCATGATCATGTTATTCATTTGATCCCAAGAAGTGTTCCTCCAAACATCAGAATTATAGATATCCTTATGTCCAAAAGAGTAAAATTGAACGTATGGTTGCAGAAATGTTAGAGGTTGGTATAATTCAAACTATTCAAAGTTATTTCTCTGCTCTAGTAGTATTGGTGCACAAGAAGGATGGATCATGCCGCATGTGTATGGATTATATGGAGCTAAATAAGCTCACTATTAAAGATAAATTTCCCATTCATGTGATTGATGAAATATTGGACTAATTACATGGAGAAATTTATTTTACCAAGTTGGATCTTTGTTCAGGATATCATCAAATTAGAATGAAGATTGAAGATATTTCGAAAACAACATTTCGAACTCATGAGGGTCATTATGAATTTTTGGTCATGCCTTTTGGCCTTACCAATGCAGCTTCTACATTGCAAGGGTTGATGAATTCCATTTTCAAACCCTTTCTTAGAAAATTTTTGTTAGTATTTTTTGATGATATACTAATCTACAGTAGGTCTTGGAAGGATCATGTTCAACATGTTGACAGGGTGATCAAACTATTGGAGGAGAAACAATTATATGAAAAAACCTCCAAATGTTTCTTTGGAGTACAAGAGGTGGAAGATATGGGTCATATTGTATCTCATGAGGGTGTTAAGGTAGACCCTAACAAAATTAAATCCATTAACGAATGGAAAGTCCCCACAATAATAAAGTAGTTGCGAGGATTTCTCGAGTTAACATGGTATTATGGAAAGTTTGTTAAGAATTATGGGATAATAGCAGCACCTCTAACTGAAGAAAGATGCATTTTCATGGACTCCTGAAGCAACCAAGGCCTTTGAACATCTTAAAGAGGCAATGTGCCAAACACCAATCTTAGATACGCCATACTTCACAAAAACCGTTATTATGGAATGCGATGCCTCAGGAAATGGAATTGGTGTTGTTTTAATGCAAGAAGGAAGACCCATTACTTTTGAAAGACGTCCAATCAAAGGAAAGTATTTACATAAAGCTATTTATGAGAAGGAAATATTGGAAATACTACATGCACTAAAGAAATGGTGACCTTACCTAATGGGAAGACACTTCAAGGTAATAATTGATCATGATAGTCTTAAATACTTTTAGGAGAAAAGAAAATCTTCAGAAAAGCAGCAAAAATGGGTCACAAATATGTTGGGTTATGAATTTGAAATCATCTACAAAAAAGGGAAGGTAAATGTTTTTGTAGATGCACTCTCAAGAAAGAATGAGGAGGTGGAAGCATTGCTTTGTTCCATTTCTATTATCCAACCAGATTGGATAACCGAAGCAAGGGAGGAATGGAATAATGAAGAAGAAGTGTGGACACTCATTCAAAAGTTGTAGCAAGATCCCAGTACATATGATACATTTAGTTTGAAAATTGATTTCTTATGGTACAGAGATCGCTTATATCTTTGTAAGAATTCCCAACTAAAACAAAATATGATTTTTGAATTGCACACCTCTCGACTAGGAGGACACTGAGGATTTTTAAAAACTTACCACAGGGTGAAGAAATATTTTTTTTGAGATGGCCTTAAATCTAATATTCAAAATTTTGTGGCAGAATTTTGGTTTTCCAGCAAAATAAAGGTGAGACAATTAAGACCCTGGGTCTGCTACATCCTGTAGAAATTTGAATAACTGATATGTTATCCACCGAGATTCTCCTAATCACACACTATTTTAGCTTCATGCACAATACAGAATCTCTTCTACCATTGATCATCACATGCGGAAATAAAATCAATTGCATGCACACATTAAAGCCATAAAAATTCACACATATAAACACAGTATTTCATGGGAAAGCTTAAAGCTGAAAACCCCCAACTATCTGTAGATTATACATGTCATGGAGATCATGTAACAATCATAGTACAAAGCTCTTTGCAAGCTCTCATGCACTACCTCCCTTGCTACACACTATCAAGCTAGATCTAGCAAAACTCATGCTCCAACCTTTAGCCACTTGATAGCCAACTTGAATTGCGTGTTCAAGCTATGGGATGGTCTCTTTATATAGATAAACCACCTAGATTGAACTGCGTAATCCTCATTGATTACTCCACCTATCTGTGTGTTGAAAATAGAAACAGTATAGTCACAACTGATAGTTAACCTGCTCTTTCACCTATTTCTGCACTGGTCTCCACTGAAACTGTCCATGCACTGAAGTTAACTGATGTATTCTTTAGTTGATTTATGAGTTTATAATTAGTGAATTAATTAATAATTAATTCACACTACTCTCACTAATTGTATCTATTAGTTAACTTGGATACAAAAAGCTCAACTATGTTTAGATTAGTTAAACTGAATACAACTCCACTAACTTCCTCAATCAACTCCACCAAACTCTGTCACATGAGTTCTAACTGAAGTCATCATGCAATAGCTTCACTTAAACCCTAGGAAAAACGTATTTCCTTCTGTCAGCTGTATGTGCCACATCCGGGCATCAAACTGAAGTGCTCCAAGAGAATAAGATAATGTTTAGAGTCCAAATATTATTAAGAGCTAATAATATTCGACATATCTATTTTTAGCCTGGCAGTCTAAAAATAGAAACCACCCATATGTCTAAAAATAGAGGTCCATCTATTTTTACCAACATGACCAACCATCCATAAATAGCATCTCGCAACTTATAGATCATGATCCATATGTCTAAAAATAGACATAGTCTAAAAATATACTTTGAGACAAAAATCACCTGTGTGGTCCCCCACCTAGTTTAGGTGATCACTTTCCAACTAGGATCAGGAAAGATGTTTCAGGATGCCTCCTTCACTGTTTCTTGTTGCCATCTTCAACACTCCCTCTCAACAAGAAAGGACTGTCTTTGCATGCGAGATGCAACTCCATGCATTCGCCCTGCAACCTTCACAAGCGCCATGCAACTCCATGCATGCGACATGCAACTCCATGCATTCGCCATGCACCCTTTGCATGCGCCATGCAAACTCATGCATGCACCATGCAACTCCATGCATATGCCATGCACCCTTTGCATGCACCATGCAAACTCATGCATCTACTCTGCAACTCCTCTGAAACTGAATAGGCTCCAAACAACTCAGTCAGTCTTGATGCATCTAGCATCTATCATCAAAGTCTTCGACTTCTGCTTGGCCAACTGCACATGTCATCAGGAACCACTGCGCTGTTGAACTCTTTGCACCCATGCACTCTTGCACTTGCTGTCAACTCTGATCCGCGCTCCAGTATCCGACACTGTCACTTTGATCTGCCTGCATCACTCCAACTGATCTTTCTACTGCTGCGCTGTGGGCACCTCGTAGCCAGGTTCAATTCATGAGATCCACACCAACTCATGAATCCTGCCCAGAAATCTCCACTTGGGATTACTCATGCATGTCGCCCCACCTCTCATATGGTGGTATAGCTGCATGCACTCCCTCTGCCCGTCTGGCACGAAATTTCTCTGCATGAGTGGTCTCTTCCACTCCATGATCCTCTTGTGGCTGCTCCACACCCCGAGGTTCACTATCACCGGCATGCAAAACTTGCTCCCTCTCAAGCTTCAGTTGCATGTCTTCCTTCCGCTTCCCAACAGTAGGAAGCTCCGTAGACATCCCATCTACATCAAATCTATAAAGATTCTTCTGCATCTCCAGTTGTGGCTGCTCCACAACCTTCTGAGACTATTTCTCACGCTGCATGTTGAGAGGATCCCTCTCAACCACCAAGTCACTAACCTCTTCTTTGCACCTCAAAGCTTTGCATGCATCTTGTACCTCAGTGCATGTAGATTCTTGGCTCGCGCACATTGCAATTGTCCCGCCGTCGCAAAATTTTCTAACAAAAGCGCTGATTTTAAATCGATGATATCTCCCTCATCCGAGCTCCGATTCGACCGATTTTTTTTTTCAATTTGGGTATTTTTTAGCAAGGAATCCAAATATACTATTTTTTTCTGAAAATATTTCACCAAAAATTTTCAGATATTCCCTACAAACTCGCGCACCCAAAAATTCTCGCTCTCATTCCATCTAGAAAATTATATACAAAATGCATGTATATTTCTGGCTTTCTCCATCTTTATGTTTCTTGAGTTTATCCTCAAACTCAACCGCTTCAATGCTTTGCAATTGATCCAATGATCAATATCGCTCCGATACCATGTAGAAATTTGAATAACTGATATGTTATCCACCGAGATTCTCCTGATCACACACTATTTTAGCTTCATGCACAATACAGAATCTCTTCTACCATTGATCATCACATGCGGAAATAAAATCAATTGCATGCACACATTAAAGTCATAAAAATTCACACATATGAACACATTATTTCATGGGAAAGCTTAAAGCTGAAAACCCCCAACTATCTGTATATTATACATGCCATGGAGATCATGTAACAATCATAGTACAAAGCTCTTTGCAAGCTCTCATGCACTACCTCCCTTGCTACACACTATCAAGCTAGATCTAGCAAAACTCATGCTCCAACCTTTAGCCACTTGATAACCAACCTGAATTGCATGTCTCAATGTTATGGGATGGTCTCTTTATATAGATAAACCACCTAGATTGAACTGCACAATCCTCATTGATTACTCCACCTATCTGTGTGTTGCAAATAGCAACAGTATAGTCACAACTGATAGTTAACCTGCTCTTTCACCTATTTTTGCACTAGTCTCCACTGAAACTGTCCATGCACTGAAGTTAACTGATGTATTCTTTAGTTGATTTATGAGTATATAATTAGTGAATTAATTAATAATTAATTCACACCACTCTCACTAATTGTATCTATTAGTTAACTTGGATACAAAAAGCTCAACTATGTTTAGAATAGTTAAACTGAATACAACTCCACTAACTTCCTCAATCAACTCCACCAAACTCTGTCACATGAGTTCTAACTGAAGTCATCATGCAATAGCTTCACTTAAACCTTAGGAAAAGCGTATTTCCTTCTGTCAGCTGCATGTGCCACATCCAGGCATCAAACTGAAGTGCTCCAAGAGAATAAGATAATGTTTAGAGTCCAAATATTATTAAGAGCTAATAATATTCGACATATCTATTTTTAGCATGGCAGTCTAAAAATAGAAACCACCCATATGTCTAAAAATAGAGGTCCATCTATTTTTACCAACATGACCAACCATCCATAAATAGCATCTCGCAACTTATAGATCATGATCCATATGTCTAAAAATAGACATAGTCTAAAAATAGATTTTTCGACAAAATCACCTGTGTGGTCCCCCACCTAGTTTAGGTGATCACTTTCCAACTAGGATCAGGAAAGATGTTTCAGGATGCCTCCTTCACTGTTTCTTGTTGCCATCTTCAACACATCCTTTATCCATTCCAATTCAATGTTGGGAGGAGGCTTCAATGGATTTTATCACAGGTTTACCTAAGTCCGAAGGAAAGAGTGTCATCACGGTGGTAGTTGATAGACTTACCGAGTATGCACACTTTTGTGCATTATCTCATCCATTTAAAGCAAGTACAGTTTCTACTACATTTATGGAAACAATTAAAAAGATACATGGAAACCCAAAGATTATTGTAAGCCACAGAGATCCCATTTTCACTGGAAATTTTTGGATGGAATTATTTTCTTGTTTGGGTACTCAACTAGCTCATAGCTCATCTTATCATCCTCAATATGATGGGAAAAATGAGATAGTGAACAAATGTTTGGAAGGATATCTTCGTTGTTTTGTATCTGATAAACAAAAACAATGGGTTAAGTCGTTACCTTTGGTTGAATGGTGGTATAACACTGCAGCAAAAAATACACCATTTATGGCACTTTATGGATATCATCCATCGTCCATCACATCATCTTTAAGAGAAAATTTTAAGGTTCAAGCAGTGGAAGATCACATCGAGCATCAACAACAAGTTTTCAAACTCTTAAAGGATAACATAAATTTTGTACAAAATCGAATGAAACAACAAGAAGATCAACATCACAACAAGAGAAGTTTTGATGTAGGAGACTGAGTATTTTTACAGCTACAACCATACAAACAAATTTATTTCTCTCAAGCAAGCTAAGAAGGATAATAAATTATCGCCAAAGTACTATGGTGCTTACAAGGTGTTGCAAAATATTGGTACTATGGCATATAAATTGGAGCTTCCTGATTCTTCCCGAGTACACCCTGTTTTCCATGTTTCATGCTTAAAGAAGGTTATAGGTGACAAGCTTCCAATTCAAACAATATTTCTAAAACTTGATGAGGAACAAAAAATCATATTGGAACCTGAAGCAGTCACAAAAATAAGAACTCGGCAGCTACGAAATCGATCAATTTCAGAGTATCTCATCAAGTGGAAGAACTTGCCCACTGAAGATTCTACATGGGAGAATGAAAATTTTATACAAAAGCATCCAGAACTATTCAAGCATTGAGGACAACAATTTTTTAAAGGAGAGGGTCATATTAGGTCCCTATATTACTATTATAGTCACTTATTGTTGTTATTGTGGCCCCCTTATTGTTATTGTTGTACCCTTGTAGTCCCCATATTGTTATTATTGCGCCCCATAAAATCCCACTATTGTTATTGTTGTGCCCTTAAATTATTATAGTTAGGCCGGCTAGGATTATATTGTGACCCCATGGACTCTTATATATAGAAAGTAAGTTTTTTCATTTGATTCATCCAAGAATTGTTCATTTATGTAATGTAAAGGAGGTTTCCCCCTCGAAGTGGCTGATTTCTAAGGCGTTTATCTCTCTTCTCTTTTGTTTTTGGAGCCGGTTTCATAAAATTATCATGTCTTAGTTTATTGTGCTAAAAGAATGTCATGATAATGTTGATGAGTGTTGTTTTCCTACATGAATGACGAATGTCAATATCTTGTGTAAAGATTTTAAGGAAAGACTCTTTTCTTGTTAATATTTATGAGCTATAAATTAACCTAGGAATACCCGAGCTTGAAGAGATGGGAATATCTATTAATGATTAAACAACCGCACTAACATGTTTGGGTATCTAGTCACTGCGTTTATAAATTATTCAGGTTAACAATAAGGAATGAGATTTCTTATTCAAAAGTGCTTCTTGAGTATTTTCCTAGGAATGTGTTTATCATTGTTTCCATTCTAAGCCTTCAAATTTGTCTAAAGGGACTGTGTATGAAGAGATGGATCAATTTTTGTTAATAAACGAATTTCTGCATCAAAATGTTTTGGTTATCAAGTCGATATTTACCCCTAAGATCAAGAGGGATAACATCATATATGTATATGTATATGTATATGAGATAAATACACATGTTTTTGCAAGTTGCAGGCCGAATTGGTTGAGTAATTATATAAATATTACAAGAGATAGTGTAACTACTTATATACATGTGTAAGAATGTGTGTGTGTGTGTGTGTGTGGGTGTACATGGTGGTTTAAAGGCCATGGTTGAGTCTTAGGAAAGCTTAGGAGGGATAGTTTGAGAAGGGCCTGCTTATACCCTGGTATATTTATAGACTATGCGTCGGAGGCCTTGGCGAAGGCCCTTATATGTGTGTTAATAGTTACTAAACATGGGGCTAGAATTCTTAAGTTCGAAGCACAAGACTTCGGAAGGAAATGACTTAAGCCTCTTCGATCATGTTACTAGGTGTGATGATCAAGCGCTTAAACAAGGAGAAATCCAATCCTCGAAGAGTTGAACAATTATAGGCACCCATGTGTCCTAGAGGTTTTACCCCGGAGAATTCATTAAGATCCCTAAGGGAAACTCCCAAGATTTTATTCTCAGGGTGATTTGGCATAGTGGGGCTGGTTTTACACCCCAACACAAGCGACGAATGGAAAACTATCAATTCCCTTATATGATGAAAAATGCACGTTACAAGGGTTGGAACCTGTGGTGGGACCCATAATGGTGACACACATGACATGGAAGAGAGGGTGACATGGTGCCCTTGTAGTGTGCCACATGGCACTTTATTTTAGCCTTTTCATGGGTCCAAGAGGGCTCAAATCATGTGACACATGGCGCTCTTGGAGGAGGCCACACGAATGGTATGACGTCACCCTAAATGTTTTGAGAAAAGGAATTGTGGGAACTCCCAATATTTTATCCCTCGAAGGACATGGCATAGTAAAGGGCTAGGTCATATTGACATTATTGCATGTGCTACAAGAGGGTATGGATAGGGTGATGTGTAAGGCTGGAGTAGAGCGCGAAATTTTAATGAAGATATTAGGGAACATTAGCAACAGGGTCCATGAGGATCGACACAATTCCAAATGGTTCACCCCATAATATTTGATGGGGAACTGCAAGAGTAATTCCTGATAATTAATCTCTGGGACGAGGTGGCAGAAGAGGCTCACATGATGCTTGGAATAATTAAAAATGGGGTCACCCTTATGTTATATTATAGACGTGAACCACGGAGAAAGGTTTGTGACGTGGCATGAGCAGAGTGACAATTTTCACTTGGAAATGGCTTGGTGTATGACTTGGATTGCCATGTGGGGATCACATGGGCACCACGTGGAAAATTAGATGATGTGGAACTACTTAATAAGTTACTTTTCAAATGACCATATATTTTGATCCAGGAGTTAGATCAGAGAAAAATTTATATTTTTGGAATGGTCTCGGCAATATGAATGCAACGACGTTGTCCATTTTAAGCTTCAAATAAGTTGAAAAAGGTCAATAAATTTGGACCCCATTTCCATAATGAAACATTGGAGGCCAGGTAATTAGAGTAACTACCTCCTTTTACCTTTAGTAGGGGTTAGGAATAGTAGGGGTATGTTACAAAGTGGTATTAGAGAAGAGGTTCAACACCGAATATTTGGATATTAGAGGAGGCCTTAGAGCATGTGATATGTGTAAAAAAACCTAACTATTTTCTGTATTAATTATATGTGCTGCTTGGAATATTTTATTGTGATATCTACATGTAGGATAGTACTGATGAGTTGGTGTGATCTCATTGAGATTAATGTGCTAACTTGAAATGAATTATTTCAACAAACCTCATACCAGCAACCTCCAAGAAAAAAAATTCAAGGTAATGATCTACAAGATGCACTTATGAATGTTTAAAACTAATAGTTAAGCATGTTTATGACAACACATGAAGGTCAAAGACCACATGACCAAAAAAGGATGGTAAAATATAATTGGAGGACCAATGAATGAATACCAGGATGGTACAATATAGTTATGACCGACCACAACATGGGTAGGAATAAATATTAGTTTAATAAGGAGGAGGGGCAGATTCTCCCGACCTAATAGATACCATGAGGAGCTTAAGGGAAAAAATAAGGACCTGTAAGGTTGAAAATAAAAGGTTTTTTAGAGCACAGGAGAGACAAGAAAAAATAAATGTAGTTATATTGCAAAGCCTGTTAGTCTTGCAAAGGCAGAGGCATGACGAGTTGGGTGCTATTCATAGGGATAGGTAGGGTCCCTTAGAATAAGAATAAAGAACAAATGGAGAAAATGAGAGCAGATATAGAAAGAGGCACAAATACTCAAGTGAATATATAGTAAAGGGAAAAAAACCATTGAGTACCCAAGAGAGAATGATCAAAACTCATGGACAACACTCCAGTGGTACTTACAAAATACATCACTATAATCATCATTATCATAGGAAAAAAAAGGGAAAGAGAATATGTACCACATGAGTTTAAGAAGGACAAGCCTCCCACATTTTATGGTGAGATGAAGAAATAAGAGAATGAAGAAGGCTGATTATTAGGAATAAGAAATTTCTTCACAATCTATGTCTACTCAGAGAACATGAAAGCGAAAGTAGCTACTTTAATCCTAAAGGGAAGGAAACTAATTGGTGGGAAGATCTGAAAAAAGAATAAAAGGATTTAGAGAAGAGGAGTTGTCTTGGAGTGAATTTGAAGGATACTTTAATCATAAATACCCATGAGAGAGGTATTTTGAAAGCAAGGCTAAGTATTTTTATGAGCTCAAAATGGGGTAGAAGTATGATGATGAGTATGTTACTAAATTCCTGTAGCTTCTTTAGTATGTCCCTACCTCAAGGAGGAAAAGACAAAATTCCAAAGATTTATTAGTGGGATGCCACAATCCTTCAATTAAAGGATCGAATTTGACGAGCCACAAACCCTTGAAGATGCATTAAAAAAGTTAAAGAATTGTTGTGAATAGTCTAGGTACAAGCTAGATCTCAAGGCAGATTTGAAGGCAAGGGAAAACTTTGAACTTAAAGGAAGAAAGCACGAAAACTCGGGGCAACAACTGGGGGAGAGGGAAATAATTTTCACCACTGATAGAGTTGAAAATCATCAAAGGTTTAATGTTGCTAATAAATATTTATTGTCTTAGGTGGTAGGAGAAGAGTCTAAAGGTTATAGAAGAAGACCTTTTAAGTATTGGACTTACAAAGAGGATCACCTAATAAAGGATTATCCACAATGCAAGGAAGATGGATCAAGGTTGTATCATGTTCAAGAAGCTGAGATAGTTTGGGATATGGATCTAAATGTGCGCAAAAACCATGCAACTATGGAAGATAGGCAAGGTGTTTGCCTAACCTCAACTGGTGAGAGGGATAGTTATATGTGGTAGCATAACCATACCATTTCCATTTGAAGCGATGTAATTCAATCGTAAATAATTTATGTAGACACCGAATTAAAATTGTTGTAGTTAGTTGTAGTAATGACGCTGAACGAATTGTGGAGGAGGCTTAGGTTGAGCTTTACTCATGAAGTGTTGAAAAATGCCACAACTCAAGGGGATTGGGTTGATGCAACTATTGAATGTTTTACGCATTTGGTGTTTCCAAACTGATTTTAATACTTCATTTAATATTTCACGTGTTGACTTGCACTTATATTGGGTCGATTAATTTTATTGTTGACTTGCACATGGCCATGCTACATTGTTTATGTTTTGCATGGTTGTTATGAATTGTTATGAATTTTTTATATTTTTGTTTTTCCTTCTATGTCTTGGGCCTTGGGAAATTTGTTGGGTTTCGATGTAAGATAATGAAGCTCTAGGGGAAGGGTTGAGTGGAATCCAACAAGGAAAGTATATTTAAATGAATCCCAGTGTATGAATAAAGGGAAAATTGAAGAGATGAAGAAAGAGTACGATAATCGGAAAATATAAAGAAACCATGGGAATGGCATAAAAAAAATGTTTCATAAATTTTGAAACTGCATGACCAATATGTAGGTGTACAAAAATGCACCTTCGTATCGTGATGCAATAAAGGAACAAAGATGTTGTTTGGAATGATACGCATTGGTTGAGAATCACCATAATAGCATGGTTGCAACAAGCAAGGATAAAGGAATTGGATAACCAATTCCTTGGCCAAATTAGGACCATTGATCCCACATTGATCCCAATACCATGCATGCCTTGCATGTCTACAAGAGATTCTATAAACCTTGACTCTATTTACATATATAAACATGTATTGAGTTCATGAACATGCTAATGAATAAATAATTGTATGAAATTCCATTGTGATTAAAAGGTCATTATCAAGGCTTATTCTTGTGAAAGAATGGATGATCATGTTCTTAAGTCATATTCCAAGGTTTTCCTTGTGGAGGAGTCTATACATGAGGGTGTTTATTTTATTTTATTTTTGTTCTCTCTACGATGAATCTCGTGAGAGATTGTATGCTATGGTGTCGGCAGGGCATGGGACCACCCAAACCAGTGAATGAAGTTGGATGGAAATAGGAACAACAAAAACATGAAGATACCAGAGTGTGCAACAAAAGCACAATAAATCTACAAAAGAGACACCAAGAGATGGTTGAATTAATGGATTTTAGATCCATTCAGTTTCCATGTAAGCAAATGTATATGGGAAAATACATTGTAAATGTTGTACTTAGTTGTGTGTATAAAGCTCCACATCAGTTGTGCGTGGTTTTAAATAATTTTTTGTTTGTATATGGTTATTGAATACCAAGGATGATGTTCCCATGAGGTGGAGGGGTCTGTGACAACCCCTTATTAATATTCCCTCATTGTAAATAATTGTAAGTATTTAAAAAGGTTGAGAGAAAGGGACATAGATTCTAGTTGCTTAAGGAAGGAGATTTCTTGAGGAAATAGTTGATTTAAATATCAGTCATGGGTTGGCTAAATGGTTTAAATGGGCCTACTATGCAATAAATAATAAAATGACAGACCCATGTATCTTTTATCTCTAAAAACAAGAAATAAAGGAAAAACGATTAAAGAATGAATGGGTTGTGTTGTCTAATGAATTTGACCTGCGTGGAGCCTTGGAAAAATAAAGATGGTTGGTCTGTTGGGGAGGCACAAAATCAAGTTGGAAAGAGAGAGAGAAAATTCTCACACATACGCATTAGAACAAAACTAAGGTGAAAGTTGGGAGAAACTCCTCCAAAGGTTGGAGGTGTCACAAGAGAGCAATAATCACAATCACTATGATTGAGCTATGGAGAAAGGGAACTAGCTAAGGAACAATCAAAGAGGCTTGTTGGGTAAAAAATATATAGAGATTAGTTCTTTGTGTGAATGTTAAAGAACCCATTGGAAGCTTGTGGATTGATGAACCTACATAAAAAAAAAAAAAAAACCATAGTGCACTAAATAACATAACGCACCGGTGCTTGAACAACCAATAACATCATCACCTTTCACATAGTAAAATGTCCCGATGCATACGAGTAAGGAGCACCACTATAGTTTTAAATTTTAGAGAAATGCGGTGCTATTTCAAACGACGCCCCGATGAAAAAATATTAACAAAACGCCCCAGGGAATCTTCTAAAGAGCACCGCTAGGAAATTTTTAAATTCTAAAACAATAGCGGTGCTATAGTAGAAACAAAACATCGATGCATTACTTATACAAAAATTCCTCGGGGTGTCTCGAGAAAAGCACCGCGATATTTTTTAATTAAAAAAATGCGGTGATTTTGGAGATATCCCACATTGGTGCGTTTCTCCTGGAGGAGGGTTAAATAAAAAATAACCTCCCAACTGTAATTTTAATTTTTACAATTTACACTGCAAGATAGATCTGAAGCACCGATGCCACTCTTGCCACATGCAAGCACCCTGATGTCAGTGTTTCTCTTGCTTACTATCCTTACGTACCATGCTCACTGTTTGAGTTTTCATTTTTTTCAAATTGTCCTAAAATTTGTTTTTCTCCATTACGTTTCCACAATGCCTCCTTGAAAAAAACATATCCAGGTAATGTCTTTATTTCTTTGTAATTTAATTTTTTAATGGATTAGAATTGTAAATTAGGCTAAATTTTCCACTGTTTTTCATTTTTTTCACTGCGTGGTGCATTAGATATGTTTGGCTCACACTTATAGTGGTGCACCTTATAAATTTACACGGTGCATTATAATTTGGTGCGTGAACATAACACACCGTGTTTTTAAAACTAAAACACATCAGGATTGATGCGAAAAATTGTACATTGATGCGCCAGTACTAATGCATTTATATTTACCAAACACACCATAAAATTAATATTTAAAAATATATCCATAGTTCAATGTGTTCGATAGCTTGAACGTTCTGTACTGGTGTGAAAATATTATCCATGTGCTTTTGTGCACAAGTTTTCTGCACTTCTATCAAAAGTTAAAATTGTGAAGCAACAACGGTGCACCATACTTATGTGCACACAAGTATTGGTGTACGGGTTGTTGAACAAATGAAAGGTTCCAAATGGTATTCATCCCTGGATAAGGAGCACCAACTAAGGGTCGAGACACAATGAATTCACCTAAACCAACTTGAGGTATTTGACTATATTTTGGATAATATCTGGCAAAAGGTTGTCCTCCAACCATAGAATATTATCCAGCAAAAGCTTGTCCTCCAGGTGGAGGATAAGATGGTTTCCCGCCAGGCGGATAATAACCACATGTTGGGTTAACTTGAGGATTACATACATTGCCAGAAACCATGTTCATATATTGATCTGATGTCTAGACTTGGGTAGGAGAAGTAGATACACCAACGAGCAAATCATAAGTTTGATATGAAGGAGAAGCTACTGAAAAAGTCCCAGAAAGTGATTAATATCTAGGAGGTACTGATGAACCACCATATAATAATGAATCTGGAGAGCTTGAAAACATAGAGGTATCAGTAGGCATACTTCCAGAAAGAATTCTTGGCATATTTAATTTGGGAATAGAGTAATAAGGAGTGTGGTAACATGGAATACCTTGACTTAAAAATTTAAAAGGTGTGAAATACCAAGGATCCGGTTGAAAAGAAGAAAAATGAAATGCTGGAAAAATTGTTTGTTCACCAGTAGAAAATGGAGTACGTGGAGATTCTTCTTCCTACGCTGCAGTAATATCTTCGATACTAATGAGACCATGAGGTAGACTATCTGTAATAATACGTTTCACTCTTAGTGAAGGTGGATTAGGAGTAAGGGCTATAGCATTTGAAGGAAACTCAAGGTTCGTAAATATCAGACTCAGGTTCAGAAATTTATGTTTCAGTTAGTTTTGTATCTGAAACTTCTTCAGTATCATATTTTGTTTGAACAAATTTGGTAATTACGAGTTCAGATTGAACCATGTCCGATTCTAGTCTTTGAGGTTGATTCACTTCAGTTTATGTTGTCTCAGATTCTATAATGGTAGATGTTTCAAGTTGATCTAAGGTACCAGATCCTGTTGATTTTTACTTTTCATCTTTAATTTTTTCCAATTTACTCGGTGTATATTGAGTGGATTTACCCTACATTCTATGTGAATGTATCGATCAGTATGTTATGCAAAAAACTCACAAAATATAAGAAAAGATAGATGAATGACTTAAAATTATCCACTTTGATGGGGAAACCTCATTTACATTACATAAATGAACAATTCTTGGATGATACAAATGAAAAAAACCTACTTTCTATATATAAGAGTCTAAGGGGTCCCAATATAATCAGAGCCTACATAACAATAATAATGTAAGGGCACAACAATAAAAATAGTGGGATTCTATGGGGCACAATAATAACAATATGGGTACTACATGAGCACAACAATAATAATAAGGGGACTACACTAACAATAACAGTAAGGGGCTACACTATTATTATATGGACCTAACATGCTCCTCTCCTTCAAAAACGTATTGTCCTCAATGCTTGAATAGTTCTGAATGCTTATGTATAAAATTATCATCCTCCCATGTGGAATCTTTAGTGGGTAAGTTCTTCCACTTAATGAGATACTCTGAAATTGATCGATTTCGTAGTTGTCGAGTTCTTGTTTCCATGACTGCTTTAGGTTCTAATATGATTTTTCCTTCCTCGTCAAGTTCTGGAAATATTTTTTGAACTCAGAGTTTGTCACATATAACCTTATTTAAGCATGAAACATGGAAAACTAGGTGCACTCGGGAAGATGCATGAAGCTCCAATTTGTATTCCATAGTACCAATATTTTGCAACACCTTGTAAGGACCATAGTACTTTGGCGATAATTTATTTTCCTTCTTAGCTTGCTTGAGGGACATTTGTTTGTATGGTTGTAGCCGTAAAAATACACAGTTGCCTACATGAAAAATTCTTCCATTGTGATGTTGATATGCCTGTTGTTTCCTTTGATTCTATGCCAAAGTTAGGTTATACTTTAAGAGTTGGAGGACTTGTTGTTGATGCTTGATGTGATATTCCACTGCTTGAACCTTATAATTTATTCTTAACTATGATTTCGATGTTTCAAACTCTTGTGAGCATAATTTTTCAATTACACCTCATTTTTATTTATTTAGAAGCTTCGTCACGCCATTATAGATGATTATCTTTCCCGGTTTCCCTGCGATAACCCTTAATCCGACTTCCTTTCCTTCCCAAAAAAAATTCAAGAAAAGTTCTAGAAAATTAAAAGCTATCGTACCCAAATTTTGTAATCATTGAACTCCTAATACAACATCAGCACCACCCAGTGGAATGGAAAGCATTGGGATATTCAATACATATTGATATTGTGGAACTTTTAAGGGAAATTTATAGTTCCTCCATTTGCAACCATCACTTGACAAACTGGTGTTGGATATAGGAAGAAATTCAATTCCTTGGATATCTTACAATTAATAAAATTATGGGTACTACCTAAATAATTCAACACTGTTACCTTTTTCTTTTTGATATGTCCTTTTATCTTGAGAGTTTGAGGACTAGTAATTCTTGCCAATGCATTACAAGATATAGTCCGATTAATTTCTTCTTTCTCTAAGGTTGGTTCCTGGTATATATCCTCTTCTTTTGAAGTTTCTTTTTCATTTTCTTCCTCCTCTTCACGATCTATGTAAACTATTTTCTTTTCAGCACACTTATGACCTTTAGTGTACTTGCTATCACAAATATAATATAACCCTTTTGCTCTTTTTTCTTCCAATTTTTGTGGTGTCAACCTTGTAGGTTGTGGAAGGCTAAGAGTAGTAACACTTCCATATTTTCTTTCCAACTCGAATACCTTCTCCAATGAATCAGGTTCCCAAAGTCGAACCTCATGTTGAAATTTATCCTTTAAAGTACTTATGAAGACATCAATCATATGCTCCTCTGGAATATCATTTACCCTTATATTCAATTTTTGGAAGTCCTCAAAATGCTCCATCATTGAACCCTTTTGTTTGAGATTTATCAATTGGCTAAAGAAGGTGTTGCTCTTTGTATCCTCATAATCATTTCCTCCATAAAAATTGACCAAGTGACAAGTGGTTTACAAGAACAAAGCCATGGATACCATACAAACTAATTTTTTTCTAAATATAAAGTTGTAATGTGTACCTTTTTTGTGTGTTGCACATTTTGGAGATCAAAGTATTACTCCATTTGTAGTATCCATGTTATCAGATCCTTGCCATAAAACTTCCTCATATCGATATTTGGAATATGGTGGGTCTTCAATCCAATGCTAGAGGCTATGGAATCATGATTAACATTCTTTTGTTCTCGTCATGAGTTTCATCTAATACCTTTTCGCCAATAGGAAGAATTTCTTGTAGCAACTTTGTCAAATATTCTTTTAAACCATTCTTCAAATCTTCCATGTTTCCTTTCATTTTTTCTTCTATACCATCCATATTAGCTTTCACATCATCCTTAAAACCATCCATCTTAGCTTCCATGTCTTCTTTTAAACCATCTATGTCATCTTTGGTTTCTCTTTTTGAGATCGAAATTTGGTGCACTTGGTCCCGTAATTTTGATATATCATGCTACAATTATTCCTCTTCATGCGTCATAGTAGAGTTTTCTAAGGGATTGATGGGTGTAGAATTATTTTTTGGAGGAATTTTAGAACCCAATATAGATATATACGCTTAAATATCCCCTTGGAATCACTTCAAACTGATTTTTCAAACAAAAGTTATGAAAATTAAAAAAAAAAAAATACACACCTTTTTCTTGCTTTTAAGAGCTCAATCTTGAAACAGTTGTAACTCTGTAATTTTGGATCTCCAAGATCTGAACTTAGGTCCTATGGTAGCCCTCTTAGTCTTCTTTCCAATGCCACAGTTCATACCTAATTTGGATTCTTCAAGTTAAATTTATGACCAATATCCAACAATTACCTAATTATGGACTAGTTCAGTAGAGTGAACTTGTACGGTGTACCATGTGTCACTGTTTTGACCTTCAGTCCTAAAAGTGATACAAAAGAAACTAAATTCCGTGCAATTTCGACTATTTTTTACAAAATTCAAATACAATGTCTGAAACGAAAGTTATGACAATTTTCCCTCAGTCACCTGTTTGAGATGAAATTCTGGAGCCTGCAAAAACCCTAACTTCCTCAGATGATATCTCTGAAAACATAGCGAACCAAGATTTGAATTTTTTACACAAAGTTCCTCAGTATTTCAGCTTCTCGTAGTAATTTTTTTAGCTTCTGAACCTTCATAGAAGAAAACGTTACAGCAAAAATTCCAAGATGGCCTATTTGTAGCAGCGAAACCCTAGAATCCAAAGCTATGATACCAAATGTTATGCAACCAACTCACAAAATAGAAGAAAATATAGATCAACGACTTAAAATTATCCACTTCGAGGGGGAAACCTCCTTTACATTAATTAAATGAACAATTCTTGGATGATACAAATGACAAAACCTACTTTCTATATATAAGAGTCTAAGGGGTCCCAATATAATCAGAGCCTACATAACAATAATATAGTAAGGGAAAAAAATAACAATAGTGGGCTTCTATGGTGCACAATAATAAAAATATGGGGACTACATCGCCACAACAATAAAAATAAGGGGGCTACACTAACACTAACAATAAGGGGCTACAATAGTATTATAGGGTCCTAACAAATTCAGTCGCGATGAATTTTAATTAAGAATTCAAATAATATCACAAATCACACCTAAGGCCTCTAAAATGTAAAAACAAACAAATAACACACACTGGAAATATAAGAGTCAAACCATGCAAACAACCTTTTCATAGTGAAATCACTAGTTGGTGATGAAATCCAACGTCGCAAAAATCAAGGTGAAAAGTATATATAGATAAAGCGGGTGGAACCAGTTACGCTGACAAACTGCTTAATGAACATGATCTGGTGACAATAACTCCACTTTTTCCATCTTGAGTGAAGATTACCCTCCAAAAAGGTCCAAGTGAGTCTAGCCAACGTCTGTTCTAGGTACAATAGAGACTTCCCCTTTATCGTCACATCGGGTAATAGCCCTATGATTATGGTCTCTAATCTAAGGTTACTACTTATAACAATTGAACCCGGGGGAACATTCGCAAATCGGACGTACACGCAAGGGTAGAGTAACAAAGCTCAATCCCCTTGAATGTTCCTCAACATGGTTAATCTGAGGTTTACTTTCAAGTGACTCCAAAGTACCTTTCGACATCATTTTTAATGCATGCAAATCACTCTACCGTAACCAATGAAGTGGGGTCGATCACTCCACTGGGTTTGATATGATCTCGTGCTTGACTCCCTTCTTAGAGGAGCTTCCTAAACCAAAACTGTAATAAATGGATTTACTCCCTACCACAAGATTATAATGCTTATTTGCAACTCTGGAAATTTAACTCACTTCCCTATTCCAAATGCCTACAACCTGATATAGTGTAGGTGGAAAGTGCCCTAAAAATTTAAAAATTATAATTGATTGTATCAACGCTATGTTATTAAGTTGTTATTTAGTCAATAGGTAAATGGATGTGAAACTGATGATATTATGACCTCACCTAAAAACTCTAATGCAATCGAATATGAAATTGCAATCTTTTCATTCAATGAATTTCTAATTACAGGAAAGTAAGAGTCTTTTTGCAAAAACTCAAAATTCAACAATATTATTTTCCATAAAATGCCAATTTTCACATTGAGATAATCCAAATGTAGAAATTAAACTAAGATTTCAGTTCGCTCAACAAATCAAACAACCATGAAATTGTCCTTATACAAGAAATTACTCAAAATTTTCAAAATGAATGGAGAAACCAATCAAAACTTCAAAATGAATTTGTTCTAATGAATGTTTTGAAATAAATGATGTCTAAAGTGTAACTATGAAAATCTTCAGCACTGAAAAAATAAATGATTTTTGTTTTGAATTCAACAAAGGAAGAAAATCTCACAAAAGAACTTATCGTTGAGAAACCCTACTTTTCATTAAACCAAAATATTTTCCACAAATAGGCAAGATAATCACTGAACCCGGTATGTTTGAAAGTGTCAAACCAGGAGGTAACTCCGCAAATCAGAATGTGTATTAGATGAAGAATGTACATGTATTTATACATGGAGGTGAGGCTATTGGGATTCATCTCCCAATGACTCTTGGCTTTCCTTATTTCCTAATATTATTTATTATACAATATTACACATCCACACCCAACCCATAGGATTAGGTGTCAACATTCCCCCCTTTAATCTGAAGGGATGTTGGTGAGCCCAAGCATCGATCTGAACTTTTCAAACTTTTCTCTTCCAAGTGCTTTGGTGAAGATATCAGTAGTTTGCTCATTTGCGGAACAATGATGTAGACGGATGGTTTTGGCCTGAACATGATGTCGAATTAGATGGTATTTTGTATTGATGTGCTTTGTTCGATCATGGAACTTTGGGTTCTTGGCCAACTTTATTGCAGAAGTATTGTCGATCATGAGTGGTGTGGAATACATTTGTTTCATCTGCAAATCTTCCAGGATTTTCCAGAGCCGCACAATTTCCTTTGTTGCTTCAGCTGCTGCCACATATTCTGCCTCAGTCGTGGAATCTGCTGGAACTGAATTTTTGCGTGATCTCCATGAGACTGCTCCTGATCCAAGACTCATGGTGTAACCTGTAGTAGACACCCCTGTTTCTTTGTCGCCATCAAAGTCTAAATCAGAGTATCTGATCAAGCTGAAGTCGCCTACCTGCATATATTTTAGTCCAAAGTCTTGAGTCCCCTTCAAGTACCTTAACACTCTTTTTGCAGCAGACCAATGTCCTTCACAAGGTTTTTGCATGAACCTTGAGAGGATTCCAACAGCAAATGAAATGTCAGGTCTGGTGGTGGTCAGGTAGATAAGACTTCCTATAAGTTGTCTATACTTAGTTGCATCCTCGAATTCCTTCCCTTCAATAGATGTGAGCTTCAAGTTTTGTTCCATTGGAGTGGTTAAGGGATTACATTCATCCATGCCAAACTTGTTCAAGAGATCTCTAATGTACTTCTTTTGAGAAAGAAATATAAATTTAGAATGTTGAAGTACTTCAATACCCAGATAGTAATGAACATGACCCAAATCAGTCATTTCAAAACCTTTCTTCAATTCTTTCTTCATGGATGCAATATAGCTCTCATTGTTCCCTGTTATCAAAAGATCATCTACATAAACCACAAGATATACAACTGTTTTTCAACTTTCTTAACAAACAAAGTTGCATCATCAAGATCAAAATGTTTGAAGTCAAGTTTCAGAAGATGCTCGGTTAATTTCTCATACCAGGCTCGTGGTGCTTGCTTGAGGCCATACAAGGATTTTATAAGCGTGCAAACTTTGTGTTCTTGACCCTTTACAACAAATCCTTTTGGCTGGGACATATAAACTTTCTCCTTTAGATCTCCATTCAAAAAGGCGGTTTTTACATCCATCTGATGGACTTTCCATCCATTCTGAGCTACTAGGGCAAAGAGAGTCCGGATGGTGGTCCATTTTGCTGTGGGAGAAAAATTTTCTTCATAATCGATTCCTTCTTTTTGTGCAAAACCTTTTGCCACAAGCCTGGCCTAGTGCTTGTCAAGTGAGCCATCTGCTTTGTACTTGTTCTTGTAGACCCACTTACAGCCAATTGGTTTTGTTACCAAAGGCGGATCAACCAGCTTCCAAGTGCCATTCTTTATCAAGGCATCATACTCCTTTTGCATCGCTTCTTTCCATTCATCATGAGAAGCGGCTTCTTTGAAGGAAGTTGGTTCATGATCTGTAGACAAACTCAATTCACAGTTATAAGAAATATCCATATCAACAGGAGAATCAAAATTATCTAAATCACCTTCGATTTGTTTAGTGGAACTTCTTGTTCCTATTTTTCCAACCTCATCAGGATGAACATTCTCCAGTGTCTTTGTCAGCCATTTGGGAGGACCCCTCTGAGATGGCCCAGGCTGGTCATTTGACTGAGTTGGGATTGATTCAAGATTCAATCTCCAAATTCTGTCAATCACATCATTCAATGTGTCATCCGTGGTTGTTTCTTCATGTGGGGGAGAGAGTGCTTCAGGACATGATTCCACAGTTTGATTCAATATCGGAATCCCCCCTTCAAGATGTGGAATCTGATTATCAAATTCTTGTAAAGACTTTGCATGTGTGAATATATCCAGGAGATCAAGTTGTCGCTCAACAACCTTGTCACTCTTGGAAGATTCAAGGAATATGACATCTCTTGCTATTACAAACTTCTTATTTGCTTCATCATAGAGACGATATCCTTTGGAGGTATTGGAGTACCCCAAGAAGATACATTTTCTACTTCTAGCACCAAGTTTGTTCCTTTGACCCTTGGGTATCAAGGCATAACAGGTGGACCCAAAGACCCTGAAATGCTTTACTGAAGGAATGTGACCATGCCACATTTCAAAAGAAGTTTTGTTTCTAATTGAACTTGAAGGACACCTATTCTTTATGTAAATAGCACATAGAACTGCATCAGCCCAAAACATCAATTTCACATTCTTGAAAAATAACATGGAGCGAACCATATTTAAAATAGTTCTGTTCATTCTTTCAGCTACACCGTTCTGTTGGGGATTATATGGTACAGTTGTTTGATGTTTGATTCCATGTTGACAAAGATAAATTTAAAATTTGTTTGAAGTCTATTCTTTTCCATTATCAGTACGTAGAGAGCCAATATGAGTTTGTGCATCATTTTCTATCCATGCATGAAAATTCTTGAATGTTTGAAAAGCATCAGACTTGTTCTTCAATAAGTAAATCCAACACATTCTGGTGTAGTCATCAATAAATGTCATCATGTATTTATTTCCATTTGCAGAAGCAATAGGCATAGGGCCACATAAATCTAAATGAACAAGCTCAAGTTTTCTATGTGCTCTGGAGTGTGAATCATGAAATGGCTGTTTGCTATGCTTTCCTAGAATACAAGCATCACATTCCTTAGGTTTCCTAGGAATTGTAGGCAGTCCATTAACACCATTTTTCTTCAACAAATGAAGGCTTTCATAGTTTAAGTGTCCAAATATAGCATGCCATAAAAAACTTGATGGGAATGTACCTTCATCATGATGTGAACTGAATGCAAAGTTTTGAGCATGAGCAGATGAACCTTTCAGCTTCAAGAGTCTCCCTTCTTCTATTCCCTCCATGACAAGTGAGTGATATGATGCTTTTCTGACTTCTGCCTTGCCATCAAACAAGTGAATGGAGTGTCCTTGCTGGCGGATTTGGACCAAGGACAGCAAGTTTCTCCTCAACTCAGGGAGGTATAGGACCTCATGTACAATATGATTTGGAAGACCAGGAAACTTAAGCCTGATTGTGCCAAGCCCTGATGGCTTGAGTTTGGATTTATCTGTGAAATATACTGCTCCATCAACTTTGTCAGTGAATTCTTCAAAAAAATATTTTCTAAATGACATGTGACATGTTGCTCCTGAATCTAGCAACCAATCATCTCTCCATAAAGTAAATGAAACATCAAACAAGTCTTTAGTTACTCCATTGTTACAATGTGCTAGAACATAATGAGTGGATTCAGGTGCTTTACCTTTGTCTTTGTCATTAGTTTTACCTTTGTCTTGATTTCTTTGCTACTCAATTTTCTCCCAAGGTGTTCTGCATTTGGATGCATCATGTCCATCTTTATTGCAACGTGTGCAATGAATATTGGATTTGTCAGATTGTCTGCCCCCCCTTTTTGTGAAGTTTCTTCTTCCTCTGCCTCTTCTGCCACCTCTTCCTCTGGATGAATCTGGAGCATGACTCTTTTCTCTATGTGCCAAGTATGCAGCCTCTTCAGAAGACGAAGGGAATGTCATCTTCCCGAAAGCTTTCTCTCTTTCTGCAAAATTTTTCTCAAGTGTATCAAAGGTGATATGCTCAAAGTTTCCACTTGCTTGCAATGACTCAAGATAATGTGAGTAAGTCGGATATAATGCCTTAACATATGCTATGAGAGATATGTCCATTTTTACACCAGTGTTTTCAATGTCATGCGTTATAGATCTTACTTCTGAAGCTAAAGCAAGGGGATCATCATTCTTCATTTCAAGACCGAACAGCTTAATCATCAATTGAACATTTTCTAATTCTGAATGTGAGTCATAGAGTTCTTTTAGCTTGCTCAAGGCTTCATAGGCATTTGAAAATGATGAAATATGGCGACTCACCTCTTCATTTACGGAAGCTGCAATAAAGGCATAGGCCTTGCAGTTCTTGTTTTCCCAAATGGCGAGCTCCTTGTCTGAAGTGGGCTTTGCTGGTGGATTTCCTTCTTGTCCTTCACAGATTCCTTTCCACAACTCATTAAAAATGAGAGTGTGCTTGATTTTCCGAGACCATTCAAGATAGTTCTCTTTGTCGGAGAGAACCACCCCAACAATAGATATGAGAGAATGCATTCTTTTGAAGTGAAATAATAGTTACTCTGCTGGAAAAAAAATTTGAGGAGGAAAAAAAAAAAATTGCTGGAAATATACTCAATTGAAGGGGAAAAATTTTGCTAGAAAAATACTGAATTCTGCACCAAAAAAAAATATTTTTTTTTGTTTGGAGAATTTTTTTTTTTGTATGGGAACTGTATTGTGAATGGGAAACGGTATTATGAATGAAGCAGAAATATAAATGGGGGCTGTGGTATTAAATAAGAGTGGAGGGGTATTAAAAGATGGGAGGGGGTAGTATATGGTGGTGGAGTGGTATTCAAAGCAACGTGGAGGCGGTATTATAAGCAGCGTGGAGGCGGACAGAATATGGACAGAACGTAATATGGAACAATGAATATGGACAACGTGTATTATAAAATGGTATGACAGGCATATGGGAGGGGGATGTATGGGAGGAAGAGCGTATAAGACAGAGCGTATGGGATGGGGATGTAAACGTGGAGCAGTATTCAATATGTGAGAGCGATGTTATTCAATGGTGTGCGTAGACAGCGTGTCTTATTAATAGCGTGGAGGCGGGAGAGAGAAGCATTGTGGGGATGCGATGTTATGAATTGGGAACAGTCGGGTGACAGCGTATTACAATAGATGAACCGGGTCACGAGCCACGAGCCACGAGGGTCGACAGGCTGAAATGATGAGGAATGAGTGTAGTGGGTAGTGTATTGTAACTGTGGCAGCGTATAAGCAGAAGATCATATAATTGTGTGTTGAATGTAAGAGCGGAGTTAATAGCGTAGTGAGTTGTGAGATGAGATAGCAGAGCGCTGGAGAGTGTATGCGTAGGGGGTGTGCGGTGAGGGCGAGGTGAGGGAGAGGTGAGGGGGTAGGGGGTAGGGGGGTGGGGTGAGTGGAGTGAGGTATGGAGTGGAGATAATTTCAAAGGGGAGGCTGAGAGGCCCAAAAATAAAATTAGGAAATGTAGAATTGCAGGTATTGTAGGTGCTGAATTGCAGGGACTGCAGAGATTGCAGAAGTTGTAGAATTGCAGAGTCTTCAGAAACTGCAAAACAAATTCAGAACTATGCAAATTGCAGAGATAATTTAAAAAAAATGCAGAATTTCAGTACAGCAATTTAATGGAGCAGCAAAAACTAGCATAAAAAATGACTGAGCAAAGGAATGAGGGAGTTACACCAAAGGAAAAAATGCCAATAGTGGGACTGGCTCTGATACCATGTCAAACCAGGAGGTAACTCCGCAAATCAGAATGTGTATTAGATGAAGAATGTACATGTATTTATACATGGAGGTGAGGCTATTGGGATTCATCTCCCAATAACTCTTGGCCTTCCTTATTTCCTAATATTATTTATTATACAATATTACATATCCACACCCAACCCATAGGATTAGGTGTCAACAGAAAGAAAAAAGACAGGGAGACAGTAAACCAAAAACAACGAATCTTTTTTTTGATAGATCCACAAGAAACTAGATGAAACCCTACCCAAGTTTGTGAAAATGAGTAATTCTCAAGAACACTTCTTCATGACACTCAATCAAGCTCACAGAGACTAAATGAAGGTAAACAAAATAATAATGAAGCTTTGAAAAACAAAATTTCGGACTTTTATCAAAGGAAAACCTAATTTTTCAAAAACTCGCAGCATGTGCACAAGTAAATAGTGGATTTTAGTGCGCATATGCATTGTTTCTAAAGAAAAATTGTGCATATCTCCGCTCTATTTTTGAACAAAAACCACACAGATCGACAAAGTTTAAGAAAAAAAAAATTTAGGCAAACAAATCACAAAATCTAAAATGTCACTATCTTTTCAAAACTAAGATAAGGCTATCAAAAAGGATCGAAATAAAAAACAAGGAGATGGAGGAGAATAGGACGTTCCCTAGCGGAGTCGCCAATTTTAGTATATCAGACTAATTTCTAATGCGGACAAAAGAAATATCCCTATATTTCCAAAAAAAACTAGTAACAAGGAAACAATCAAGCTAATATTTCCCTGAGTCTATGTTTACTTGAATCATAAACTAGAAAGGAGAGAAATGAAATCCATACCTTTCATGACATGCTTGATGAAGATACTTGCCATTCTTTGATGCAAATCCTCAATGCTTGAAACAGACCTACAAACATAGAAACAAAAGGATGAAAGACATATGCATCATAAATGATTCAATAACTCAAACTAGTGATCAAGGAGACTAGTAACTAACATCATTTCAATGGAAAAATATAAATAACATAAACCATTCACCAATTTCATTAAAAATGTAGTGGGAAAAAGAGCTCATTTTTATTAATCTCATAAATATAGAATATTTTCACAACCTTTGCCTTGATGAAGTGAATATCCTCCCAATGATATACAATCCTCTCCTTGGATGATAAAATTTCCAGCCTAATTTGAACAACACAATTCTACCTTCAGTAACCTCTCTCAACCCTCTAGCTTGTGGTTGATTTGTAGGCCAAGAGGAGGAATTTTCAAGTCCTTATCTCAAGGATGAGATCCATTAAAGGTGGGATTAGGGTTCCTTGAAGAATGGGAATTATCTCCATGATCAGAGAGGTTAGGATCGAATCAACATGACCTTGAAGCTTTCCGTTGGGATATCCCAAAAAAGCTTCTAGATTTCACTTTTTATTTTTACTTTTTGTGAATCATGTGCGCAGTCTATAGTGGGATACATAGCGCAATTCTATGCAGGAATCAATGGTAATAACTGTGAATGCACAACAACTAGACATGAAAGCGCACAAGTAACTAAAAAGTATGTTTTCGACCTTATTACCGAGAATTCTTATTTTATTCAAGGTGTTTAAGTTGTTGACTTGAAAGGGAGTGCTTTGGAACACATTGATGGATAGTGAAAGATCCATTTTAATGGTCATTTGTCATGGTGACAAAATTATGTGTAACAAGCATTCCTTGGCCTAAACCCAATATTCAATTTGGACCAACTACGACCATATTTTCCCCCATTGTTGGACACATCATACATCATTGAGCAGTTGAAACCAACATATATCAACCCAAGTTGCATCGAATATACCACAACTAATAGTATCATGGACACACAGATAAATAACACTCACCAAAAAAGGATCAAACTATATCGAGTTTTCAAAGTTGGCCAACTCCCTCACCAAGGAAAGTGGCTCACCAGGGATCAGCTTCAACAAAAATTTCCTCACCTCATGGAGGCTCTGAACTTAATGGGGACCATTGCTTCATAAGGGGGGAGACTGATCCATGTGGATATTGGTGGCCACTCGCCTACTCTACCTGGACCTCCATTCCATTTCATCATTTTCCTTGTTTATACCATAATTTACTATTTTTAGCATTTTTTCAGGTCCTAAACTTCTAGAGTTGTTTTGAGCCCCTAAATGGTGTTTTTTAAGGTCTTCAGTAGGCCCATGGCCATAAGTATGGGATTTTCACAAATTTTTTAGTACTCAAAGATATCTTTCTAATGAGGTATCATATGTGCCAAATGGAGATCATATGACCAAGTTACGACCCCGGGAAGTTGGCTTCCCAACTAACCCAAACGTGGTCCACAAACTCTTGGTGTTCCATCTCCTAGGGTTGGGTTTTTTGTTGTTTAGGGTTTCCCTTTGATGTTCAATAATAAAAATACTATTGAGCCTCATTGTGACACTGTTAAGAGGCATATAGCTGCCACATCTCTTCTCAGAGATAAGCTGCCATCACTCGAGCTAGTATTTCCAATCTGTATGTAATCATATTACAATTTTCTGATATTAATGAAATGCAAATTTATCCTTGTTGCATCTATGTTTTTTCTGTTTATTTTTGTATTCTGTTGTGTCCCTTCATAATTTTGGAATTGAGAGTGATGTGAGGGGGGAGGGGCCATGAAAGCTTCCACCTTCACGTGGTTGGCCCTCTTCAGTAGAAAATAAATTAGGATTTGGATAATCTTGGAGAAAAACACCCTCAATCAAATATAACAACAACAAAGTCAATGTCGACTTCTTTTTTTCATCGTCGAGTGGAGGGAGGTTTGCTCCAAGATTAAAATACTCTAAAAATCTATTCTCAAAACCAAGAGGAGCTCATTCAGGTATTCATGCATGCAAGTCTTTTTAATTATTATTTATTCATGCAATTAAATTTAATATTTGGTCAAATTTAATCTAAGTTTGCCTCATTAGTCTCATGACTATGTGTAGGAAAACTAGTCTCTATTCAAATGTTGAAGTGGAATAACTATCTGAAGCAAATAACTCAAAATGGTAAGGGTTTAGGTGAGACAAAAAAATTTGTTTGATATTTGTCTTTTATGTCTTGGCCAAGTGGGAGTTACATAAGTATTTATAAGAAATAACAAACTTTTCCATGAAAAAAATTCATGTAGTATTTGTCTTTCTATGACAATTGTGTTTTTATTTGAGTGAAATACCATAAAATGTCATTTTTCATGAAGGGTAGTAAGAGAAACTATTAATCTATTAATTTGGCATAAGGAATTGGTATGATTTTTCTTCTATTTTATTAATTATTTATCACATCTAACTTCTCCTCCTTCCTTTGTTTTGCAAGTACTTTCATTCACATATCTGGATTTGAAAGATTGATTATGGTTGGATTCATATATGAAAAAAAAAATCATCGGATTATTGCTCAACTTTAGGCCACCGAGCGCTTGGATACCAAGTGCATGATTTAGTTTTGTGTTGCATTTGATTTCAAGCGATTTTTATTTCTACATTGCAAATCTTCCAAGATGATAGATGTTGAGAATAACTAGGGAAAACATAATTAGGGTTTATTTTAGAATGTTTTCTCTTGTTATATTGAAAATTCTTGTGATATAATGGTATGTCATCATCATCATTATTATTTTGTATCCATCATCAAGACAATGCAAATAAAGAAGATCACAATGCAAACAAGAACACTAGAAATAGGCTCTAGGCCAGGGCAAAACACCTCCACAGGGGGAAAACCCAAAAAATTCTCTTCTTATAGAAATTCAAGGAGGACTTCCAAGACCTTTAATCAATACAACTCACCAAGTGATAGGCCATCCACCCAAACAATAATGATTCTCTCTATAACTTAGTTTTATGCTCTTCTCTAGCTCAAAATCTGAACAGAGATAAGTTTATTCCCATATGTGCGAGCTTTCCAGACAAAGAATTTATGCACAAGCCAAAAAAATACATATTCTTTCTTTCCTCGTTATCCTTCACCTCTTTCTCACTGAATTTTCCTTAGAATTTTTGAATAGACCAAATTACTTATGTGACTCAAATGAGGTCCAATACCTCTCCTTTGTTGAGTAATCAAGGGCATTATGTGAGTTAGATTCTTCAATTTGATTTTTCTTATTTTGACATTTACTTGTGAAATTATATGTTGATTATGTTAGTGTTCCTTTCATTAAGTAAATGGAAACATGAAGATCGAAAAGGAAAGAACACAATATATAAGTGCACAACCAGGGAAAAACCCATACGAAGGAGAAAACCCAGTCAACTCTTTCTCTAGTAGATTAAATCAGGTTGAGACACACTTGATCCTTTGACTAAATAAATAGACTTAATCCAACCACTAGACCAATTCCTCGTGCAATTGTCTCTACAATCACGGTTCTTTTCTCCTTTTGTTTCAACTTCAAAATTTCGACCCTCCTAATGCAATAGCCTCGACCCTCCTACTTTAGAAATCACGACCTTCCTACTTCATAAATCTCGGCATTCCTTCTGCAATAGTCACTAACATTTCTGTAATTATCTTTGCAACAAGGAAATGCATCCTCCTATCTATAATAGTCATCTTATATGCAAAATTAGCAATAAGTATAAATAACTTACTATTTCACCATTTGAAGGAGAGAAGTGAAGCATTCGTTCAAGAAGTAAGAGAAACTATTACAGGAACGAGAATGGGATCTTCAGAAAAACTGAAAATATTGAGCATGAATAACAAAACCTTTCCAGTGAAATCAAGTGAGTTGTGAACCAAGATATGTGATAAAGTATAAATCTAGAGTACATAAACGAGTACCTCCATTCATGTAAGTCACTAAGGCACCACCTATGTTTGCAAGCTTGCTAAATTTTTTTCACAATGTTAAAAGAGTAATGTATATTTGCGGCTATCGTCTATTGACAAAGCTACTTGTCCACCAAAGGAGCCACTTGTATGGACTCCATGTGGGGTCATTCTGACCAACTTGTGGTCTCTGTGGAGAACACTGGTATACACAAGTGATATTCCACATTTGAAGTCCAACCATTTCTTGAATCTTAATACTTTTTAAAGAAAAATAGTAACAAAATTGTGATCTTTTATGGATTTTAATTTATGGTTGTAATGTTTCATAGTACACTTTTGGTACATGAATGACATAAATGATGAAACCAACCTGGATTGTGCTTATGTTTTTTCTTGGATGTTAGCTTATCACCAATACTCAGTTATTTGTAATGTGGTCTAGCAATGCTTGTAATGTATATCTCTATATAGTCCATTTTTTTATGAATATGAGATGCTTGATTTTGGTTATTATACTGGAAGAAACTAACATACCGAGTATGTCACCATACCAATTTCATTGTTGTATTTAAAAATATGTATGAAACTAGTGTCTAATGGAAGTAATAAATAAGACAATAAAGGAGAGGACTCATTGTATGATTCATATTTGAACAAACTTGTACATGGCGAATCAAATTTAGGGAGAGGATCCATTGAGAAACCCTCAAATCTGTTGCAAGAATTGAATGTAGGGAGTGGAACCACTGAGAAACCCTTAGGTTTGCTGCAAGAATCAAATGTGGAGAGCAGAGCCACCGAGAAACCCTCGGTTCCACTGCAAGAATTTAATGTATAAGGGAGAAAAGCCACTGAGAAACCCTCGGTTCCACTACAAGAATTTAATGTATAAGGGATCAAAGCCACCGATAAAGCTCATAATATATATACATACACACACACACACACACAAATATATATATATAACGCACACAGATAAAGCTCATAATACACACACACACACACACAGATATATATATATATATATATATATATATATATATATATATATATATATATATATATATATATATATATATATATATAACGCACACGGCACTCTCCCATAATACACACACACACACACACGGATATATATATATATATATATATATATATATATATATATATATATATATATATATAACGCATCAGGCTGTCGAATATTCGACAACTTTCGATTGAAGTACTCGTTGGATACTCGATGACTGAATCGACGGATGAAAGCATCGGTACCTTAACACTCCCATCAAACAGAACTCTCATCCGCCACCTATTCGATGCTTAACCCATCGGCTAGAAAGCGTCGGAGCAACAACACTTTTGTCACACAATTTACTTATGTCGTTGATTACCCGACGACTCGACTTCGATTTCTTCCATTGGACAAAATGACCTATGTGTTTACTATCCGCTGGATATTCGATGTGTCACCATCGGTTTTGAAGCATCCGAGTGACATCACTTATGTCACACAATTTTCTTATGTCGTCGATTACCCGACGCCCCAACGTCGGTTTGTTCTGTAAAAAATAACGACCTATGTGTCGAATATCTAACTGATTACTCATGTGCAACCTGTCAGATATTTGAAACTATAACCATCGGATATCCAACGATTTGTAGAGTCGTATATATGATGATTTGTAGTGTCAGAAAACCGACTTATAAATATCATCTTTTTACGACCATTTTGGCCTTTTATGTGTCAGATAATCAACATCTATAACGTCACATATCCGATGACGATTGCACTGTCGAGTATTCGACATAATTCTAGTGACGATTTGATAAAAAACATTGTGTCGGATAGTTGACGCAAGTAAGTCGCATATATGACTAATAGCCGTCAGATTTTGGACCCATTTGTACTAGTGTATGGAGGGTTTTGTACCTTGTGATGTAATTTCTTCTCTTTGTAGTATCCTATTTAAAATAAAGGGGATCTTGAATACAAAGGTTTAATCTTGAATTTTTGTTATAGCCAACCTTTATTGAGCTAGGTATCTATAAACCTACTCCTACTCTCAGATAAGGCCAAACTTATATTGATCACAACCACCCCTATATTGAGTTAGGTATTTATAAACCAACTCTCATTTGTATTTTGGCCACAACCAACTATATATTTAGTTGTATACTCATACATACCATTTTAATTATGGCCATATCTAATTTTATATTGAGTTGGCCATTTATACACCCACTCTCATTTATATTAAACATTTATGTCCATATCTTTATGTTAAATCTAAGGGGATGTACTAAAAATGGCATCAGTTTTAATCTCATTATTATATTTAGGTTTGGTTAAGGTCAATCCAGTTAATGTGGGATGAAAAAACCTCTCTCTCTCTATATGTGTGTGTGTGTGTGTGTGTTTGTTTATTCTTTATAAAAGTGAATTAACCCATAAACACCATAAAGTGTTACAGTTTTTTATGTTTGATTATTTTTATTTCTACTATACATTCATTAAATTACTTTTTCTCTTTAGAATTAAGTTCTATAATTATTTTTACTTTTTTTTTATTTACATAATTAATTCTTGGATCCTTGCTCACTTATAAATTTCAAGATTTAGTTATTGTTTTTATTATTATTTTTATACTTTAGCATAATGGAATGCAATGTCACCATTGAGATTGATAATGCATTCTTTAAAGTCAAAACTACACAACTAACCTTCATAAAACCTTGGGTTCTAGTGACTATTCCAAACTTTTGTGTCAATGATCTATTGATGTGTATTGTTATAACCTATAAGGTATGATTATCAATTCATTTTCCCTCTAACTAGTTTGTTTGTTTTTTTAGGAGAATCAATAGATCTGCGACCATCACCTACAAGACCCAGGATAAAGTTAGTGAGATTGTCATTATACCCTTGAGCTTAATGCAATAGCCCACAAGCTTTGTTAGACAAGTAAACTGAGTTTCAAAATTAGGTGAGGCCCCTATATTAGTTCTCAAACACCTTTTCGAGAGATGTCCACCGTTCAACCTAACCGGACAAACTCCTTGTAAACTCCTAATTAGTTTGTTAAATTATAAACTAAAATAAAATTAAACTGCTTCCTAAACTTCGTAAAATTTACCCTATTATTACAAATTGACATCAAGAAGAAAATAAAAATAACACAACAATGGGGAATTGCTTATATATACACAGTAAGTAATGGAATTAAAGTTTAAAAAAATATATTATAAATATAAGATTATATAGTGCATGCTCCACACTTATTTTTTCCATTTACACAACAGTGGATTCAGTTATGGTCTATTTCTTCGCAAGGAAAACGACAGAGAATAATTATCCTTCACAACGCAACTAAGATTAGTTACGCATAGCATATTGTTAACATTGTTTAAAATCATTTTAGTGGGCATGTGTGGAAACATAATTTAACTCTTCTGATGTAACCATGTTTAATCTTAAAGTTATTGGTTATGGATGTTGAATGCATCTGTTTTCATATAGATCTGTATAGTTCACTTTAAGTTTTTTTATCAATATAGATCCATCTTAATCACAGATTTAGCAAAAATCGAAAAATCAAATCTTTTGAAGTGTAAACCCATTACTGAGAAATCAAATTTCTTAAAATGCAAACCTATTTTATACTTTAAATCTCTCTCTCTATATATCATTTTTTAAATTATTACAGTGCAAATTTCTATATATATATCCTTCTTTAAATTACATTTGTGATGGATTCAATCTTTGAATATATAAAATAAAATAACTTAAATATACAAATTCAACAAATATTTGTTCTATTAAAATTTTCACCAAATTTTCCAGATCTGCTCTACAAAATCGCCGCCCAAAAATTTCTTTGGCAAGAATTTAAAATGGACATTACTCGGTCAATATAACTCAGAATCCATAATATAACCTGTTTTCGAAAATGGAATAGCCATTATGTAGTGTACCTAGAGGGGATAATATAGGGTATAGAGGGAGGTACCCAAGGGAATAATATGATGTATTAATATAAGAATGAGAAATAAATGGGCCATAGTTAATAAATAAAGTGGTTAACCCACATTATGTAAGGGACCACATGTAGCAAGGGAATAAAGTGATAAGCCCATTGTATTGGATGTATGGTATTGAGAGACCCATGGTAACTACCCATGGTATTGCATGTATGAAACCTATATAGAGGTTAGAGACTCTGCATTGAGAGATGTAAAGGATTATTGTATGGGCAAGCATATGGCTTGTGGAGTGATCTCCTTCCTTAAGGAGTGAATGTATGGTGTTGCCCTACCTTAAGGGTTTTGATATTAATGAAGATCTGAAGTTTTATCTTCTATGGTGTTATTTCTTGGCCATATTTTCCATTTCTATACATTTTCTTATCATTTCTACTACAAGCCTCTGTACCCTATATTATCCCCTCTAGGTACACTACAACTTTCGATCGAAGTACTCATCGGATACTCGATGACTGAATTGACGGATTAAAGCATCGATACCTTGACACTCCCATCAAACAGAACTCTCGTCTGTCACCTATCCGATGCTTAACCCATTGGCTAGAAAGCGTCGGAGCAACAACACTTTTGTCACACAATTTACTTATGTTGTTGATTACCCGACAACTCGACTTCAATTTCTTCCATTGGACAAAAAAACCTATGTGTTTACTATCTGCTGCATATTTGATTTGTCACCATCGGTTTGGAAGCGTCGGAGCGAAAACACTTATGTCACACAATTTTCTTATGTCGTTGATTACCCGACGCCCCAACGTCGGTTTGTTCCGTCAAACATAATGACCTATGTGTCGAATATCTAACTGATTACTCATGTGTAACCTGTCAGATATTCAAAATTATAACCGTTGGATATTCGACGATTTGTAGAGTCGTATATCTGATGATTTGCAGTGTTGGAAAATTGACTTATAAACATCATATTTTTACGACCATCTTGGCCTTTTATGTGTCAGATAATCAACATCTATAATGTTGCATATCTGATGGCGACTACACTGTCGAGTATTCGACATAATTCTAGTGACGATTTGATAAACAACATTGTGTCGGATAGTCGATGCAAATAAGTCGCATATATGACTAATGGCCGTAAGATTTTGGACCCATTTGTACTAGTGTATGGAGGGTTTTGTACCTTGTGATGTAATTTCTTCTCTTTGTAGTATCCTATTTAAAATAAAGGGGATCTTGTATACAAAGGTTTAATGTTGAATTTTTGTTATAGCCAACCTTTATTGAGCTAGGTATCTATAAACCTACTCCTACTCTCAGAGAAGGCCAAACTTATATTGATCACAACCAACCATATATTGAGTTAGGTATTTATAAACCAACTCTCATTTGTATTTTGGCCACAACCAACTATATATTTAGTTGTATACTCATACATACCATTTTAATTATGGCCATAACTAATTTTATATTGAGTTGGCTATTTATACACCCACTCTCATTTATATTAAACATTTATGTCCATATCTTTATGTTCAATCTAAGGGGATGTACTAAAAATGGCATAAGTTTTAATCTCATTATTATATTTAGGTTTGGTTAAGGTCAATCCAGTTAATGTGGGATGAAAAAATCTCTCTCTCTATGTGTGTGTGTGTGTGTGTTTATTCTTTATAAAAGTGAATTAACCTATAAACACCACAAAGTGTTACAGTTTTTTTATGTTTGATTATTTTTATTTCTACTATACATTCATTAAATTATTTTTTCTCTTTAGAATTAAGTTCTATAATTATTTTTACTTTTTTTATTTACATAATTAATTCTTGGATCCTTGCTAGCTTATAAATTTCAAGATTCAGATATTGTTTTTATTATTTTTGTTATACTTTAGCATAATGAAATGTAGTGTCACTATTGAGATTGATAATGCATTCTTTAAAGTCAAAACTACACAACTAACCTTCATAAAACCTTGGGTTCTAGCGACTATTCCAAACTTTTGCGTCAATGATCTATTGATGTGTATTGTTATAACCTATAAGATATGATTATCAATTCATTTTCCCTCTAACTAGTTTGTTTGTTTTTTTAGGAGAATCAATAGATCTGCAACCATCACCTACGAGACCCAGGATAAAGTTAGTGGGATTGTCATTATACCCTTGAGCCTAATGCAATAGCCCACAAGCTTTGTTAGATGAGTAAACTGAGTTTCAAAATTAAGTGAGGCCCCTATATTAATTCTCAAACACCTTCTTGCAAGATGTCCACCATTCAACCTAACCAGATTAACTCCTTATAAACTCCTTCTAATTAATTCATTAAATTATAAACTAAAACAATATTAAACTGATTCCTAAACTTCCTAAAATTTACCCTATTATTACAAATTGACATAAAAAAGAAGATGAAAATAACACAACAATGAGGAATTGCTTATATATGCACAGTGAGTAATGGAATTAAAGTTTTAAAAAATATATTATAAATATAAGATTATATAGTGTATGCTCAACACTTATTTTTTCCATTTACACAACAGTGGATTCAGTTATTGTCTATTTCTTCGCAAGGAAAACGACAGAGAATAATTATCCTTCACAACGCAACTAAGATTAGTTACGCATGGCATATTGTTAACATTGTTTAAAATCATTTTAGTGGGCATGTGTGGAAACATAATTTAACTCTTCTGATGTAACCATGTTTAATCTTAAAGTTATTGGTTATGGATGTTGAATGCATCTGTTTTCATATAGATCTGTATAGTTCACTTTAAGTTTTTTTATCAATATAGATCCATCTTAATCACAGATTTAGCAAAAATCGAGAAATCAAATCTTTTGAAGTGTAAACCCATTACTGAGAAATCAAATTTCTTAAAATGCAAACCTATTTTAAACTTTAAATCTCTCTCTATATATATCATTTTTTAAATTATTACAGTGCAAATTTCTATATATATATCCTTCTTTAAATTACATTTGTGATGGATTCAATCTTTGAATATATAAAATAAAATAACTTAAATATACAAATTCAACAAATATTTGTTCTATTAAAAAAAAACCTTAATAAAATAATCAAAATATAAAATAATAACTTAAATAATATTTTATTTTATTTTAAATGACTTACCATACCTTTACAAAAGGATGGAATTATACCTGGCTCTCATACCTAGTGCCATTAGGCCTCATACTAAATACTGTGCAATGAGACTCTCTACTCACTAAGCGGAAAAAAGCATTACAACATCTCTGAATTCTCAGATACTATACAGGAAGACCTATGTCTTCTTGTCTTTCACAAGGCCTTCTATGGAGCCAGCAGCGGTTATGACGGTTACAAGAAGAGATATGAAGCTAAATATTTGAAAAATGCTCCACTTAAGTTTCCATCTTGGGACTTTTTTCTGTGCAATGTACATTTCCACTGGAAAGTAGACTACCAATGGCCAGAAATTCAGAGCACCCAAAATTCCCAGTACGTCATTGAACAATGGAAATAAGATTGCAATGATTGTAGTTGACACCACAAATGCAGTTCTCCAGCACAGCCTCAGCAGATTGACTCTGCACGAACCCCATAAGGGAATGCGTATTGGAATTCCCTTGTTGATGAATTTATTATCTGGCCAAATATGAGAAAACCATTCTTCAACGCAAGCGAAGATTGGCTGACAAAACACCTGTAAGGATGTCATGAAATGATTTGCAATAAAGTTTCTATGAGTAACAGAGATATTAGAGTTGAAATCCGGCAGAACTAAAATAAAGGGTGAGAAAACTCTTACTTGGTATGCTGCAACTAGGTGAACTACAATGCATGCATTAGCAAAGTCAATAAGCCAGTAAGGCTCGTAGAATCCAAATCCTGTCAATAGGTTTCCAGGTGCATTTTCCCCAAAAGCTGCATAACCCAGAAAAGCACATAGCATATAGAAGGCAGTTGTTATGCTCAGCGAGAACAAATTTGCTTTCTTCATAGTTATATTCTCTGGGGGAGTTGACTTGAGAGTATCCTGCATAGTTGTAAATTATAAAAAACCCTCTTAGTCATCCATGTAGCTTCTAAGGATTCAAATATACAAAAGAACCACAAGACTGAGCTATACCTGAATTTCAAGGACAAGGGAAGTATATGGAAATGCAAATGCTATGTCACCAAGACCTTGGAGCATCCTCCAGACTTTTTGGGTTTGAGTAAGAGAGGTGCTGGCAGTGATTCCACCCATATTTCCTTTAACCTTTCCATTTTCTGCAATTTCCCAGAGGCTTGAACCCATAAGTTTCAACATGCCAGGGAACACATACACTGCCTAAATAATATGTGCATTTTCAATATAATAAGTGATTAAAATCCGGACCATGGTAAATAAGATTAGATACTGAAATTCATTGCCTGGCCTTATGTGTTGTAAGCCACCAACAGGGGAAATGGTTGAAGCCCGGAAAACAATAGAGTAGAGTATGACGAAACAATACCAATAACTTTAGCCATGCCAAGGCCAAATCCTATTGTTGCATATGTAAAGGACATGGTTGCTGCAAGTATTGAAAGGCCCCATAGTTTATGAAAGTTTGGTATTTGACACAACATAACTTGTATCACTCCAAAGAGGATCATATAGATAAGATCTGGAAAATGACATGCTGAGGCATGTCCAGTCTTGTGGTAACAATTTGACCGCCTGATTGCTCTGTAATGTTACATAAATTTCAATCAATAAGGGTTATAAGCACTGATAGTTCTACAAACTTGCAACACAATTAACTTGAAAACCTAATTTAAAAAATAGGCAGAAGCCCTCTACATATAGGAAATTCCCTGAGGAACAGGGGATTGGGCAGTGAAAGTAAATTGGAGTAAGTGGTTTGTTTAGAAATACTATTATTGTTTCAAAGCTCTTTCAATGGGAACTGACCTGATGCTGGTTGAAGTAGTGATTGTGTAAGCAACACAGATTCCATAGAAATAGGCATATTGAACTAGTCCACATAGCCATGCTCTTCTTGCACCTGAAAAGCAAGACAGACCATTGTTGTTTTCAGGGTAGGGAAGGTAGGTGAATTTACAGTTTACAAAAAAGTGTTATCTATGTAAATTTAATCATTTTTAACAATAAACTGCAAAAAATTGAAATATTTAAAAATGAGCAAACAATTATCAACAAAATAATAATAAAATATATCAACATCTCATTAATGCAAAGTGAAGTTGCATCTATACATCTAAAACTTAAGTATATACAGAGAGATTGTAATCAATCTGATAGATATAGCACCCAAATTAGCTCGAACTGCACCCCGGTAAGTTGTGTTTCTGTGAGGCCCAGAGACTGGATCTGGGAACCTGTAACAATCCGAGAGCAAGAAAGTGGAATACAACGTGACAAGAGCAAAGACAACCATGGCCACAGGGCCTGCAATCCATCCCAATTGGGCAACACTCCATGCCAAGGATAACACTCCTGCCCCTATAAGGCTTGTGATGATATGAGCCACTGCTGTCCAATATGTGCCTGTTCATTCCAATGGCATCCACAACTTCAAAACTCAGTCATAACAACAACTGAAACATCCTTATGAAAAAAGCATTGAAGAGAAGTGCCCTAGAATGGTTAAATAAAAAAACGAGCATACCATACCAGTTCGTAAACTATCTTTTGACCCATTGGATTCCATGGCTGACTTTCGACTCTGCATGCAAGATGAGGGAGAGCTTGATTGACTAAAAGTGACTTATTTTAGTTAATTACACTGAAGGAGTTTTTAAGGGTAACTGCTCCGAGAATAGGGCCTCTAAAAAGATGCCACGTGTCTGCTCATTTATTTCAATGGCGGTCTGTTCACTGCAGCGGGCTTCTTAACACGGCAGGCCGATGAGATACGATAGGCTAACACGTATTTTTTATTTGATTAATTCATTGTCGTGTGCCCTCCACCGTGGAGTTCGACTCGCAGTTTGTTACTTGAGGAAATATCTCTTAACAACTTGTTCGTTATTTTAGGTTAAGTCGGCTAGCGAAGCCCAAGTAGCCTCTGCTCACGCTGGTTTCAGAAAGAAATAATCTTCCAGTTGAGCTTGAAAAAACGGCTTCACTGAATTGCAGGTTCTGCTCTCGTGGAAGTAACGGTGCATTCATTCTCTTCACTTACACAGGATTAAAGAGCAGAGGTATTTATTTCCACCATTTCTATTTCAGATGCCTTTGTTCCGCTGCGTTCTCTGAATGCCCATATTTTCACATTATTCTTCTACCTGCTATTTGAGTCCCCTGCTCTTTAATGTCACTATCTTTCCCTTTATTCCTCTCCCATTGTGTTAATGTGGGTTTTGTGAATGGGGCCAGGTGCAGGGCTTGGTTGACTTAGACAAAATATATTACCTTCCACTGCAAGTTCATAAGCAGAAGCTCTGATTGCACTGCTGATGTTGTAAGCATGATATTGTAAGGAGTTCTGTACCGAGTCAAAAGTGGTTTATCTGACCAAAAAGAAGAAGAAGCAGCAAAAGTTAATGAAGACACGAGTGGAATTTTTGGTATTTGTGGCTTTTGCTAATGAATCTAGGTTAATAGGGTCAAATGGATCTTAGAGTAGGAACTGCTAGACATTAAAAAGAAAAACAAGATGCTATTCAAATCACCAGTTGAATGTGCTGAAATTGGTTCTTTTAGATTGTTTAGTTTGACAAAAGAAAAACAAGACGCTATTCAAATCACCAGTTGAATGTGCTGAAATTGGTTGTCTTTTAGATTGTTTAGTTTGACAAGACATTAAGACGGATTTAACAGGGCAAAGAGTCTTAGTTGTAGTGCAAGAATATATAAGCATGAATGAAAAGAGGGTGGTCAATGAGGAACTGCTAATCTCTGCAAAGGAATTCTTGAAGAAGTTGACCAGGATAACTGCCTGGTTAATTTATGTTCTTATTGCACAAGAAATCAATGACAAGTTGCCCAGGCAGTAAATAATGCTTTATATTCTTGAGGAGAATGCCCTCTTTTGAGGGCACTGAAAATGGGCAAATGGCTAATCTCTGGCAAAGGAGTTCTTGAAGATGTTGACTAGGACAACTGGCTGGTTAATTTATGTTCTTATTGCACAAGAAATCAATGACAAGTTGCCCAGGAAGTAATTAATGCTTTATATTCTTGAGGAGAATGCCCTCCTTTGAGGGCACTGAAAATGGGCAAATGGCAACCCCTGGGAGTTGCAGTCAAAGCATAGCTGAGGAAATGTTTACACTGCTGTGCTCTTCAAAAAAGAGAGTGGTTCAAAGAAAGCTTTACGAGATGTGATTGGAACTTAGCTGGTGTGCTACTATATGCATAATAATGGAAATCTCAGTTTGATGTCAATTGTGCTATCCTAAAGAATTATCGTCTTCTTTGGATAGAAGACTTGCTTTCCTTAATGAAATATATAGGAGTTGCATGTAGCACACAAAACCTTGGGTTGGTCCTAGAATTAGGAGAAAATAGGGCACACAATGCATGCTAGAGTTCATGTCAACGCTGACAAACCAAAGTCTCATCTTATAACATATGAAATATATAGGAGTTGAATGGAGCACATCACAAAACCATGGGTTAAACTGTTGGTGCTAGAATTAGGAGAAGATAGGGCCCACAATGCATGCTAGAGTTTATGTCAAGGCTGACATATCAAAGTCTCATCTTATAACATATTAAATTGTGAAAATTTCGAGATCCTTGTTTTAATTAACTACCTCAATCATCTCATAACATATTAAATTGTGAATCATTGCAGTTAACTACCTCAATCATCTTATAACATATTAAATTGTGAAAATTTTGATATCCTTGTTGCAATTAATTACCTCAATCTTTCTAACATAGTAACACATTCTTCCAATGCAGATCAAGGGAGCATCATATTAAAGATTGCCCTCTTGCCAATAAATCATGCTCAACTAGTCCATAAGGACCAATATTAAAGGAAGAAAATGGATTTGGAAATGAAAATAAGGAGATAGATGATTCCAAAAAGAGCATTGAATTGCAATAAGTGATTAGTAAAATGAAACTTTGAAATGACTCAAAGGAGTAATGAATGACAATAAGTGATTAGTCAAATGAAACTTTGAAATGATGCAATGAAATTGGTATGTAGGACTAAAGTTAACTATGCTTCTTACAATGATAAACAATGAAAATAAGGAGATCGATGATTCTAAAAAGAGCAATGAATTACAATAAGTGATTAGTAAAATGAAACTTTGAAATGACTCAAAGGAGCAATGAATGACAATAAGTGATTGGTGAAAAGAAACTTTAAAATGACTCAATGGAAGTGGTATGTAGGGCTAAAGTTAACTATGCTTCTTATATTGATGAACATAATTGCACAAAGGAAACCAAGATTACATACATAATTAGAAAGTGAAAACTTTCTTGTAAAAGGTTACAAAGTCAATCCACTTTCTAAATTTGGGATAGACTGGAAGACACACCCAAGTGGAATAATGATAACACAATCGCATAAAAGAAATCAAGATTGCATACATAATGAGAAGGTGAAAACTTTTTTGTAAAAGGTTACAAGCTAGTCGCGTCAATCCACTTTATGAATGTGGATGTGGGATAGACTACAAAAATACACCCAAGTGTGTTGTGAATGTAGGATAGACTGAAAGACACACTCAAGTGGAATAGACCGAAAGACACACCAAAGTGGAATAAAGCATAAGACCTTTTTAATAATTCTAATATCTAATTAACCATTATAATATGTTATTTACAACAAATTATTATACTTGTAATACCATTAACATATGTGTGCTTTGGTAGATATTCCCCGGGACCTACTCTCTTTCATCTATCTTGGCATGTATTTCCTACTTTTTGCTACAGAATGAAAGACACATACACAAACTCCAAATTAACATACTTGTAATTGTTGGTATTTTGAGCCCATAATTAATTAAACAAGAAAGAATAAATATGCACAAGAACAAGGACATGAATGCATGCACATAGACACAAAATTTTACATGGTAAAACCCTAATAGTATGTCAAGGAAACCTCCACAAGGCAAGGGATTGGAATGATTATTATTCAAGTTCAACAATGACTATCCAATTACAACAAGCCTCTCGGGAAACAACGTTTTAATAAAAAGGCACCGTTACAAAGTTGTTTATAGTTATGCAACTGCATGAATGGTAAAAAATTACAATTATAATATTTTAATTGTTGTCATTTTAACAATCTCCACCTTGACAACAATTTTCCTAATCCCTTTCCCATGTGTATTCATCATCTTTTCTGCAAGCCAAGAGAAGTTAAACACCACTGTAGCTTCTCTACCAAAATTGGTTTCGTGAACATGTCTGCACAATTTTCCTATATGTGGACCTTTTTGAGAGGTACTTTGCTTCCATCAATTATTTGTCTTACAAAATGGTATTTTACATCAATATGTTTACTCTTGCTATGATAAGTTGGATTGGTATCCAAATGAATAGCACTCTCACTGTCACATAATACATTCACTTTTCCCTGCATCCTTCCAAGCTCACCTAGTAGACCCTTCAACTAGATTGCCTCTTTACAGGCATGTGAAACAACTATTTCATGAAACTTTGACATCCACCTAATCACTCCACTTGCAAGAGTAAAGACATATCCAATAGTATATTTCCTCTTGTCCAAGTCACCAACATAAGCTAAATTAACAGATTCGTAGACTAAATCGCCACAACCATTAAAGATGATACAATGGTCACTTGTGCCTCTCAAATACCGAAGCACCCATTTCATTGCTTGTCAGTGTTCTTTTCCTCGATTTTCCATGAACTTGCCGAAAACTCCAACTACGTGTGAAATGTCAGGTCTTGTAGATACCATCACATACATTAAGTTTCCGATTGCATTTGCGTACGGTACACGAGACATATACTAATTTTCTTCGTCGGTTCCAGGATTCAACCCCAAAGAAAGCTTAAAAAGGGAAGCTAAAGGAATATTAGCGAGTTTCACATTGTTCATACCGAACTATGCAAGTATTTTCTTCACATACTTCTGTTGTGATAACAAAATCTTTCCATTTTCCTATCTCTGTGTATCTCCATGTCGAAGATATGTTTTGCAGCTCCAAGATCCTTCAGGTCAAATGTCCTAGAAAACTAAGCCTTTAACTTGTTGATCTCTTCCATACTTTACTTGCAATAAGTATATCATCAACATAAAAAACCAAGATAATGAATATACCATTGAAGCTTTTAAAATATACATAATGATCATATTCACTTCTAGTGAAGTTCGGGCTCACCATGAAGGAGTCAAACTTCTTGTACCATTTCCTAGGAGATTGTCTCAGGCGATACAATGATTTCCTGAGCTTGCAAACTAATCTCCTGTTGCGGCCTTGTACAAAAATTTTTAGTTATTCCACATAGATATCCTCATCCAAATCTCCATGAAAAGAATATGTTATGACATCTAATTGTTCTGACTCAAAGTCAAGTAAGGTAGTTAGTGCTAACATCGTACGAATAGAAATAAGTTTTACAACTAGTGAAAAAATCTCATGAAAGTCAATACTTTATATTTGAGAGTACCCTTTTGCTACCAGTCTCACTTTATATTTTTCAACATTTCTCTTCAATTTGAAGACTCATTTACATCTGACAATACTTCTCCCTTTAGGAAGTTCTACAAGATCCTAATTTTTGTTGTTAGCCCAAGAATCTATTTCCTCGTCCATAGCCTTCTTCCATTTTTCACTATATTCATCATCCATTACATCTTGATAACAATAAGGTTCCCCGTCCTCAGTAATCAAAGCAATAGACGAAGAAAAATATCCATACCTCTTGGGTGCTCTTCTTTCCCATGTAGACTTCCTAAGAATCACTAGTTGTTGAACTTATACACTTTCATTTACATCTTATTCACATTTTTATTCATAAGTTTCTTCTTTCTTTCGACTTTCCGAAAAAGGTTGAGTCTTCAACTGGATTTTATAACTCGATAGTACTTGTTCATGTTCAACTTTTTCAACATAGACTTTTAGAAGAGAAGATTCATCAAACATTACATCTCTACTAATGGCATGATCTTATGCAAAGAAGGATCCCACAACCTCTATCCTTTCACATCATCGCTATACCCAACAAAGACATAACATTTTTCTTTTGGGTCTAACTTAGAATGTTGATTCTTTGGAATAAGAGCAAAGGAATTACAACAAAAAATTCTTAAATATGAATAATCAAAAGACTGAACTAACCAAACTTCTTTAGGAATTTTACAATTAATAGCAACTAAAGGTGATCTGTTTACCAAATAACAAGCAACACATATTTCTTCTACCCATAGCTCCTTCCACATATTAGCATTGTTGATCATGCTTCTGGCTTTTTCCATAAGAGTCTTGCTCATATGTTCAACAACACCATTTTGCTGAGGAGTATAGACAGTGGTTTTGTTTCTAACAATCCCTTCATTCTTACAATATTGTTCAAATTATAAGGAAGTAAATTAATCGCCATTGTCATTTCTTAAATAGTATATTGTATTGCATGTTTTCTTTTTCGTCATAACTTTAAACTGTTTAAAATAATTAAATATATCATCCCTTATTTTTAACATATAAACACAAGTCAGGTCATGCTAGTACAACCGGTTGAGGATGGGCCTCGGCAGCAAGGCGAACCAATATCAAACTTCACGGAAGGTGGTTGTGACATGTGTTAGGGGAGGAGACATGTTAAAAATCCAGTCAACTAAGGAATGGTGTGGCCCAGGACGGGTGCGTCCCTCAGGTGAGTTTGACGGCTTAGATACCCCTGGGTCGCAACTCCTCAACCCATAAGTCAAGCTTGGATGATCACAGACAACTTGACAAACAAAAAAATAATATAAAACCAAACTTTAATAGAGTAGTCATAAAAAATGTTACAAAATATGATGCACCTCCATAAGAAACTGTAGGATATGGTCCTCAGAGATCAGAATGAATATAATCCAAAACTCCTTTAATATTATGACTTCCAGTCATAAATTTTTGTCTACATTGTTTTCCATAAACAAAATGTTTGTAAAATCCAAACTCAACAATTTTGAATTAGGAAGTAGTTTGTGATTCATCAGTACCTGAAGGCCCTTCTCGCTCATGTGACCCAACCATTGATTCCATATGTGAGTTTCTTCTCCTTCCTCCTTATATATAGCCATTGCCTCATTGACTTGAGTACTTCATTTAAGTCTGTAAAGGTTTCTAATCTTATTTTCCTTCATAACAACCAAAGTGCCCTTTGAAACTCTCAACACTCCACCTTGAATTGTGAATTTATAACCCTATCAATCCAATAATACAAAAGAAATCAATTTATTCTTCAATTTAGGGACATTTATAATATTATTCAATATTCTAATATTATTTTCATATATTTTTATTCTCACATTTCCCACCCCAAAATTTGATAATATACATTATTATCCAAAAACACAGCACTGCCATTCACATCTTGATATGAAGTGGACCAGTTTCTATGCAGACTTATGTGATGAGAAGTTCCATAATCTAACAACTAGTCTTCAAATGTTGAGAAACATTGAAATTTGAAAAAAATTCATTTATCATATCTGATTCAGCATAAAAAAACCTCATTAATCATACCTGACTTGACTTGATTTGCTTCATTCTTTGGGTTTTCACTGGACTCTTTTCTTTTCCAACAGTACTTCTTGAGATGCCTTATTTTGTTACAGAACCAACATTTAGCTTTACACTTCTTGCCTTTGTACTTTGATCTATAATAACTTCTTTATTTTTCTCCTCTCTCCCTAGACCGACCTCTCGCTACCATAACTTCGACGTAGAAGTTTTAATGCTAGAATTCCCTTGTACTTCTTCAAATAACAAAGATCCCACAACAGTATCAAATTCTAAAGATTCAATAGTGCTCAAATTGATAGAAGTCACAAAATGATCCCAAGGCTTGGGAAAGAAACATAACAAAGTAATAGCTTTTATCTTCTTCTTCAAATTTGACCTCCATATCAGTCAACTGGCAAATAAGGGTATTAAATACATTTAAGTGCTTAGCAATTTTAGTGTCTTTCTTCATCTGGAGGCTATATAACTACATATTCAAGTACATTTTTTTAGTTAGAAACTTGATCATGTATAAAGTTTCCAATTTACCCACAAACTTGCTCATGAGGTTTCTTCAACAATATTGAAGTGAACATTATAATTTTGAGGTCTAAAATGGCCCTCCTAAGGAAATAATAAAATAATAGTTAAACCAATAAAATAATATTTATGAATTTTCATTTTACTTTTTGCATCATAATCCATGTAACCATGGTTAAATTCAATTGAAAAGATGCACTAAAATAAAATTAATAAAAAAATTGTATTGATGTGACTATAAATAAGAATGTGATTTTCAAGAAAATGTCATTATCATTGAGCAACTAATGCATTTGTACTTTGTACTTAAATAACTTAAAATAAGTTATACATATAAATTCATAAAATCTTAATTGTACAATATACTATTAATTATAATTTATATTATTTAAATTATATGATAACATGCAATTAATATACTATATAAAAATAAAATAAAATAATGTAATAAATATAATATATTATTTTATGTATTTTTTTTATATTACACATTGAATTGATTTGATTTATACCATAAGAAAAAATAATATATAGTTTAAAAATAAATATATGAAAATATACAAATATAATATTTATTGAAAATGTGTAAAGACATGAAGATTATGTAAGGATATGCATTGTTTCTTTCAAAAAATATGAAATGACAATAATAATATTTTATTCAAAAAGTGTGAAATGACATTTATTAGTACTTTACTTTTTATTATTAGTACTTTATTTTATGACTTAAAAGTACTTAGAGCAATACAATAGTTAACCATGAGTTTTTATCCACCATTGAGAATGTAACAAGTAAGTACCTTTAACTCAAGCAATTCCACTTCAACCATTGGGGATGATGTCATCCCCTAAAATGTGTTTGGTTCTCATAAAGTGAATTTTGATTGTACATTTTCTTTAAGAGGCCCATTTTAGACCTCAAAATTCCCCTAATGCATCATCCATCAAACACAACCTAATGGTACTGAGAACTCGGACATCCAAATCCATCCATTCCAAATATTTCATGTCAACAGGTCTCTTTCTTACCCCATCTAATGCTTTTTACAACCCTTGTTGCACCATCAAATCGCGTACCTTCAATTTCCACTATGCAAAATTATTTTTACTGGTGAATTTCTCCACCTCAAACTTATTATTAGTCATTTTTTCCATTTTCTTTCTACACGGGTTCCTTTAATAATTTTATTTTAATGAATATGTTCTATCTAAGTTTTGTTATGAATCCTTCAACCAGTGTTTTCTCCTTTTTTATAATTTTTGCTTCCCTGTTTCAAAACTTAATTTTCTTCCTTTTGGTTTCTCCACTAGGGTTTCCTCCTTTAAAAAAAATAATAGATAAAAAATTATGATTCCCTTTTCCAAAATACCTAAACAACCAAAAAAAAAAAATTTCTTCAAACAAAACCAACTTCCTTTTGGCATAATGAAAACTAGAAAAAATTTGTTCACACAAAAATTTTCTTCAACACAATCTTCAAAAACCCTACTTCTTTTTGTAAGAAACTCATAAATATAAAAATATTTTTAACAATTCTTCAAAGAAATTTTTTCTTCCACAAATTTTTAAACCAATTTATATTCTGAAAACAAAAGCTAATCTATAGCAAGGGGTTTAAATAAAAAATACCAAGGAACTTGTTTCCTCCCGTGACCCAACTTATTTCACAATCATGATTTAGAGTCTTCGGTTCTGCTTCTCTTGTCTAGTTTTCTACTGGTTGTGGGACAACACTTCCTCAATCATCCTCAACATGACTTTTGTCCACAATTTCTTAGGAGCTCATCCACAGTTCACGAGAACAAATCCTTTCCAATCTTGTCTTCACATGCCACAAAACAATCAAGAACTACCACTATGCAGCCTGGAAGCTAGCACATCCATTAGAAGCTATGCAACCTAGAAATGTGTGTATTCTCATGAGATTTGTCACCACCCATAATGCAATAATTTTTTAATTGTTTTATTTTTATTATCGTTGGTTTTAGAGACCACCACCTCATTGATGTAATTCCCCTTCCCCTATGTACCCACTTTGCTTGGCTTTCTTGGGGTAAGCATGAGCTGAGGGTCACTATGATATGACTCAACCTCCTAGATGATTTTAAGGAAATGGAGTTGACACAACAAGACCTTACTGACTTCCCTCAGGTGCCACAAGGCCTCCAGGAGTAACCCAACCCCTCCAGGTATCCAACCCTTCCGAGAACTCAACTTCTTTCTGACTTATATCCCCAGTCACTCCCTTACCAAGGCCTCCAAGCGACTATGGGTTCCCAGTCGCTCCCATAGGAATGAATCAATGCGACAGTGCCCTTTTTCTATTAGTGTTGTGCCAACGACTTCGAGAAGTAAGGTTATTTTCCAGGGTTGGGGCTATGCCTCTACCCATAAAAGTATGAAACTTCCAGAACTCATAAAAGACATGAATATGATGCTTTTAAACCAAAAACTAGAACCAAGACTTGACCTGACCATCCCCAACTGAGACTGACATTTTGTGAAACACTTGGTAGATATGTAACCTACATGTCATGAATGCAATTCTGAACATGAGGGATTGAAAACTCATATTAGGTTTAACAAGAAGGGTCACTAGCTTCTCTCATTAGTTGTCTTAACATCAATTAGGTCTTCAATTCATTACTTATTTAGTTATGAGTGAAAACATGAATAGAGAAACGACTAAAATTTGTCATAAAACCATGCTTATAATCAACATATAACTAAATAAATAATAATAAGAGAATAACCATTAAATTCATATAATAACCAATACATTTCCTTACCAAAAGTAAGACAAAATTAGCTTTATTAAACATAGCGAATAACTGGTTGGGTTTGAGACTTCCGCATTCCACCCGATTATAGATTGGTTGAGCCAAATATCTCCTCGGCCAACCACCACCTTGCTATATTCCAAGCATGAATGTGGGATCTCATGGGATAAAGGAGTCCAAGGACAACCAATGGAATCCAAAGGTTAATTGTGATCACATCTAAATCGGTGTCGAGATCACAAAAATGAATCGAGATTGGATTCCTCATAATTTCTTCACCATCCTTGAGGAATTTTAATGTCTCCACCCTCAGTATTTTCCATGTATCCCACCATTACCAGTCAAGGGATTCCTAAGCCTTTGGGAATTTTCTTGAGACCACCTCACCTAGAATTATGAAACCATCTGGCAATCCAAAGCTCAAAACCAAGAACAATCCCATCACACCATGGTTATCCATAAATGGAAAGGCTAGGTTAAAATCCATTGTTGAATCCTGACAAATTCCATGCCAATGACAACAAAATAACCATATACCAACATGCACATACCATGCATGCAAAAAATATCTAGGAAATCACACATACAATCTGTTACATGCAAGTATTCCCACTGAAGCTACTTGATCCTTGCCTTCCTTTTATTTTCCTTTTCCTTTCCTTTCGTCGCTTTTCCTTTCTTTTCCTTGCTTGATTTATTTCTTTATCCTCTTGGTGCATCCTCCTCTTTGAGACTAATTCTAACACTACCTGAAAAAGGGATACCAACTGATGCTCTAAAGTATTTTTATTAATGAGGCCTCTAATTTCTTCAATTTTCAATTATTTTCCTTCATTTTCCTCCTCACATGAAACCTGTGACCTTTCACCTTCCTTTTCTCATAATTTCCAATATTTTCCAAAATAATGTGCCAAAAATACTTTTTTCCCTTTCCAAAGCCTTAGCCATTGCCTTTGCCAATTTCCTTTAGCCATAAAACACAACAAGTGATGGCCACTAGGATATTTTTCCCAACATTCAACTTGGAATAAGTATCACTTGCCCGTGGTCTTATTTTACCTTTATTAACTTTTATTACGTTAAATTTTAACCCATGGATGTTACAAACCCCTCCCACTTAGGGGAACATTGTCCTTGGTGTTAAACCACACCTATGCCCAGCAAAACCACTGAAAATAAAAAACATATTTCCTCTGGAGATTTATAACCCGACCCATTGTACTATTTACAATAATGTCGTGTTCAAAAGCAAAAACATACTGCCTCTCAAGTGCTCTTCTTTCCCTTGTCAACCTCTTAAGAGTCACTAGTTGTTGAAATTCTACACTTTGGTTTACATCTTATTCACTTTTTTATTCATAAGTTTCTTCTTTCTTCCGACTTTCCAAAAAAGGTTGAGTCTTCAACTGAATTTTCTAAGTCGATAGTACTTTTTCATGTTCGGTTTTTTCAATGTAGACTTTTAGAAGAGAAGAATCATCAAACATTACATCTCTACTAACGATGATCTTATGCGAAGAAGGATCCCACAACCTATATCCTTTCACATCTTCGTCATACCCAACAAAGACATGACATTTTTCTTTTGGGTCCAACTTAGAATGTTGATTCATTGGAATAAGAGCAAAGGAATTACAAGAAAAAATCCTTAAATATGAATAATCACAAAACTGACTTGACCAAATTTCTTTAAAAATTTTACAATTAATAGCAACTAAAGGTGATCTATTTACCGAATAACAAGCAACATATATTTCTTCCACCCACAACTCCTTCCACATATTAGGATCGTTGATCACGCTTCTGGATTTTTCCATAAGAGTATTGTTCATATGTTCAACAAAACCATTTTTCTGAGGAGTATAGACAGTGGTTTTGTTTCTAACAATCCCTTCATTCTTGCAATATTGTTCAAATTTTAAGGAAGTAAATTCATCACCATTGTCATTTCTTAAATATTTAATTGCATTGCATGTTTTTTTTTTTTTCATTGCTTTAAACTATTTAAAATCATTAAATATATCATCCTTTATTTTTAACATATAAACCCAAGTCACGTCATGATAGCACAACCGGTTGAGGATGGGCCTTGTCAAAAAGGCGAACCAATATCAAACTTCATGGAAGGTGGTTGTGTCATGTGCTAGGGGGAGGAGACATGTTAAAAATATAGTCAGCTAAGGATTGGTATGGCCCAAGACAGGTGCGATCCTCGGGTGACTTTGACAGCTTAGATTCCCCTGGGTCGCAGCTCCTCAAGACACAGGTCAAGCCTGGAGGATCACAGACAACTTGACAAACAAACAAAAACATATAAACCTAAAAATTTGTAGAGTAGTCATAAAAAATATTACAAAATAGGATGCACCTCCATAAGAAACTATAGGATATGGTCCTTGGAGATTGGAATGAATATAATCCAAAACTCCTTTAATATTATGACTTCCAACCTTAATGTTTGTCTACATTGTTTTCCATAAAAACAATGTTTGTAAAATCCAGACTCAACAATTTTGAATTAGGAAGTAGTTTGTGATTCATCAATACCTAAAGGCCCTTCTCGCTCATGTGACCCAACCACTGATTCCATAAGTGAGTTTCTTCTCCTTCCTCCTTATAAATATTCGTTGCCTCATTGACTTGAGTACTTCATTTAAGTCTATAAAGGTTTCTAATCTTATTTCCCTTCATAACAAAGAGAGTGCCTTTTGAAACTCTCAACACTCCACCTTGACCTGTGAATTTATAACCCTATGAATCCAATCATCCAAAAGAAATAAATTTCTTCTTCAATTTAGGTACATTTATAATATCAGTCAATATCCTAATTGTATTGTCATACATTTTTATTCTGACATTTCCCACCCCAAAAATTTGATAATATACATTATTACCCATAAACACAAAACTTCCATTCACAGCTTGATATGAATAGTGAACCAGTTTCTATGTTGACTTATGTGATGAGAAGTTCCAGAATCTAACAACTAATCTTCAAAATGTTGAGAAAAATTTAAATTATAAAAAGCTTCATTTATCATATCTGATTTAACAGAAAAACCTCATCAATCATACCTAACTTGACTTGATTTTCTTCCTTCTTTGCGTTTTCACTGGACTCTTTTCTTTTCCAACAATACTTCTTGAGATGCATTGTTTTGTTGCAGAACCAACATTTGTCTTTACACTTCTTGCATTTGTAATTTGATTTGGAATAACTTATTTATTTTTCTCCTCACTCCTTAAATTGACCTCTTGCTACCATAACTTCTGTGTAGAAGTTTCAACGCTAATCTTCCTTCATATTTCTTCAGATAACAAAGCTCTCACAACAGTATCAAATTTTAAAGATTCATTTGTGCTCAAATTGATAGAAGTCACAAAATGGTCCCAATACTCGGGAAAGGAACATAACAAATTCATAGCTTTCATCTTCTTCTTCAAATTTGATTGCCATATCAGTCACTGGTAAATAAGGGTATTAAATAAATTTAAGTGCTCTAAAATTTTAGCATCTTTCTTCAACTGAAGGCTATATAACTACATATTCAAGTACATTTTTTTGGTTAGAGACTTGATCATTGATAAAGTTTCCAATTTACCCACAAACTTGGTGATGAGGTTTCTTCAACAATATTTAAGAGAACATCATCCATCACACACAACCTAATGGTAATGAGAACTCGGGCATCCAAATCCTCCCATTCCAAATATTTCATGCCAAGATTTCTCTTTCTTACCCCATCTAATTCTTTTTACAACCCTTGTTGCACCATCAAATATTGTACCTTCAATTTCCACAATGCAAAGTTATCTTTACCAGTGAATTTATCCATCTCAAACTTGGCATTAGTCATTTTTTCCATTTTCTTTCTACATGGGCTCCTTTAATAATTTTATTTTAATGACTAGGTTCTATCTAAGTTTTGTTATCAATCCTTCAACTAGGGTTTTCTCCTTTTTATAATTTTTGCTTCCCTGTTTCAAAACTTAATTTTCTAAATTTTCTTGCTTTTGGTCTTTCCACTAGGGTTTCCTCCTTAAAAAAAATAATAGATCAAAAATTATGATTCCCTTTTCCACAATACCCAAAAAAATTTGTTTTTTGTTTTTCAAACAAAATCAACTTCCTTTTGGCATAATGAAAACTAGAAAAAAATTGTTCACACAAAAATTTTCTTCAACACAATCTTCAAAAACCCTACTTCTTTTTGTAAGAAACCCATAAATATAAAAATATTTTTAACAATCCTTCAAAGACAATTTTTCTTCCACAATTTTTTAAGCCAATTTTTTAATCCGCAAATAAAAAATAAACTCTTTCTCGGGGTTTAAATAAAAAATACCAAGGAACTTGTTTCCTCCCTCGACCCAACTTATTTCACAATCGTGATTTAGAGTTTTTGGTTATGCTTCTCTTATCTGGTTTTCTACTGGTCATGGGACAACACTTCCTCAGTCAGCCTCAACATGACTTTTGTCCAAAATTTCTTAGGAGCTCATCCACAGTTCATAGGAACAAATCCTTTCCAATCTTATCTTCACAAGCCACAAAAAATTCTAGAACTACCATTATTCAGCCCAGAAGTTGGCACATCCATCAGAAGCTATGCAACCTAGAAATGTGTGTATTCTCATGAGCTTTGTCACTAGCCATAACATAATCATTTTTTTATTTATTTTTATTGTTATTATCGTCGATTTTAGAGACCACAACCTCATTGATGTAATTCCCATTCTCATATTTACCCACTTTCGTCGGCTTTCCCATGGCAAACATGAGCTTAGGGTCACTATGATATGACTCAACCTCTTAGATTACTTTAAGGAAATGGAGTTGACACAACAAGACCTTACTAACTTCCCTAAGGTGCCACAGGACCTCCAGGAGTAACCCAACCCCTCCAGGCATCCAACCCTTATGACAACAACTTTTTTCTGACTTATATCCCCAGCCACTCCCTTACCAAGGCCTCTAAGAGACTATGGGCACCCACTTGCTCCCATAGTCATGCATCAATGCGACTGTAGCTTTTTTCTATCTGTGTTGTGCCAACAACTTTGATAATTAAGGTTATTTCTAGGGTTGGGGCTATGCCTCTGGCCATAAAACTATGAAACTTCCAGAACTCATAAAAGATACGAAGACGATGCTTTTAAACCAAAAACTAGAACTAGTACTTGACCTGACCATCCCCAACTGGGATTGACATTTTGTGAAACACTTGGTAGATATGCAACCTATAGGTCATGAATGCAAGTCTAAACATGAGGGTCTGAAAACTCACCTTAGGTTTAACCATTAGGGGAATTTTGAGGTCTAAAATGGGCCTCCTAAGAAAAATGTACAACAAAAATAAACTTTATAAGAACCAATATGATTCAAGATGATGATGTCAACCATGGGGGATGATTCACCATTTTTTAATTAAAAGGGTAAAAATATTAAAAAATAATAAAATAATAAAACTACTTTTTCAACTCGTATTTTCAACTTATCTCCAAAAGTTTTTACTCAAATTTCGAGTGGGAGTACTCGTTGGATGCAAAATTTAATTCCTCATCCAAGGAGTACCCATGTTGCATACTTTCGATGGACCTTGCTACACGAAAAGAAATACATGAAAAACATGATTGTAATCACGTTTTTCATGTATTTTTCATTTTTCGTGTAGCAGGGTCCATCGAAAGTATGCAACATGGGTACTCCTTTGATGAAGAATTAAATTTTTCATCCAACGAGTACTCCCACTCGAAATTTTATTAGAAACTTTGGGAGATAAGTTGAAAATAAGAGTTGAAAAAGTAGTTTTTCCTTTTTTCCCTCTAAAATTTGATGATGTAATCAAATATTATTTTATTATTTCGACTGTTATTTTATAATTTACTTAGGAGGCCCATTTTAGACCTCAAAATTCCCCTAATGAAGAAGGGTCACTAACTTCTCTCATTAGTTGTATTAACATCAATTAGGTCTTGAATTCATTACTTATTAAGTTATGAGTGAAAACATGAATAGAGAAATGACTAATATCTGTCATAAAACCATGCTTATAATCAACATATAACCAAATAAATAACAATAAGAGAATAAAAATTAAATCCATATAATAATCAGTACATTTCCTTACAAAAGTAAGAGAAAATTATCTTTATTAAACATAGGAAATTACTGACTAGGTTTGGGACTTCCATGTTCCACTCGACCATATATTGGTTGAGCCAAATCCCTCTTCGGCCAATCACCACCTTGCCATATTCCAAGCATGAATGTGGGATCTCATGGGATAAACCAATCTAAGGAAAACCAATGGAATCCAGAGGTTAAACTAGCTCCACCCTCTCCATACTGTGATCACACTTAACTGGTGTCCAGGTCACAAAAATGAATCGAGTTTGGATTCCTCGAAATTTCTTCACCATCCTTGAGGAAGTTTAACGTATCCACCCACAGTATTTACTGTGTATCCCACCATTACTGGTCAAGGTATTCCTAGCCCTTGGGAATTTTCCTGAGACCACCTCACCTTGAATTCTCAAACCATCTGGAAGTCCAAAGCTAAAAACCAAGAACAATCCCATCACACCCTGATTATCCGTAGATGGAAAGGCTAGGTTAAAATACATTGTCAAAGCTTGAAAAATTCCATGTCAATGAAAACTAAAGAACCATATACCAATATGAACATACCATGCATATCAAAACCAGCTAGGAAATCACACATGCAATCTGTTACTCGCAAGTATTCCCACTGAAGCTACTTGATCCTTGCCTTCCTTTTGTTTTCCTTTTCTTTCTTTTCTTTCCCTTTCCTTTCCTTTTTATTTTTATTATCGTCGGTTTTAGAGACCACCACCTCATTGATGTAATTCCCCTTCCCCTATTTACCCACTTTCCTTGGCTTTCCCAGGGTAAACATGAGATGAGGGTCACTATGATATGACTCAACCTCCTAGATGACTTTAAGGAAATGGAGTTGACACAACAAGAGTTTACTGACTTCCCTCAGGTGCCATAGGACCTCCAAGAATAACCCAACCCCTCTAGGTATCCAATCCCTGTGACAACTCAATTGTTTTATGACTTAGATCCCCAGTCGCTCCCTTACCAAGGCCTCCAAGCGACTATGGGTTCCCAGTCGCTCCCATAGGCATGCATCAATGAAACTATGACATTTTTCTGTCATTATTGTGCCAATGAAATTGATAATTAAGGTTATTTTCCAAGGTTGGGGCTATGCCTCTGCCCATAAAACTATGAAACTTCCGGAACTCATAAAATACACGAAGATGATGATTTTAAACCAAAAACTAGAACCAGGAATTGACCTGACCATCCCCAACTGGGACTGGCATTTTGTGAAACACTTGGTACATATGCAGCCTACAAGTCATGAATGTAAGTCTAAACACGAGGGATTGAAAAATCATATTAGGTTTAACAAGAAGGGACACTACCTTCTCTCATTAGTTGTATTAACATCAATTAGGTCTTGAATTCATTACTTATCCGTTAGGAGTGAAAACATGAATAGAGAAACGGCTAAGATATGTCATAAAACCATGCTTATAATCAACATATAACCAAATAAATAACAATAAGAGAATAACCATTAAATAAATATAATAACCAATACATTTCCTTACCAAAAGTAAGATAAAATTAGCTTTATTAAACATAACCAATTACTGACCGGGTTTGGCACTTTCACGTTCCCCCCGATCATAGTTTGGTTGAGCCAAATCTCTCTTCAGCCAATCACCACCTTGCCATATTCCAAGCATGAAAGTGGGATCTCATGGGATAAACTAGTCTAATGACAACCAAGGGAATCCAGAGGTTAAACCACCTCCACCCTCTCCATATCGTGATCACACCTAAGCTAGTGTTGAGATCACAAAAATGAATCGAGATTGGATTCCTCATAATTTCTTCCCCATCCTTGAGGAATTTTAACGTCTCCACCCTCAGTATTTTCCATGTATCCTGCCATTACCGGTTAAGGGATAACTAGGCCTTTGGGAATTTTCCTGAGACCACCTCACTCGAGATTCTGAAACCATCCAACAATCCAAATCTCAAAACCAAGGAAAATCCCATCACACCATGGTTATCTGTAAATGGAAAGGCTAGGTTAAAATCCATTGTCGAATCCTGGCAAATTCCATGCCAATGACAACAAAAGAACCATATACCAACATGCACATACCATGCATGTCAAAGCTAGCTAGGAAATCACACATAAAATCTATTACCTGCAAATATTCCCACTGAAGCTACTTGATCCTTGCCTTCCTTTGCTTTTCCTTTTCTTTTTTTTCTTTTCCTTTACTTTCCTTGATTTTCCTTTCTTTTCCTTGAGTGCTTGCTTTCTTTATCCTCTTGGTGCTTTCTCCTCTTTGACACTAATTCTAACAATAACTGAAAAAATGCTACCAACTGATGCTTTGAGGTATTTTTATTGATGAGGCCTCTAATTTCTTCAATTTTCCATTATTTTCCTTCACTTTCCTACTCACATGAAACATGCGACCTTTCACCTTACTTTTCTCCTAATTTCCATTATTTCATAAATAATGTGCCAAAAATACCCTTTTTCCTTTCTAAAGCCTTAGCAATTGCCTTTGCCAATTTCCTTTAGCCATAAAACACAACAAGTGATGGCCACTAGGATATTTTTCCCAACATTCAAATTGGAATAAGCATCCCTTGCCCGTGATTTTATTTTACCTTTATTAAATTTTATTAGATTAAATTTTAACCCTTGGATGTTACAGACCCCTCCCACTTAGGGGAACACTGTCCTCAGTGTTAAACCACAACTATACCCAAAAAAACTGTTTAAAAACAAAAACATACTGCCTCTAGAGCTTTATAACCCAACTCATTGTAGTATTTACAATAATGTCACGTTCAAAAGAAAAAACATACTACCCCTTCGGTGCTCTTCTTTCCCTTGTAGACCTCCTAAGAGTCACTATTTGTTGAACTTATACACTTCAGTTTACATATTATTCATACGTTCAACAACACCATTTTTCTAAGAAGTATAAACAATGGTTTTGTTTCCAACAATCCCTTCATTCTTCCAATATTGTTCAAATTTTAAGGAAGTAAATTCATCACCATTGTCATTTCTTAAATATTTAATTGTATTGCATGTTTTCTTTTTTGTCATATCTTTAAACTGTTTAAAATAATTAAAAATATCATCCTTTTTTTTTAACATATAAACCCAATTCAGGTCATGCTAGCACAACCAGTTGAGGATGGGCCTCGTCAGCAAGGAAAACCAATATCAAACTTCACAGAAGGTGGTTGTGCTGTGTGCTAGTGGGAGGAGACATGTTAAAAATATAGTCAGCTAAGGATTGGTGTGGCCCAGGACAGGTGCGATCCTTGGGTGACTTTGACGACTTAGATTCCCGTGGGTCGTAGTTCCTCAAGCCACAAGTCAAGCCTGGAGGATCACAAACAACTTGACAAACAAAAAAAAACAAAACCCAAACTTTTCTAAGTAGTCATAAAAAATGTTACAAAATCGGATTCACCTCCATAAGAAACTATGGGATATGCACATCAGAGATTGGAATGAATATAATCCAAAAATCCTTTAATATTATGACTTATGGCCTTAAATTTTTGTCTACATTGCTTTCCATAAAAACAATGTTTGTAAAATCTAGACTCAAAAATTTTGAATTAGGAAGTAATTTTCCATTCATTAGTACCTGAAGGCCCTTCTCACTCATGTGGCCCAACCACTGATGACATAGGTGAGTTTATTCTCCTTCCTCCTTATATATAGTCGTTGCCTCAATGACTTGAGTACTTCATTTAATTTTGTAAAGGTTTCTAATCTTATTTTCCTTCATAAAAGCAAGAGTGCCCTTTGAAACTCTCAACACTCCACCTTGACCTGTGAATTTATAACCCTATGAATCTAATAATCCAAAATAAATCAATTTCTTCTTCAATTTAGGTACGTTTATAATATCAATAAATATTCTAATCATATTGTCATACATTTTTATTCTGACATTTCCCACCCCAAAAATTTGATAATATACATTATTACCCATAAACACAGAACTGCCATTCATAGCTTGATATGAAGTGAACAAGTTTCTATGCTGACTTATGTGATGAGAAGTTCCAAAATCTAACAACCAGTATTTAAAATGCCAAGGAACATTGAAATTATAAAAAGTTTCATTTATCATATCTGATTCAACATAAAAAACCTCATCAATCATTCCTAACTTGACTTGATTTGCTTCCTTCTTTAGGTTTTCACTATACTCTTTTCTTTTCCAACAGTACTTCTTTAGATGCCTTATTTTGTTGCAGAACCAACATTTGGCTTTACATTTCTTGCATTTTTACTTTGATTTGAAACAACTTCTTTATTTTTCTCCTCTCTCCCTAGATCGACCTTTTGCTACCATAACTTCTGTGTAGAAGTTTCAATGCTAGGATTCCTTCATACTTCTTCAGATAACAAAGCTCCCACAACGGTATCAAATTCTAAAGATTCATTTGTGCTCAAATTGATAGAAGTCACAAAATGGTCCCAAGACTCAGGAAAGGAACATAACAAATTCATAGCTTTTATATTCTTCTTCAAATTTGACCGCCATATCAAGCAACTCGAAAATAAGGGTATTAATGGCAAATAAGGGTATTAAATACATTTAAGTGCTCAGAAATTTTAGTGTCTTTCTTCATCTTTAGGCTATATAACTACATATTCAAGTACATTTTTTTTTTGTTTAGAGACTTAATCATGCATAAAGTTTCCAATTTACCCACAAACTTGCTGATGAGGTTTCTTCATCAATATTGAAGAGAACATCATACGCTAGGCACAACATGATTGTAATGAGAACTCGGGCATCCAAATCCTCCCATTCTAAATATTTCATGCCAGTTCTCTTTCTTACCCCATCTAATGATTTTTACAACCCTTGTTGCACCATCAAATCTCGTACCTTCAATTTCCATAATGCAAAATTATTTTTACCAGTGAATTTATCCACCTCAAACTTGGCATTAGTCATTTTTTCCATTTTCTTTCTACAAGGGCTCATTAAATTATGAATAAATCTTTCGGTAATAATCAAATCTCGTACCTAGTCCTGATGATGAACCACACTGGTTGGTTCAAAACGCGTCGACATTTTTCATTTTAATGTGATTATTACCAAAATATTTCTTCATAATTTTATTTTAATGAGTAGGTTCAATCTAAGTTTTTTTATGAATCCTTCAACCAGGGTTTTCTCCTTTTTTATAATTTTTTCTTCCCTATTTCAAAACTTAATTTTCTAAATTTTCTTCCTTTTGGTTTTTCCACTAGGGTTTCCTCCTTTAAAAAAAAATAATAGATCAAAAATTATGATTCCCTTTTCGAGAATACAAAAACAATTTTGCTTTTTGTTATTCAAAGAAAACCAACTTCCTTTTGGCATAATGAAAACTAGAAAAAAATTGTTTACACAAAAATTTTCTTCAACACAATCTTCAAAAACCCTACTTATTTTTTGTAAGAAACCCATAAATATAAGAATATTTTTAACAATTCTTCAAAGACAATTTTTCTTCCACAAATATATAAACCAATCTTTTATTCTGCAAATAAAAAATAATTTATTGCTAGGGGTTTAAATAAAAAATACCAAGGAACTTATTTCCTCCCTCAGCCCAACTTATTTCACAATCATGATTTAGTGTTTTCGGTTCTGCTTTTCTCGTCTTTTTTTTCTATTGGTAATGGGAAAACACTTCCTCAGTTAGCCTCAACATGAATTTTGTCCACAATTTCTTATCAGATCATCCACAGTTCACAGGAACAAATCCTTTCCATTCTTGTCTTCACATGCCACAAAACAATCGAGAACTACCATTATGCAGCCTAGAAGCTGGCACATCCATTAGAAGCTATGAAACCTAGAAATGTGTGTATTATCATGAGCTTTGTCACCACCCATAAAACAATTATTTTTTAATTTTTGTATTTTTATTATCGTCGATTTTAGAGACCACCACCACGTTGATGTAATTCCCATTCCCCTATTTACCAAATTTTGATGGCTTTATCGGGGTAAACATGAGCTAAGGATCACTATGATATGAATCAACCTCCTAGATTACTTTAAAGAAATGGAGTTGACATAACAAGACCTTACTGACTTCCCTCAGGTGCCACAGGACCTCCAGGAGTAACCCAACCCCTCCAGGTATCCAACCCTGTGATAACTCAACTTTTTTTTGACTTAGATCCCCGGGCGCTCACTTACCAAGGCCTCCAAGCGACTATGGGTACCCAGTCCCTCCCATAGTCATGCATCAATGCAACTGTGGCCTTTTTCTATCAGTGTTGTGCCAACGACTTTGAGAATTAAGGTTATTTTCCATGGTTGAGGCTATGTCCCTTCCCATAAAACTATGAAACTTCCAGAACTCATAAAAGATATGAAGACGATGCTTTTAAACTAAAAACTAGAACTAGGACTTGACCTGACCATCCCCAACTGGGACTGACATTTTGTGAAACACTTGGTAGATATGTAGCCTACAGGTCATGAAAGCAATTCTAAACATGAGGGACTGAAAAATCATCTTAGGTTTAACAAGAAGGGTCACTAACTTCTCTCATTAGTTGTCTTAACATCAATTAGGTCTTGAATTCATTACTTTTTCAGTTATGAGTGAAAACATGAATAGAGCAATGACTAAGATCTGTCATAAAACCATTCTTATAATCAACATATAACCAAATAAATAACAATAAAAAAATAACCATTAAATCCATATAACAACCCTTACATTTCCTTACCAAAAGTAAGATAAAATTAGCTTTATTAAACATAGGCAATTACTAACTAGGTTTGGGACTTCCACGTTCCACCTGTCCATAGATTGGTTGAGGCAAATCTCTCTTCGGCAAATCACCACCTTGACATATTCCAAGCATGAATGTGGGATCTCATGGGATAAACCAATCAAAGGACAACCAACGGAATGCAGAAGTTAAACCACCTCCACCCTCTCCATACTGTGCTCACACCTAAACTGGTGTTGAGATCACAGAAATGAATCAAGCTTGGATTACATGGAATTTCTTCACCATCCTTGAGGAATTTTAATGTCTCCACCCTCAGTATTTACCATGTATCCCGGCATTACTGGTCAAGGGATTCCTAGGCCTTTGGGAATTTTCCTAAGACCACCTCACCCTGGATTCTGAAACCATTTGGCAATCCAAAGCTCAAAACCAAGAACAATCCCATCACACCATGATTATCTTTAAATGGCAAGGCTAGGTTAAAATACATTGTCGAATCTTGAAAAATTCCATGCCAATGACAAAAAAAGAACCATATACTAGCATGCACATACCATGCATGTAAAACCATCTAGGAAATCACACATGAAATCTGTTACCCACAAGTATTCCCAATGAAGCTACTTGATCCTTACCTTCCTTTTCTTTTCCTTTTGTTTCTTTTCTTTTCCTTTCCTTTCCTTTCTTGCTTGCTTTTTTAATCCTCTTGGTGCCTTCTCCTCTCTTAGACTAATTCTAACACTAACTAAAAAAAGGCTACCAATTGATGCTCTAAGTTATTTTTATTGATGACACCTCTAATTTCTTCAATTTTTCATTATTTTCCTTGATTTTCCTCCTCACATGAAACCTGCGACCTTTCACCTTCCTTTTCTCCTATTTTCCATTATTTTCATAAATAATGCGGCAAAAATACCTTTTTTCCTTTCCAAAGCCTAAGTCATTGCCTTTAGCCATAAAACACATTAAGTGATGCCCACTAGGATATTTTGCCCAACATTCAACTTGGAATAAGTGTCCCTTGCCCGTGGTCTTATTTTACCTTTTATTAACTTTTATTATGATAAATTTTAACCCTTGGCTATTACATACCCCTCCCCCTTAGGGGAACCTCGTCCTCGGTGTTAAACCACACCTATACCCAGAAAAACCGTTGAAAAGAAAAAACATACTGCCTCTCGAGTTTTATAACCCACCTCATTGTAGTATTTACAATAACATCACGTTCAAAAGAAAAAATATACTGCCTCTTGGGTGCTCTTCTTTCCCTTGTAGAGCTCCTAAAAGTCACTATTTATTGAACTTATACACTTACGTTTACATCTTATTCACCTTTTTATTCATAAGTTTCTTCTTTCTTCTGACATTCTGAAAAAGGTTGAGTCTTCAACTGAATTTTCTAAGTCAATAATACTTTTTCATGTTCTAAAATGGAACATTATAGTTGCACATTTTATTTTTTATTAATAAAATGGGCAAGGAGACACCTTAGCCCCTTTTAGATGAAGAAATAACACTCCTAATGTGAAAGGGGAGTGAATAAAGTGGCTGAAATAAACACCAAGGGTGTGAATGGAACCCAACTCACTTGATTAGTCACCATTGACTAAAGTCAATAGTGCTACCCAAGGAGGAAGAGGATTCCTAGAGAAGCTGCGCAGTTTTGGAGGGAAGACACTTTCATGAGGGTGGAAACCCTAATTGGTGGGGACCATGATGGAGAGGAGTTCTCTCACTTTATATGGAGGAGGTGGCAGCCCATTTTCATTCTGCTATGTTTTAGATTTTAGACAAGGGTCTGCAAAAGCTTGCATCCCCGAGCTGTTTATCAGAGTGATGGTGCCCTCGGGCACTAGGGTGTTCCCAGTCGGGAATCCCTACCTCTTCCTCAAGGAAGGATGAGGATTGAGCTTCATTTCCTCAATCCGACATTGGCCATAGCTTCAGTCATCTTATACAACGTTATTTCTGCAGTAGAGAGGACGTTGTGTAGCTGGGTGCAGCTAGAGAGGAACTCATGGAGTCTTCTTAGCTTGTTTTATTTAGTGATGGAGGGATCTATTCATTGGAGGAGCTGCAAGGAGGATTCATGGGCTTCATTTCAGATAAGTGGCATGAGGTCACACTTCTATCATCTCCCACTGTGCATTCCATGAGGAGAACTGCATTATTTTGGAGGAGGCAGTGAGAGAGGGGTTTCTGGAGCTCATCAGGAGTTGTTTTTGAGACAAAGGGATCAACCCTTTGTATTGGAGGCATTATCAGAAAAGGGAATTTACATTTTAGATCTGCCATGGCCTCATTTATATTTTGTATCAGTTGCAGTGACAACTCTGTTGTCACATTTTTGTATTCTCCGACATTTCTAGCAATCTTCCTAGATTGGCTAGAAATCTTGTATTTTAGCCCATTTCTTGTTGCTGGGATAATTTCTTGTATTCCTTCAGCCATATGTACATTTATTCATATTCAGCAGCTTATAACTTCATGTACTTAGTGCAGTTTCAGCTACTTCGGCATTTTGTGGAGTTGCAACTACTCTTGTATTTCATGGCTTATTCATTGGAGGTTGGATCTTAAAGCTTGAGTGTGTTGGGTATGTGTTATATTCTTTCCACGACTAGCCTCACGCGCTGTATGTTACTTCGGGCGCAGCAGGGGGCTCACAAGGGGGGAGGCAGTCCCCACTGTTGGGGTCCGGGGCAGTGCCCCGGTGAAAATTTGTTTGGTGTGCGGACCCACTCATAGGCGTGTTGAGATTGCAACAAGATGAAGAGCTTAGTGGAAAGAAGTCGCCTTCACTAAGTGGGCCCGCAGGCTATTTTTGGCGCAAAGTCTATTTTTAGACATATGGATCATGTTCTATGAGTTGCAGGATGCTATCACTAGAAAATTTGGCGGAAATTCCGATAGCCAATTCGTCGCTATTCCAACACATAGTCGTCGCAAGAGCGACAGTTCGAGGGCGGACAAAACGTGGTTTTTCATGCCGTCGCAGTTCCGACGCACGTAAAAAGTGTCGCACTATCGACACTTCTTCCGTCGCTTCCGAACAAGCGTCACTCTTCCGACGTCTCACAAACCGTCGCGCCTCCGACGTTTGTAAACGGTCGCACTTCCGACGCAATGTGGTCCGACGTTTTGAACGTCGCTCTTCCGACGTTTGTAAACATTCGCAATTCTGACGCAACGTGGTCCGACGTTTTGGACGTCGCTCTTCCGACGTCTGTAATATGTCGCAATTCCGACGAAATGTGGTTCGACGTTTGGAACGTCGTTCTTCAGACGTTTGTAATCTGTCGTAATTCCGACGAAATGTGGTCCGAAGTTTTTATACTGTCTCTCTTCCGACGTTTCTGGGTTGTCGCAGTTCCGACGTCTACAAGGCGTCGGTAGACCGACGGAGGGTTCAATTTAAAAAAAAAAAATGAAACTTTAAAAGATGAGAAACGTTGTTTTGAATATATTATATGAAGTAAAACAGTCCATGAAGTCATTACATTTTCACATTTGAAGATTGGAACCCAAATATCTATCCAGAAAAGTGGAAGTCCCACCCCAGACAATGATAGAAAAATACCCCATGTCACCTACAGGGACATGATATAAAACCCAGTAACGGTCCACATCGAGATTATCTACAAATCTAAGAAAGCATCCAAATATGCCCGAGGCATCTATAAGAAAGTGAAATAGCAGTATGTAGAATAGTAAAGCAACAGATAGAGTACCGACGTCCATTGTTCCAAATACAAATTAAAGTACCCAAAACCCTGCAACAGAGAAAAACGCTAATCATAATCATGTGAGGAGTGTGATATGTCCAAAATATAAAAAGACAATCAGACCATATCAATAAACCAGCAACATAGACCAGCATCGCTAGTTTTGAAGGCAGAGTGATAAACATTAATCATTTTTTTTTCACAAGAGAAAAAACGTTGTTTTGAATATATTATATAAAGTAAAACAGTCCATGAAGTCATTACATTTTCACATCTGAAGATTGGAACCCAAATATCCATCCAGAAAAGTGGAAGTCCCACCCCAGACAATGATAGAAAAATACCCCATGTCACATACAGGGACATGATATAAAACCCAGTAACAGTCCACATGGATATTATTGACAATCTGAGAAAGCATCCAAATATGTTCGAGGCATCTATAAGAAAGTGAAATAGCAGTATATATGTAGAATAGTAAAGCAACAGATACATAGAGTTCTGACGTCCATTGTTCCAAATACAAATTAAAGTACCCAAAATCCTTGAACAGAGAAAAAAGCTAATCATGTGAGGAGTGTGATATGTCCAAAATATAAAAAGACCATCAGACCATATCAATAAACCAGCAACATAGACCAACATCGCTAGTTTTGAAGGCAGAGTGATAAACATTAATCATTTTTTTTTACAAGAGAAAAACGTTGTTTTGAATATATTATATGAAGTAAAACAGTCCATGAAGTCATTACATTTTCACATCTGAAGATTGGAACCCAAATATCCATCCAGAAAAGTGGAAGTCCCACTCCAGACAGTGATAGAAAAATACCCCATGTCACATACAGGGACTTGATATAAAACCCAGTAACGGTCCACATGGAGATTATCGACAAATCTGAGAAATCATCCAAATATGCCCGAGGCATCTATAAGAAAGTGAAATAGCAGTATGTAGAATAGTAAAGCAACAGATAGAGTACCGACGTCCATTGTTCCAAATACAAATTAATGTACCCAAAATCCTGCAACAGAGAAAAACGCTAATCATGTGAGGAGTGTGATATGTCCAAAATATAAAAAGACCATCAGACCATATCAATAAACCAGCAACATAGACCAGCATCGCTAGTTTTGAAGGCAGAGTGATAAATATTAATCATTTTTTTTTCACAAGAGAAAAAACGTTGTTTTGAATATATTATATGAAGTAAAACAGTCCATGAAGTCATTACATTTTCACATCTCAAGATTGGAACCCAAATATCCATCCAGAAAAGTGGAAGTCCCACCCCAGACAATGATAGAAAAATACCCCATGTCACATACAGGGACATGATATAAAACCCAGTAACGGTCCACATGGAGATTATCGACAATCCGAGAAAGCATCCAAATATGCCTGAGGCATCTATAAGAAAGTGAAATAGCAGTATGTAGAATAGTAAAGCAACAGATGGAGTACCGACGTCCATTGTTCCAAATACAAATTAAAGTACCCAAAATCCTTGAACAGAGAAAAATGCTAATCATGTGAGGAGTGTGATATGTCAAAAATATAAAAATACCATCAGACCATATCAATAAACCAGCAACATAGACTAGCATCGCTAGTTTTGAAGGCAGAGTGATAAACATTAATCATTTTTTTTTCACAAGAGAAAAAACGTTGTTTTGAATATATTATATGAAGTAAAATAGTCCATGAAGTCATTACATTTTCACATCCGAAGATTGGAACCCAAATATCCATCCAGAAAAGTGGAAGTCCCACCCCAGACAATGATAGAAAAATACCCCATGTCACATACAGGGACATGATATAAAACCCAGTAACGGTCCACATGGAGATTATCTACAAATCTAAGAAAGCATCCAAATATGCCCGAGACATCTATAAGAAAGTGAAATAGCAGTATGTAGAATAGTAAAGAAACAGATAGAGTACCGACGTCCATTGTTCCAAATACAAATTAAAGTACCCAAAATCCTTGAACAGAGAAAAACGCTAATCATGTGAGGAGTGTGATATGTCCAAAATATAAAAGACCATCAGACCATATCAATAAACCAGCAACATAGACCAGCATCGCTAGTTTTGAAGGCAGAGTGATAAACATTAATCATTTTTTTTTCACAAGAGAAAAAACGTTGTTTTGAATATAATATATGAAGTAAAACAGTCCATGAAGTCATTACATTTTCACATCTGAAGATTGGAACCCAAATATCCATCCAGAAAAGTGGAAGTCCCACCCTACACAATGATAGAAAAATACCCCATGTCACATACAGGGACATGATATAAAATCCAGTAACGGTCCACATGGAGATTATCGACAATCTGAGAAAGTATTCAAATATGCCCGAGGCATCTATAAGAAAGTGAAATAGTAGTATGTAGAACAGTAAAGCAACAGATAGAGTACCGACGTCCATTGTTCCAAATACAAATTAAAGTACCCAAAATCTTTGAACAGATCAAGAAAAACGCTAATCATGTGAGAATTCTAAGTAAAGTTAATCTATTAACATTGCGAATAAAATTACACCGAAGTCAAAAACATTGCCTGGCCATACACATGGAAAATTTGTCATCAAAAAATCAAAATATTAAGAAGACTGCCCTCATACGGGGAAACCAATCTTGAACGTTTAATTTACAGAATTCAAAAATATTACAAAGGTCCAGCACAGTAAAATAATCTAAAAGCAGCCCAATTAAGTGGGCCTGCTAAGCAAGAAAAAAAAATTAACCAAACTACTCCTCCGGTGGTTCCTCCACGATTCGACACCATCCTTCGGAAGGTCCAAGATCGCTAGGTGCTACCTCCACATGCATGCCACGGCTCCCCTCCTGAAGGCCCGAATGCTGGCCGGCTTTTTCCGAGCTCAGACCCGCCGGACGGGTGCATTCTTCCTCCGTTTGGGCCTCCTCGTGGAAGACCACAGTGACTAAAGCCGTGATTCGCGGGCGGTTGAGAGAGCAATTAAAGGAAAATTGCGCAGTGCACGTTGTGGGAGAAGGTGAACTAGCGGTGGGGAAGCGAGGAGCAGGAGAATCCATATGGTGGCCAGATCCTACAAGCCGACCCCGCCCAATCCTAGTATTTGGATATCGACCTGCATAATAATCACTGGACTGGCCGAAAGTCGACTCTATTGAGGGGCTGGAGGGAGCGCGCAAGGGTTGACCTCTAGTGCTCCCCCTGCGGCAACACATCCTATGACGCACGCGAGGCATGGGTGCAATCTCAGGCGCAGTGGGCACAAGAAGAGACGGAGAAGCAGAATTCAAATTAAAAGAGGAAGACAGGCAGAGACAGAACCGAGAGAAATGAAAATATGCAGCAAGGTCTAGGCAGCAGTTCAGCTGGCCACTTCTCCTTATCGTCAGAGTTAGCAGGCAGTGTAATCCAGCAACCGGCTTGTCTGAAAAACCATGGCTAAACGCCATTTTGTCGACCCGACTGCAATGCAATCAAAGGACGCCCGTCATAATTAGTCTCTGATCATTAATAACGAGAGCCAAAGGCCGGATCAAATTGGAGCGTGCAGAATCGCTAAGAGGAGTGGAGGTACGATCTTGAACAGTGTTAAAAATTAATTAATGCGGATTTGATGTGAAAACTTAATTGAACAGCGTTAAATGTTAATGCGATTGATATGAAATCGCCATATCCATGTCCCATCGCCTTAAACGCCATCGAATGCACCCGCAGCCGGGAGCAGGGCAAGTTTTTATTGAGGACACGTGGCATAAATTGATTGGAGCGGATCTTTGTTTGGGCCACTCGCGCAGTGGAAATCCGGACCCGAAAAATATTAGGGCGAATTTGATAAGAAATTCGCGTCACAACTTCCCTCCGTACGCCAGCCCAACTTCGGACCCGAAAAAGATTAGGGCGGAATTCATTTGGTTTTCGCGTCACAAAATTGGCCGACGTCAGCAGGCTATTTTGGAACGCGAATTTGGTTTGAATTATGGTTTATCGTCGTTTGAAGTACCGCGGGCTCGACTTAAGAACAATTTTGTTTGATCCCACCTTATAAAATTTGTGTTTGTTTTCTTTAATAATACACATATTTATAATAAATCATGGGAATACCACACTTAAAATGTGGAAAAGTTGTATAAATAATTATTGAGAACAATCATTTTTATTAAAAATATCCAAGGTGAGGTCTGTGTAGAGAACCGGGGTCGTGAAAACTTTTCAAATATAAAAGTCTCGCTTAATAAAGAGACAAAACTGTTGTGCTTTTGGAACCTGACCCGAGGATTGCACATGAGTTAACAAACAAAAGGATAGCGGAACTGGACTTGCACCCGTGGTCAAGCCCTGTACCAAAACCACGAGCGGAATCACAAAAGCGGGTTGCCCATATCGCACCGCTCTTGCGGAGTAGGCGGTATTTTCTATTCGCGAGCGATTCCATAGGGAATGCGACATGTGGTGTGACTGAAGTGACTTCGAAAACCACTCGGAACCCGTTTACCATCGCACGTTAAAGCCCGACGTTGGAAGCCGAGCGAAATTGCCAAGAGTCGTTGATTTGGAGAAGGGCCATCGGACGGTGGTCGCACGTTGAACTTGCCCGGAGGTTAACTAAGGTGTGCGGAGGATAGACAGGTACGATACGAGTGTTTGATTGGTTATTGATATATATAGGTGGGGCCGGAGTATAATGAAATTGTTTAATTAAACGATTGGCGGATAATTAGCATAAGTCTGGAGCGTGATTGTTGTAAGGCCGGGTGGTGAAATATAGAGCCGAAAGTTCATTACAAGTTATTTATTTAAAAAGAAACGTGGAGTATAAATACAAAGTGTTGAAAGTTAAACATTGGTTATAAGGATTGGAGATAATATAAAGTCGGAAATATAAATTAAAGTCCAACCATTGTGGATAGTATTTATTTATCAAATTCTACGAATTTGATAAATAAACCCGAAGAAAGAAGAAGCCAATTAAGACTCAGGCTGGAGGAAAAGAACGGGGTACACCAAGGGAAAATGCTGACAGAGCGATTGTAGACACACCAGCTCTCCTTGGGGTCCAATTTCAGTTTTGTTGCGTCACACGATGATCTCTCTTCTCTGGCATTTACTTGTATTGAAGATCACTATTCTAGGAATAAGGAGTTATTTTCTCCAAAAATAACCCTAGCCAAACATTGACAATGCATCAAGGATATCTTTCTATGCTTCATAAGCATATTTGTTCTACTTCTAAATCATGTCTTGGAAGTGGTTGTTGTGCTGGAAATTATTCACCAGTTGGTTTCATACCAAAGTCTTTTTCACATTTTCAGCATCCAATACATGAAAAATATAATGGTTTAAAACAACATAAATATTTGAAATTTTGCAAGAATTGTCTAGCACACTTTGAATATGAATTTTGAAGTCAAGTGCATAATGCTATATAGGATCAAGTGTCATTTTGAATACCAAATGTTTCACAAGAAACTTCTCAACATGCTACCCTGTAGTAAGGATTAAATGACAATATTGCATCAACTATTTCTATAATAAAAGTGCACCTCGGCCATAAGACTAAACAACTACAAATGTTGTAGATCTAACAAGACCACACAATAAAATGTATTCCACAAGGCCAATACTGTATGAAAAATGAAAAGGAGTTTGCAACCAAAAATACCTTAGGCAACTAATTCAATTAGATACACCAAACTATCAACAAAAAGGAAAACCAGCCTACTCAAAAGGCAAGCGTTTACCTCCTTTGACAAAATTTTGAGTTCCGAAACAAGGGCCTTTATTGTCTTGTCAATGCCCCTAGTAATTTGAATGGGGTTTGTACCTGATGCAACAACCTAAACAAAAAGGTTTCATTTCAAATTATTTTCCACAAATTTAAGATACAACCATTGTCAGCTTTGTATTTCCTAACAAGCTCATAAATTTTGACAAAAGAACCAAAATTTTTTAATACCTGATAGCAATTTTTTCACTCAAAAACTATCTTAGACTCAATAAGCCCAACCCAAAACTAAAAAACCAAACACCATAAGACCTTACAAAAATGAATAGATGATCTTAATCCAGTACTATCGACAAAAAGTTACCTTTACACCCTCACTTATTAAACCCTGTGCTGTTGAATTTTAACTTCAACTGCTGCAGCAAAAGGACGGATGCAGCAGCAACATTTTTTTTTGGAGGTTGCTTGCATGCCATCCAGAAATTTAATTCAGCATTTAAAATTCCTGCAAGTTTTTTTTGTAGACGGCCACAGCCATATTTCCGTACAGGATTGTATTTAAACACAACAGCCAGCATTAACGCAATTCACCAACCAGAAATTAAACAAACAGAAATTTACCCGACAGTTTTGTAAATTCAAAAGGAGGACACATGGAGCATTAATATTGGATCGCATGAAATTGAAGGGAATCTGAAAACCTGAAAACCGGACCCGAATTTTTTATAGGGCACATTGGATTGATAATTCGAGTTAAAATTAGGCAGACGTCAGCATCCCATTTTGGAACGTGAATTTGGTTTGAAATTCAATCTATTCAGACTTTTGAAGTCCGACGGAAAGGGTTCTTTAATGTTTTGATAGTTTAATTTTATGTATGCTTTAATATATACATATGTTTTAAACATATGTTATATATATATCATATGCGAAATGAAAGGTGGGCCATAGAATTTAGTTTTAAATTTATTTTTTTTAAAAGAGGGTTTATTATAATATGTTTTATATGTTACGGCATATAAAAATAAAAAGGTCGAAAAAGCTTGGTAGTTTTTTTATAGACAATACGTAAATTTTTTATTACACAGTAGTGTGTAAAAAGTGAAAGACTGAGTGTAACTTTTTAAGTGTGTATGCACAGCAGTGCGAAAGGGAAAAACACAGCAGAGTGTTTTAGAGATAGAGTATGTTTGTTTTGAACAGACAGTGAGTTGGTTTTATGCACTGCGTTTTGTAGCAGTCATAATTTTGTAATCCCTCTCAGTGAGGAAGTAGTGTAATAGTTTTTTTTTGAGTTATTGAAGGGAAAAGAAGTTTGTTTTCAAAGTATTGAAACTCTGTCTCCTGTCAAAGAAATTTTTATTTTCTCTGTGTTAGAGGAAGGGAGATTTATTCTCCATTCATTGTTCTAGAATTTTTCAATATTCCAACATGTGCAAGAACAACAGATGTTGTGGTTCCATCCCCAGCTAAATCATTTGTCTTTGCCGCAGCTTGCCTTACCAACTTGGCCCCAATATTTTCAACCGGGTCCTCTAATTCAACCAATAAAAAGGCCAAAACCATAGCATTGAGATACATTTCATTACACTTTCAATAACAATAAAATTTGACTCAGCCATAACCCTTTCCTTTTATTGTTGTGAAAAGCTTTATGCATTACTCTAATGTGGCTAGTCCATAGGCCAAGTAGACCACCGGGTAACAAATATGTTTCCTTTCACCTTTGAGTTTTCAAATTATGCCTACCAAATCTAAGACATTTAAGAGGGGGAACTAATACAACGTTAAAAAGAAAACCAGAGCACACATCTACAAATTACCTCCTTAGCTACCGTCACACCATCATTAACTATTTTCGGAGAACCATGCTTGCTCTCCAAGACAACATTTTTCCCTTCGCCCCAAGGGTGACTCCAACAAGATCAGCAAGTTTGTTCACACCGCCCGCAAGACAAATTGACAATGCTTTCAGTAAGTGTGCAATTGAATGCCAGACCATATGCCAAAACAACCCTCCATGAAAAATTAAAATAACACATTAAAATCGAATATAAGTGGACAAGGAAGGATCCACCGCAGTGAAGTTTCACGTGCAGGTGACCTTCCTTTAAACATAATTTTTTCTCTGACCTGCAATTTTTTTGTCACTAAGCCATCCTTGTTGAAGTACAACTCCTTTTCCATAGCTCTTGTATTAAATACCTTCTCTCTGTCGCGTAATCTCAGAGTCCCTCTTCTGCTTGAGCGATTAAAGGAAATGGGTGAAAAAACCGAAAGAGAAGACAATTGTCTGCCATAATTATCAAACATTGCACCCAACTTCTTCCCCTTTCCATTGTTACCCAATGAGGTAGATGTGGCAATTGTTGTCATACTGCCCAAAGCAGAGGCCATCTTCTCTTATCCTGAATATAGAATTACAAGATCTTCATATTAGTATGAACCTTAAAAAAACATGACTCCCATTGCTAAAAACCACTTTTAAGTTGTAACAGGAAAACTAAACAACTATCGCAACTTTTGGCAACTTTTGGAGCATTAAGAGAGAAACAACCAAAGATAAATACAACCACAATCCTCATTTTAATGAGACCGGACTATATATTTGCATTAAGATAATAGAAAGAAATCACGACTATATTAAGGCCAACACAAAACAATCTTTAACCAGTGTCTCTCGCGGCCTTTAGGTTGCCATGCTAGAGGTTGCATATTTTTAATTTAAATTCTTGACCTCTCGTGCCCATCTATGAATGCATCCAATGGGATATCTAGATCAAATGCTCCTTTATATCCCCAAAAACAAATTCCCTACTACAAGAGCACCAGTATTGATGGATCACCCCACACCATCCCACCCACTAGAAACGGTGAAAAAGGAAACCCGAGAAAACTTCTAAAATATCTCAAGATGACTATATGGGTGGTTCTTATGAATCAACCAACCATTCGGAACATGCTCATCAATCCAAACCATGAGTATTATGTGACAATATTCAAGCAGGCACTGAATCGGATTTCTGAAGCTATGTTAGAGAAACCTTAAACTCTCACTGAAAATAGGTGAAATGTGGCACCACTCAGAGATTGACATGTTCCAATTGGTACAAGTGGTAGAAAATTGGCATGCTCAAACAACGAGGTGATGTAGGAATGACACGAGGGAGAAAATATCAGAAAAGCCCCAAATCTGGAGAACTAAAGCTCATCACCAACCCGAGATTGACAACTTTACATGATGTAACCTATGAAATCGTAAATGGAGAAATCATAGTAACAATAAAGTAACCTATGTAACAATAAAGTCAGATTCATCTTGGGAGTGGTAATGGGATAAATCATAGTGAACAACAGGAAACATGCAGAGTTGCTTACAATCAAATAGATGAAAAAACACATACAAAAAACCTAGATAATAATCATGAACAAGCTTAATATTGAATTATGAACCGTAAAGGAACTTACAAAATGTGACATTACGAACCTGGTCAAGCGCACAAGCAAAAATATCCTGGACATGACCCTGGTTGACAAGTTGTATTGCTCATGATGCAAGAGGATTTGCACCTGCACTGCCAAGTCAATCAAAATCCATCATTATCTATACAATAAATACAAGTAATTGATGTAGTATTTTTTACTCTAAGATGCATTCTTATGATAATGTTAGAACATATGTTGAAAATGTCAAAACATACCTGAATAAGCTCCTCTTCGTTCAAGAACAATTTATTGGAGTCGCATGAACTTGGAACAAGCCTCCCACGATCTGAAAGAGTAGCAACTAAGTCAACAGTGACTTTTTTGTTGCTACGCTGGATCAGGGGAGGTTTGCTCCAAGATTAAATCGCTCCAAGATGTTGTATCCTCTCTTCTGTTTCAGGTGTTTGAGGCGCGTCTATCAAAGTATTAAATTCCGACCTTGCATCTCGTGCCTTTTTTTGCAAAAAGAACAATGGAGAGAGTGGGATGAAGAAAGCTCTTCTCAAAGAGGGAATCATCAAAGCGTACTACGTGGCTAGGTGTCTCGCATATTTGAACAAAATTAATATTATTTCAATTATGTAAATAACTAAACACTCAAGACAGAGACAGCGCCTGCACTTTACATGTTCTTCCGGCCTTCTTCTCGTCGATCATCCCATCTCGGGGTTGTTCCTGCACTGCTCTGATCAGTCTGCCACATTGCAATAAAATTATAAATGTAAAAACTTGAAAACAATATCTAACTTGAAAACACAAAATGAAAACTCAAATAATTTCTAATAAGACACCGGAAGACAGAGTTAGAGTTTCAAATATGCCTTGCATTGAATTCAGTCCTGGAAACATGTCATTGCACATTAAGGCACCCAAACATTCAATCCACGAATGATACATTTAAGTAGGCTTCTCCTATTCTAGGAAAACACCGTACCTATAATGCATTCACTTGCATGTATAAAGGGAAAGGAAAACATGTTTTCATACAACAGTGACAAAGGCATCTTGGGGAAAGGTATCTTCACTTTTTATTTATGTTGTTCACCCACACCACTCTCGTGTTTTCACTAATCTTGTTTTGTCATTTTTGGATTCAAATTAAGTTAAGGCCTCAAGTATTTTTTGACCTTTCGGTGTAGTTTTTATAAGTGGCATGTATGGATTTTCCATTAATTCTGCACTTTTTCTCTTCATGCGCATGTTTCCCTGGAAATAAAATGCATGATTTAGTCCCATACATTTAACAAGTCGTTGGATCAACTCCATAGGAAATATCATGTTTCCTATTCAATCAAAATTTATCTCAGTTAGGGTAGGTAGGAAGGTTTTCCCTTTGTATTAATAGGGCACTTCTAGCTTGCATTTTTATTATATTTTTCAAATTTAGTGTCGTTTCAATTAGGGCATGAATTTTTGCAACTTTCAATGTGAGAATGAACAAAGACAAATTTTTGTGATGGATGACTGTATATGACTCCATGGCCAGAGGAAAAGGCACTAATCTACTTCTTCAAATATCTATAGTTCTCATTCACCTCATACGGAGATGGTCCCCGATTTTGAGCCAAATGTTGCAGAAAAAAGTTCCCCCCCCCCATAATTTGATATTCAATGGAAATTTCTTAAATTGATGATGGGGCATGATTATGGAACATTGGCACATACATATGTAATGGAATTCCAAGATCATGATATATGTTTGCATATGTTTATGGCAATGTTCCACCAAGTCCCCCGGAGGTGGGAGCGAGGGGACGAGGGAGCGCGGGAGCGGCCTATGCAAAAGCTCCCTACCAATTTTCAGGAAACGTGGGGGGACGTCGGGGTCATAAAAATTATAAAATTTAATATTTAAAATGTAACTATATTTTTTGCAAGGAATGTATATACAGTCACCATACACTTGCATCATGAAAGATAAATCATAAATGATAAAATTACAAATCGATGAATGATGAATCATATAATTGAAACAAATTTAAAAGTTAAAAGTTAAAACATACATCATACAATCATGCATGTAAGTTTGTAAGTTTGTAACCATATAATCATTAATGTAACTACTAACAATGTACAATGAAAATAAAGTTTAAGATATCATATGACATATTATATCAAGATTCAAAATAGAGTTTAAACTCAAGTTTACAACTCAAGTCTGAAACATAAAACTTAAACACAAATAAGTTATGTCTGAAACATAAAACATAAAACATAACATATGAATATCAAATGATATCATCATACTGATAAATGAGCATAAATGCTCAAGTTAATGCCCCACTAGTCTCTGCATCCAACTTCTGTACGAATATATCAAGATCAACCATGTCACCATCTGAATCAGAATCACTTGGATTCTCAAATATGCTAAGTGGCACATCAAATTTTAACACGAAACCATAAACTAAAAGGGGCGGTGAGGGGACGTGAGGGGGCGTGAAGGGGGGTGTGAGGGGGCGTGAGGGGGCGTGAAAGGGGGTGTGTGAGGGCATGAGGGAAACATCCCCTAGAAGTCCCCAAGACCCTGGAGCGCGAGGGGGCGAGGAATCTAGACCCCTAGGTGGGGGGGCGAGACCCCGTGTAACACTGGTTTATGGAGGTGGTGGAGCAAAAAAGAGCTCAAATAGAGCTGAAATTTTTCACATAAAAAGGACTGTGGGCTTGACTAATGGTTCCATTTTAAAAATGATATCTAGACAGAGAATAAGTGTAGCATGCAAACATGCATTGAAAATCCATCTGAGTTTGCATTGTATTACTTATGATGGATTCAAATTTGGGTTTCAAATGCCAGGTTATGGCATGATTTTGTCGAGAAACCCTTAGTTGGATTCTCATGTTGGTTTAATTTATATTTTAAGTTTGTTTTGCAATCTTTGGGTGATAGTAACTCATGAACTAGGTTACCAATGTGTAACAATCATATTTCAATAATAAAGTTGTGATTTTTTTATATTATTATTATTATCTATTAGCTACGAGTATTGACACCTAATGCCTGGAATTTTGACATCTTGATAGCATGGATAATTTCAAAAATGTTTCTAGTAATTTTAACATAATAACTATCATTACGTGTCTTCACTTTTGTCACCATAATAGACCTGTGATATGGACTCATCACACAACTTCATATGCTATGTCCCAACAAGTTCAAACCGGTTGAACCTACCTCATAGTGTGGTTATTAAGGACAAGTTGCTTGATATATAACTCGATAGCATAGACCACGTTGCAGTTCTAAAAAGAATCCTCAAGTGTCAAAAAAACTTCACAATATGTTCTAATATAAAGCCTTTTGGGATACCTGAAATAATATATGTATCATTGATGACTTTTAAAGTATGACAAGATCCAGAGGGAAAGGAAATCAATGGAAGAGTGATCCACCAATGAGAACCTAGAATTTAGCATCAGATGAGTTAGAGTCTAGGAAATTGAAAACCTATAATTTTAATTAGTGATGAAGGACATCACATAGGTAATTATATTTTCATGTAGAATAATCTGTTAATCCAAATTTAAACTACATAATATGAAAGGCATACCATAAATTTTTCCACGTAAGTCCAAACAACCTATAAAAAGGGAAAACCTTCTTTTTCCATGGGAAATAATTTACCTTTCCTTTTTCAAGATAATCTAAATCACAAAAAATATGAACTATACTGCACACATTCTTGGATAATGTGAAAGTGGAAAAGGAATACCCTAAACAAGTGATGCACACATGTACATTTGAACACTAATAGATTTTTGTAGTTGAAATGCAATGCTTGTTTTCATTTAAATGTAGGGTTTTTAAAGCAGGGAGAAATAATGGCTGCCAAATTAATAAGTGTTTCTTTGGGAAAATTTAAATCTTGTATTGGGTGATGAAGATAATAGAGGGTATTGAATCTTGATTCTTGAAATCTAGAGAGAACCCTACAGCCTAACACAATCCAATGGAATTGACCAAAAAAACCCAAATAGAGTCAACCCTACTATAGGAGGAAGGGCCTGCAGTAAGAACTTACCATTTTGCAAGAGCCGAGGGCGAATGCTGTTCTGCAAGAAGCCGAGGAGGCGGGGAAAAATCCGGGGTGAATGCGCATTACCGAGCTCGGAAGATGCGGGCGGCTGTTCTGCAAGAGCTCGGGGCGAATGCTGAAGGCGAATGTTGTTCTGCAAGAGCTGAGGGCGAATGCTGAGGGCGAATGGTGTTCTGCAAGAGCGGAGGGCGAATGCGTGCGTGATATCAGACGTTAATGTAGAACACATGTACATTTGAACACTAATAGATTTTTGTAGTTGAAATGCAATGCTTGTTTTCATTTAAATGTAGGGTTTTTAAAGCAGGGAGAAATAATGGCTGCCAAATTAATAAGCGTTTCTTTGGGAAAAAAATAAATCTTGTATTGGGTGATGAAGATAATAGAGGGTATTGAATCTTGATTCTTGACATCTACAGAGAACCCTACAGCCTAACACAATCCAATGGAATTGACCAAAAAAACCCAAATAGAGTCAACCCTACTATAAGAGGAAGGCCCTGCAGTAAGAAATTACCATTTTGCAAGAGCTGAGGGCGAATGTTTGGCCGAGGGAAAATGCGTGCAAGAAGTGAGCGTGAATCTTGAGAAAATGTTGTTCTTCAAGGCCCGAGGGTGAATGCGTGCAAGAGCGGAGGGCGAATGCGCGCGTCATATCAGACGTTAATGTAGCTATTGCGACGCATACGAAACAATAAAATCATTTTTATGTAGCGCGCATATAAGTTTCGAATTTTTATGTAGCGCACATATAAGTTTCGTATTTTTATGTGGCGCGCATATAAGTGTCGTTATACCGACGGCGGAAAAGGCGTCGCTACTGCGACGAGTACCTAAACGTCGCAATGGCGACACCTAAACATTATGTTGCACTTGCGACGATTGGAGTCGTCTCAATAGCGACGCTTTGGGCCATAGTGTCGCAATTGCGACATATTCCTCCAAACGTCGCAATTGTGACACTTTTCTAAGTGTCGGTATTGCGACACTTTTCTATAAACGTCGGTATAGCGACGGGTTTGGGCGGGATGGAAAAAATTTAGGGAAATTTCCGACATTTGGTCAAAAGCGTCGGAACCAAGTGTCGGAATTTCCGCCAAATGTAGTAGTGTATTTGTGGATGGTTGGTCAAGTCGGAAAAAATGGATGGAATTCTATTTTTAGACATACTGCGCGGAATCTATTTTTAGATTGCCAGTCTAAAAATAGATATGTCGAATATTATTAGCTCTTAATAATATTTGGACTCTAAACATTATCTTATTCTCTTGGAGCACTTCAGTTAAGTGCACAGATGTGGCACAGGAGCTGACAGAAGGAATTACGCTATTCATGAGGGTTATGTGGAGCTATTGCATGGATACTTCAGTTAGAACTCATGTGACAGAGTTTGGTGGAGTTGATTGAGGAAGTTAGTGGAGTTGTATTCAGTTTAACTAATCTAAACATAGTTGAGCTATTTGTATTCAGTTTAACTAATTTATACAATTAGTGAGAGTAGTGTGAATTAATTATTAATTAATTCACTAATTATAAACTCATTAATCAACTAAATAATGCATCAGTTAACTTCAATGCATGGACAGTTTCAGTGGAGACCAATGCAGAAATAGGTGAAAGAGCAGGTTAACTATCAGTTGTGACTATACTGTTGCTATTTGCAACACACAGATAGGTGGAGAAGCCCATGAGGATTGCGCAGTACAAGCCAGGTGGTTTATCTATTTAATGAAGCCATCCCATAACATTGATTACGCAATAGAGGCTGGCTATCAAGTGGCAAAATATTGAAGCATGTGTTTTGCTAGATCTAGCTTGATAGTGTGTAGTAATTGAGGGTGTGCATGAGAGCTTGTGAGGAGCTTTATACTATGATTGTTACATGATCTCCATGACATATAATATACAGATAGTTGGGGTTTTCAGCTTTAAGCTTTCCCATTAAATACTATGTTCATATGTGTGATTGTTCGTGGTTTTAATGTGTGCATGCAATTGATTTTATTTTCACAATTAATGATCAATGGTAGAAGAGATTCTGTATTGTGCATGAAGTTAAAATAGTGTGTGATCAGGAGAATCTCGGTGAATAATATATCAATTATTCAAATTTCTATTTTAACCCAGCTGTTCTCCAAATTTGACATGAAGGATCTTGGTGCTGCAAACTATATTTTGGGGATGGAAATTAAGAGAGATCGGGCAAAGAGGAAGCTCTGGTTAAACCAGAGGAAGTATGTCGAGACTATATTGCAGAGTTTCAATATGCAAGATAGTAAACCGGTGAATGTTCCTATTCCTGTAGGTGTAAAGCTGTCTGCTGAACAGTGTCCCAAGACACAAAAAGAAGAGGAGGATATGTCCCGTGTTCCATATGCAAGTGCAGTGGGTAGCCTAATGTATGCAATGGTTTGTACTAGACCAGACATTGCACATGCAGTGGGAGTATTGAGCAGGTTTATGTCAAACCGAGGGAAGGAGCATTGGACAACAATGAAGCGAGTTTTCAGATATTTATGTGGCACTAGTGATTATGGCTTGTGCTACCAGGGAAGACCAGGATTGGAAAGAATGTTGGACATTCATGGTTTTGTTGATGCAGACTGGGCTGGAGATCTGGACCAAAGAAGATCTATAAGTGGGTATGTGTTTAGCCTATTTGGAGGTGCAGTCAGTTGGATGAGTAAAAGACAGTCTGTAGTGGCGCTTTCAACTACAGAGGCAGAATACATAGCAGCCACTCATGCAAGCAAGGAAGCAGTTTGGTTGCAGAGATTGTGTTCAAGTATGGGGTTAGTACAGCAAGCTATAAGGATAGACTGTGATAGCCAAAGTGCAATTTTCTTGGCTAAGAACCCTGCTTATCATTCAAAGACAAAGCACATTGATGTTCAATATCACTTTTTTAGAGATATGGTTGAGGCTAAAAGGGTGTTGTTGGTAAAGGTGGACACTTTGAAGAATGTTGCAGATGCATTGACGAAGTCTGTGAGCACTCATAATTTCTCTTGGTGTAGAGAAATAATGGGTGTTGAAGAATTGGCCCAATGACTAAGCTCTCCTGTGGCCCCCTGTGGAAAGAAAACAACAAGTGGGAGAATTTTGGGTATGTGTTATATTCTTTCCACGACTAGCCCCATGCACTGTACGTTGCGTCGGGCGTAGCAGGGGGGTCACAAGGGAGGAGGCAGCCCCCACTGTTGGGGTCCGGGGCAGCGCCTCGGTGAAATTTTTTTTGGTGTGTAGACCCACTCATAGGCAGACCCACCCATGTTTTGTGCATGAGTTTGCACATGGTTTTGGGGTATGATGGTTTTTGGCCCCTGGTATTTTGTAGATCCGGTCAAGGGAACTACGGTTATGTTCTAATCCAGGGTTAATGGATTGGGGTTTATGTATGCTTCGGCATGTATATATATGTGTTGTAACACTAAAAGGAATATAATGAAAAATCAATATGGTCGTCCCGATTTGGGATCCAGGGGAAAATCTCTGTGTTTTTCTGTTTTATGTTTTATGCTCTCGCTATTGTTTATTTTCTGTTATAAGATTCGTGTGTAGATAATTTCTGTTCAGGGTTAAAACCTATAGAGTGGCTTGTCCCTCAGCTATGTCTTGTATTTATTTGCTGATATATCATAATATAATTATGGTTGTAGCATTTTCCCTCTTATGGTATGATCAGATTTGCAGAGTTCAGTATTCATGTTCTTATGTTGCTGTAAGCTCTCTCATTGAGCATTGTTTTAGATACCTAGATTGGGGAGATCTGAATAACCAATCTAGAGTTATTTCTTTGAGCTCATATTCTGCATAGGATTTGTATGAGATGTTATCTAGGGCATCCCAGCGTTGGTATGTCTTAGTTTTGCAACAACTTCCTTATACAGCGTCCTCAAGGACCCTGTAGCAGAAATTCCCGAGGTGGAATATTGCATATCCATAGGCAGAGTCTGAGAAGGGCCAGATAGCCTCAGGATTTATCCCTTCTTTAGAAGGAGTCATATCCTATAAATTCCCCATCATTAAATCTCTGAAATGGACTTGCAGTAGCTCACTGAAGAAGGAAAAATGGAACATCTAAGATGTTCCCAACGGAGCAGCATGTTCTTGAAAAAGGGGCATTACAGTGGTATCATAGCATGATCTTGGCTCAGCCTGTGCCCAAGATATAGTGCCATCAGTAAGAGGAGCTTCTCTCCAAGGAGAGGAGATTGATAGAGGAAACAAGGAAGAGGAGGTTTCCCTTCTTCTTTTCCAGACCATTGAGCACACCATTGAAGATCTGTTGAAAGGGGAAAATTTTGGAGAAATTTTCTAAAAGGGGTTTGTGGATGGGACAAATCCTAGCTATTCTCATGAAGGGTGTGAGCATTCAGTCACACATGCAGATCCACAGCACAGTACATTTCCCATAGCTACTGCAAGAGGGATGGAGGGAAAGAGTTGAGGCCTTTGGAGGAGCAACACTGCAACTCAAAGGTATGATTCATGATGATTGATTTCAGAGTTCTATTTCATGTTTTCAGCAAATGAGAGATCATATGTGGAAGTCACAAAGAGTTTTTCAAAGGGGATTGTCGAGAACCAATGTGAAACATGGTGTGACAAAACTTCAAACACTTTTCATGCATGGAAGGGAACCATGAAACAAAGATCATTCCATCTTTCTTAAAGGGGAGAAATCAGAAGAATGGCTTGCTAGAGGCAAGACCCCCATTATATGAAGGGAACTCTTCCATTTTTGAGGGTGTGGAGACATTTCTTTCAAGGGAAGGCCAAGACTCAAGGCCTCACATTCAGGAGGAAACACACTCACATGTTGGTAGAGAGGAGGTGCATAGAAGAACCTACAGCGCTGCACCATTGAAAGAAGAAGAAGATCAGGAGGATCGACATGAAGGGATGATGGAAATTCACCCTTATCTATTTCAGGGATTTTCTTCACATGGGAGAAGGACTGCACTACGCAGTAGAGAGAGGACCATTCATTCCTCTCATATATTTAGTCCACTTCCTATCTTGATGTCTCACTTTTGGAGGCTTTCCACTTGGGAGGCCACATGATCTTGAGATAATGAGAGGCATCATGTCACTTAGTTCACCACTCTTGGATTCTGGAGGGGTGGAGACACTTGAGGAGTCCATTACAGCACAAAGAGTTTGGGGACAAGCTCATAGAGGAAGGATACACTCTCCCATTTTCAGTATCACCCATTCTCATCAGTTTCACTGCACATACAAAGTTGTTGTATGGATGGAGGATAGCATATTCATGATGCCAGATGACTGCTCCATGGATTTGGTGAGAGAGAGGTCACTTCCTTTTGGGAAGAACTCTTTCATGCATTGGAGTAGAGGGAGGCCACTCATGCTTACATTTCCCAGGATCAGGAGATTCTTTGGAGGTGATAGTCTCTCATGGGAAGCTCATTTTCAGAGGTCCTTATTTCTATTTGAGCATGAGCAGCTGTATGATGGCATGGCAGCAACATGGAGGATGAATTTGGCATGAGGGGAAGTCAAGGTAGCAGGCAGTAGCGTGATGGGAGCACTTTATTGCAAATTACCAGCGCTGTCTATGTGGAGGATTGATACATGTTGGAGGACTGAGCTTCTGGTTGATAGGTCCTAGGATCTTGGTGCATGCATGATTATTGGATGGCCTTGATGGATATGGAGGACACTTAGTGGATGATATGAGCATCTATCATCATGGCAAACTCTTCTTGGCTAGAGTTTCTAGTCTCAAGGAGAAAATTTTTCATGCAACACATACAGACTTCCTAGCTATGCACTTGGATGCATACTTTGCCTTGCTAGGGGAGTTCACTTGGAGGGCATTTAGCATGATATACATCAGCATATGGATGGATGAAAAGCCCAGATATCTTTTGGAGAGGTTGAAACAACCATTCCCTTACTCATTGGAGGAGAGGGAGAGCATTCAGTTGAGCCATTTCAGCTCAAGATCTCTAGTGCATGATGGAGGAGGTATAATTTCATATTTGGTATTTTACTTCTTTTCATTGATTGAGGAGCGTGATGTATCAAGGAGGCTTGTTCCTTCTTGCATTTTTCATGAGGATGTACTTGCAGCTACTTATAGCCTTGAATTTGGCTATTCTTATGATGGTTGTGGGGGAAGCCACATGTTTCTCGGTGTGCACCATTGGCACCAATTTGTATTTTCATGTTTCATCTTATGAGGAGATGATGTGGCAAAAAATAAGTCGCTAGTTCATCACTTGTTATTTATGATGTTGAGGCAGGCCAAGAGGCATTTCGCAAGTTCCATGAGTGGATTTGGAACCACTCTCTGGTTGTCATTTGACAACTTGTTTCTATTGAATATTGCTCCTTGTATATTTATGATGTTGTACTTTGTTGAGGAGCATTATTTGGATAGAATTATATGTACAACCCATTGGGAGCATGATTCTCCCTATTATACATGCTTCATTTTGCAGGAGATACATGGGCAAACCATGATTGCCACATTACTACTTGTCTCTTCTTGTGGGAGGAACCACTTGGAGGATTTGAGGAAGCATTTCATGGCTAGATTTCTTGGTGGGGTAGCTTGGGCCATTCTTGGAGGCCATATCATTTCAGCCCAAGGATAGAGGCAGCCCCATGTACACTTCAAATGGAGAGAGGACCATCTTGAGGAGCATTAGCACACTCTCCATTCAGCCCCAACACATTGCAGATACCGGGGGTTGAAATTTCATTTGGATGATAGCATGGATGAGAGGATCATCATTGGGAGTAGAATTTTCCCATGCTTATCATCACTCCTACCTTAAGGAGGCCTTAGCACATGCAAGAAGGATTCCACTACACCTTCTATCTTTCCATGAGGAGCATTGTTGTCAGCTTGCATACTTGGGAGAGAGCATTGGAGGACAGATTCATTGCAACATATTTGAGCAGTGGTGGGACCATTGGTGAGGAGGCCAGAAGAGAAGAAGGGGGAGAAAATTTTGTTCTCTCTATGCAGTTTCTTGAGGGCAAGCAACATGTGGGAGGGGAGGACTGTAATGTTCCCAATTTTAGCCTCAAGCTAAAATGGAACATTATAGTTGCACATTTTATTTTTGATTAATAAAATGGGCAAGGAGACACCTTAGCCCCTTTTAGGTGAATAAATAACACTCCTAATGTGAAAGGGGAGTGAATAAAGCAGCTAAAATAAACACCAAGGGTGTGAATGGAACCCAGCTCACTTGATTAGTCACCATTGACTAAATTCAACAGCGCTACCCAAGGAGGAAGAGGCTTCCTAGAGAAGCTGCGCAGTTTTGGAGGGAAAACACTTTCATGAGGGTGGAAACCCTAATTGGTGGGAACCATGATGGAGAGGAGTTCTCTCACTTTATATGGAGGAGATGGCAGCCCATTTTCATTATGCTATGTTTTAGATTTCAGACAAGGGTCTGCAAAAGCTTGCATCCCCGAGCTGTTTAGCAGGGTGATGGTGCCCTCGGGCACTAGGGTGTTCCCAGTTGGGAATCCCTACCTCTTCCTCAAGGAAGGATGAGGATTGAGCTTCATTTCCTCAATTTGTCATTGGCCATAGCTTCAGTCATCTTCTACAGCAGAGAGGATGTTGTGTAGCTGGGTGCAGTTAGAGAGGAACTCATGGAGTCTTCTTAGCTTGTTTTCTTTAGTGATGGAGGGATCTATTCATTGGAGAAGCTGCAAGGAGGATTCTCGGGCTTCATTTCAGATCAGTGGCATGAGGCCACACTTCTATCATCTCCCACTGTGCAGTTTATGAGGAGAACTGTGTTATTTTGGAGGAGGCGGTGAGAGAGGGGTTTCTAGAGCTCATCAGGAGTTGCTTTTGAGACAAAGGGATCAACCCTTTGTATTGGAGGCATTATCAGAGGAGGGAATTTACATTTCAGATCTGCCATGGCCTCATTTATATTTTGTATCAGTTGTAGTGACAAATCTATTGTCACATTTTTGTATTCTCCGACATTTCTAGCAATCTTCCTAGATTGGCTAGAAATCTTGTATTTTAGCCCATTTCTTGTTGCTGGGATATTTTCTTGTATTCCTTCAGCCATATGTACATTTATTCATATTCAATAGCTTATACCTTCGTGTAATCAACGCAGTTGCAGCTACTCCAGAATTTTGTGGAGTTGCAGCTACTCTTGTATTTCATGGCTTATTCATTGGAGGTTGGATCTTAAAGCTTGAGTGGCTTGTCCCTTAGCTATGTCTTGTAATTATTTGCTGATATATCATAATATCATGATGGCTGTAGCATTTTACCTCTTATGGTATGATCAGATTTGCATAGTTCAGTATTCATGTTCTTATGTTGCTGTAAGCTCTCTCATTGAGCATTATTTTAGATACCTAGATTGGGGAGATCTGAATAACCAATCTAGAGTTATTTCTTTAAGCTCATATTCAGCATAGGAGTTGTATGAGATGTTATCTAGGGCATCCCAATGTTGGTATGTCTTATTTTTGCAGCAACTTCTTTATACAACGTCCTCAAGGACCCTGTAGCAAAAATTCCCGAGGTGGAATATTTCATATCCATAGGCAGAGTCTGAGAAGGGCTAGCTAGCCTCAGGATTTATCCCTTATTTAGAAGGAGTCATATCCTGTAAATGCCCCATTAGTCAATCTCTGAAATGGACTTGCAGTAGCTCACTAAAGAAGGAAAAATGGAACATATAAGATGTTCCCGACGGAGTAGCATGTTCCTGAAAAAGGGACATTACATAGGCTTTTAGAAGAGAATATACATCAAACATTACATCTCTACTGACGATGATCTTATGCAAAGAAGGATCCCACAACTTGCATCCTTTCACATCTTCGTCATACCCAACAAAGACATAACATTTATCTTTTGGGTCTATCTTAGAATGTTGATTCTTTGGAATAAAAGCAAAGGAATTACAAGAAAAAAAGCTTAAATATGAATAATCATAAGACTGACCTGACCAAACTTCTTTAGGAATTTTAAAATTAATAGCAACTGAAGGTGATATGTTTACCAAATAAAAATTAGCATATATTTCTTATGCCCACAACTCCTTCCACATATTAGCATTGTTGATCATGCTTCTAGCTTTCTCCATAAGAGTCCTGTTCATACGTTCAACAACACCATTTTGCTGAGGAGTATAAACAATGGTTTTGTTTCTAGCAACCCCTTCATTCATCCAATATTGTTCAAAATTTAAGGAAGTAAATTCATCATCATTTTCATTTCTTAAATGTTTAATTGTATTGCATGTTTTTTTTTGCCATACCTTTAAACTATTTAAAATCATTAAATATATCATCCTTTATTTTTAACATATAAACCCAAGTCAGGTCATGCTAGCACAACCGGTTGAGGATGGGCCTCGTCAGCAAAGCAAACCAATATCAAACTTCATAGAAGGTGGTTTTGCTGCGTGTTAGGGGGAGGAGACATGTTAAAAATCTAGTCAGCTAAGGATTGGTGTGGCCCAGGACACATGCGATCCTCGGGTGACTTTGACGGCTTATATTCCCATGGGTCGTAGTTCCTCAAGCCACAGGTCAAGCCTGAAGGATCACATACAACTTGACAAAAAAAGAAAAACATATAAACCTAAAATTTTCTAGAGTAGTCATAAAAAATGTTACAAAATAGGATTCACCTCCATAAGAAACTATAGGATATGGTCCTCGAACATTGGAGTGAATGTAATCCAAAACTCCTTTAATATTATGAATTCCAACATTAAATTTTTGTCTACATTGTTTTCCATAAAATCAATGTGTGTAAAATCCAGGCTCAACAATTTTGAATTAGGAAGTAGTTTTCGATTCATCAGTACCTAAAGGCCTTTCTCGTTCATGTGACCCAACCACTGATGCCATAGGTGAGTTTCTTCTCCTTCCTCCTTATATATAGTCATTTCCTAATTGGCTTGAGTACTTAATTTAAGTATGTAAAGGTTTCTAATCTTCTTTGCCTTCATAACAACCAGAGTGCCCTTTGAAACTCTCAACACTCCACCTTCACCTGTGAATTTATAACCCTATGAATCCAATAATCCAAAATAAATCAATTTCTTCTTCAATTTAGGTACATTTATATATCAGTCAATATTCTAATCGCATTGTCATGCATTTTTATTCTGATGTTTCCCACCCCAAAATTTTGATAATATATATTATTACCCATAAACACAGAACTACCATTCACAACTTGATATGAACTGAACCAGTTTCTATGCTAACTTATGTGATGCGAAGTTCCAAAATCTAACAACCAGTCTTCGAAATGTTGAGGAACATTGAAATTATAAAAAAGCTTGATTTATCATATATGATTCGGCAGAAAAAACCTCATCAATCACACCTAACTTGACTTGATTTTCTTTCTTCTTTGGGTTTTCACTAGAATTTTTTCTTTTCTAATTGTACTTCTTGAGATGCCTTATTTTGCTGCACAACCAATATTTGGCTTTACACTTCTTGCCTTTTTACTTTGATTTGGAATAACTTCTTTATTTTTCTCCTCTCTCCCTAGATCTACCTCTTGCTACCATAATTTCTGCTTAGAAGTTTCAATGTTAGGCTTCCTTAACAATTATTCAGATAGCAAAGCTCCTACAACGGTATCAAATTCTAAAGATTCATTTGTGCTCAAATTGATAGAATTCACAAAATGGTCCTAAGACTCGAGAAAGGAACATAACAAATTCATAGATTTTATATTCTTCTTCAAATTTGACTGCCATATCAGTCAACAGGAAAATAAGGGTATTAATAGAAAATAAGGGTATTAAATACATTTAAGTGCTCATAGATTTTAGTGTCTTTCTTCATCTCGAGGCTATATAACTACATTTTCAAGTACAATTTTTTTGTTTAGAGACTTGATCATGTATAACGTTTCCAATTTACCCACAAACTTTTTGTTGAGGTTTCTTCAACAATATTGAAGAGAACATCATCCGTCAGGCACAAACTGTTGGTAATGAGAACTCGAGCATCCAAATCCTCCCATTCGAAATATTTCATTGCAACAGTTCTCTTTGTTACCCCATCTAATGATTTTTACAACCCTTGTTGCACCATCAAATCTCGTACCTTCAATTTCCACAATGCAAAATTATTTTTACCAGTAAATTTCTCCACCTCAAACTTGGAATTATTCAATTTTTCCATTTTCTGTCTACAGAGGCTCCTTTAATAATTCTATTTTAATGACTAGGTTCTATCTAAGTTTTTTCATGAATCCTTCAACCAGGGTTTTCTCCTTTAAAAAAAAAAGTAATAGATCAAAAATTATGATTCCCTTTTCCAGAATACCCAAACAATTTTTTTTTGGTTCTTCAAACAAAACCAAATTCCTTTTGTCGTAATGAAAACTAGAAAAAAATTGTTCACACAAATTTTATTCAACACAATCTTCAAAAACCCTACTTCCTTTTGTAAGAAACCCATAAATATAAAAATATTTTTAATAATTCTTCAAAGACAATATTTCTTCCATAAATATTTAAACCAATTTTTTATTCCGCAAATAAAAAATAATCTATTGCTCGTGGTTTAAATCAAAAATACCAAGGAACTTGTTTCCTCCCTTGACCCAACTTATTTCGCAATTATTATTTAGATTTTTTAGTTTTGTTTCTCTCTTCTGGTTTTCTACTAGTTATGGGACAACACTTCCTCACTCAGCCTCAACATGACTTTTGTCCACAATTTCTTATCAGATCATCCACAATTCGTAGGAACAAATCCTTTCCAATCTTGTCTTCACATGCCACAAAACAATTGAGAACTACCACTGTGTAGCCCAGAAGCTGGCACATCCATCAGAAGCTATGCAGCCTAGAAATGTGTGTATTTTCATGAGCTCTGTCACCACCCATAAAACAATCATTTGTTAATTTTTTTTTATTGTTATTATCTTCGGTTTTAGAGACCACCACCTCGTTGATGTAATTCCCATTCTTATATTTACCCACTTTCGTCGGCTTTCCTGGGGTAAACATGAGCTAAGGGTCACTATGATATGATTGAACCTCCTAGATTACTTTAAGGAAATGGAGTTGAAAAAACAAGACCTTATTGACTTACCTTAGGAGCCACAAGACCTACAGGAGTAACCCAACCCCTCCAGGTATCCAACCCCTGTGACAACTCAACTTTTTTCTGACTTAGATCCCTAAGCGCTCTCTTACCAAGGCCTCCAAGCGACTATGGGTACCTAATTTCTCCCCTAGGCATGCATTAATGCAATTGTGGACTTTTTATATTAGTGTTGTGGCAATGACTTTGAGAATTAAGGTTCTTTTCCAGGTCTGGGGCTATGCCTCTGCCCATAAAACTATGAAAATTCCAGAACTCATAAAAGATACGAAGAAAATGCTTTAAAACCAAAAACGAGAACCAATACTTGACCTGACCATCCCCAACTGGGATTGACATTTTGTGAAAAACTTGGTAGATATGAAACCTACAGGTCATGAATGCAAGTCTGAACATGAGGGACTGAAAATAAATCTTAGCTTGAACAAGAAGGGCCACTAACTTCTCTCATTAGTTGTCCTAAAATCAATTAGGTCTTGAATTCATTACTTATTCAGTTATGAGTGAAAACATGAATAGAGCAACGACTAAGATATGTCATAAAACCATGCTTATAATCAACATATAACAAAATAAATAACAATAAGAGAATAACCATTAAAGCCATATAATAACCGGTACATTTCCTTACCAGAAGTAAGAGAAAATTAGCTTTATTAAACATAGGCAATTACTAACTAGGTTCGAGACTTCCATGTTCCACCCAACCATAGATTGGTTGAGCCAAATCTCTCTTTGGCCAAACACCACCTTGACATATTCCAAGCATGAATGTGGGAACTCATGGGATAAACCAATCAAAGGAAAACCAAGGGAATCCAGAGGTTAAACCAACTCCACCCTCTCCATACCGTGATGACACCTAAACTGGTGTTGAGATCACAAAAATGAATCGAGCTTGGATTCCTCGGAATTTCTTCACCATAATTGAGGAATTTTAACATCTACACCCTCAGTATTTACCGTGTATCCTACCATTGCTGGTCAAGGGATCCCTAGGCCTTTGGGAATTTTCCTGAGACCACCTCACCCAGATTCTGAAACCATCTGGCAATCCAAAGCTCAAAACTAAGAACAATCCCATCACACCATGATTATCTGTAAATGGTAAGGCTAGGTTAAAATACATTGTCGAAGCCAATGACAAAAAAATAAACATATACCAACATGCACATACCATGCATGTCAAAACCAGCTAGGAAATCACACATGCAATCCATTACCCGCAAGTATTCCCACTTTCAAAACCAGCTAGGAAATCACACATGCAATCCATTACCCGCAAGTATTCCCACTGAAGATACTTGATCCTTGCCTTCCTTTTCTTTTCCTTTTGTTTCTTTGTTTTTAATTTTCTTTCCTTACTTTTCCTTTCATTTTCTTGCTTGTTTTCTTTCTCCTCTTGGTGCTTTCTCCTCTCTGAGACTTATTCTAACACTAACTGAAAAAAGGCTACCAACTGATGCTTTAAGGTATTTTTATTGATGAGACCTCTAATTTCTTCAATTTTCCATTATTTTCCTTGATTTTCCTCCTCACATGAAACTTGTGACCTTTCACCTTCATTTTATCCTATTTTCCATTATTTTCATAAATAACGTGCCAAAAATACCTTTGGGCCTTTCCAAAGCCTTAGCCATTGCCTTTAGCCATAAAACACAACAAGTGATGCCCACTAGGATATTTTTCCCAACATTCAAATTAGAATAAGTGTCCCTTTCTCGTGGTCTTATTTTACCTTTATTAACTTTTATTACATTAAATTTTATCCTTGGTTGTTATAGAACCCCCCCCCCCCCCCCTCGTCTTAGGGGAAAACCGTCCTTGGTGTTAAACCACACCTATACCCAGCAAAACCGCTGAAAAGCAGAAACATACTGCATCTGGAGCTTTATAACCCATATCATTGTAGTATTTACAATAATATCATGTTCAAAAGAAAAATCATCTTGACAAACATGACAACATGACAACCATACCGCTTATTGGAGCTTTATAACTTAGGTCACTGCGGTATTTACAGTAGAAACCATACATAAATATGTACAAATACCAAGACTTATTTTCATTCACGAGAAAACAAAGAGGCATACATAGCTCGCATTTGATCCTCCATCTCCCATGTAGCTTCATCGGGCCCAAATTTCTTCCACTACACTTTAACCTGCTTGAGTGCTTTGTTCCAGAGCACGAGATGTTTCCACTGCAATATGCATTGGGGTTCTGGCTAGAATTCTCCTTCCTTTTTCACCTACAATACAAACCAATCAATAACATTATCAACATCCTTTACATATATTTTAAGCAAGGAAACATGAAAAACATCATGGAATTTCACTGTCGAAGGGAGTGCAAGTCTGTAGGCCACTAATCCAATCCTCTCAAGGATCCCAAAAAGCCCGAAATATCACGATGCTAATTTGTCACATGATTTGATCCTTAAGGAGCTCTTCTTGGGCTTGAAGCGCAAATACACATGCTCCCAAACCTGAAACTCCTTAAATGCCTTGTGGTAGTCTGAATTACTTTTTTGCCTATCTTTTTTTGCCTTTAGATTCTTCTTTATAACCTACATTTCCTGTTCCATGTCTACCAACATGTCCGGTCCAATAAGTACCATGTTCACTAGATAAATCTAGTTGATGGGAGTGTTACAACTCCACCCATACAATGCCTCAAACAGACTCATCCTCAGTGACTCATGATAACTGTTGTTGTATGCAAACTAAACCAATGGAAGGTACTCCTCCCATATCCTCTACTGATGCATGACATACATCCTCAAAATATCCTACAATATCATGTTAACCCTCTCTATATGTCCATATATCTGTGGATGATAAGTTGTGTTGAAGGCCAACTATGTCCCCAATCCTACAGACATATCCTTCCAAAACTTGGAAGTGAACTTGGCATCCCTGTCCGACATAATATTCTTTGGAACACCATGCAATCTCACGATCTCCATGATGAATACTTGTGCTACCTCACTAGATGAATAAGTAGTCCTCATTGGAATGAAGTGAGCTATCTTGGTCAACCTATATACCACAACCATGATAGAATCATGCTTCCTTGATGTCCTCAGAATACTTGTAATGAAATCCATGGAAATGATCTCCCATTTCCACTTTGGAATTAGAATAGGCTAAAGAAACCCACCTGGATGCTTACACGTTTATTTGACCTGCTGATATTCCAAACATCTTGCCACAAACTATACAACTTCCCTCTTCATATTTAGACAGTTGTAGAAATTCTTTACGTTTCTCAATGTCTTCTGATATCCTTGGTGACCTGAATATGATTTTGCATGAAACTCCCTCAAGGTAAGATGCTAGAGTTCACTGTCATCCGACACATAGATCATGTTCTTAAATCTTGCGAAACCATCTACTCTAAGATGATAATCCACATCCTGATCACCTATACCCTGTTGTAACCTGAGCATAAGCTCCCTGTACTTGTCATCCTGTTCTCCCACCTGTAAGATTCGAACATGTAGATATTTCCCATATGAGTTCACTACTGCAACATGCTTCAACTGCACTTTCATGCTGAGGGCATTTGCAACCCTACCTTCCTTCCCCTTATTGTATCTAATCTCAAAGTAAGACTCACTAAGGGTATCCAACCATATAGCTTGTTTGGTGTTAAATTTCAGTTGATCAAACAAATATCTCAACACACTATGATTGTTCATTAATGCAAACCTCCTACCAAGAAGATAATGTCCCCACATATTCAAGGCATGAATAATATTTTCCAACTCAAGATTATGAATCACATAGTTCTTCTCATGCTCATTCATTTTCCTGGACTCATAGCATATCACTTGTTTTTCCTACATTAGGACTCCACCAAGCTCTCTCTTTCAAGCTTCTATACGCACTATGAACTCTTTATCCGATCTGGAATATTTAACATTGGATCATTTGTCAACAACTGCTTCAACTGCTCAAAACTTATTGCACACTCCTTTGTCCATTCAAACTTCTTATATTTCCTCTGCAATGATGTAATAAGAGATGAAATGCGTGAGAAGTTCCTGATGTAACTCCCATAGTAACCTGCTAAGCCCATGAATGATATTGCTTCATCCAAATTTCTAGGAGCTTCCCACTTCATGATAACCTTTATCTTTTCCGGGTCTACTATTATGCCATTCTTGGAAACAACATGTCCCAAGTAGTGTACTTTTGTCTAAAATAAACTGCACTTGCTAAGCTTAGCATACAATTGATGTTCTCTTAGCAATCACAACATTGTTGCTAAATGTTCAACATGCTCTTCCTCATTCTTAGAATATACCAAGATGTCATCAATGAATACAATAACAAACTTGTCCAAACAAGGACGCAACACACTGTTCATCAAACACATAAAAGCAGTTGGAGCATTAGTCAAACGGAATGGAACTACAAAAAACTTATAATGCCCATACCTAGTCTTGAAGGAAGTCTTGTAGATGTCCTCTTCTTTGATGCGTACCTGATGATATCATAATCTCAGTTCTATCTTTGAGAACATTACTTCTCCCTTAAAATAATCAAACAAGTTTTCAATCCTTGATAATGGGTATCTTTTATTGATCGTCACCTTGTTCAAATTCCTATAATCAATGCACAATATAAGAGTACCATCCTTCTTCTTCACGAACAACATTGGTGCACCACAAGGTGATACACTTGGCCTAATGTATCCCTTATCAAGCATTTCCTTCAGCTACAACTTCAACTCTACTAATTCCGGTGTGCTCATCTTGTAAGGTGCCTTTGATGTTGGTGCTACCCCTAGTACCAACTTAATAGAAAAGTATACTTCCCTGTGCAAAGGAAACTCTGGAATCTCTATTGGAAACACATCCTGAAACTGGTGCAATACAAGGTACCTCTTGAATATTTTTGCATCCTCAACATCCTTACCCTTGTCACTGGAAATATGAACTGAAAACATCACACACCCTTTCCTGCAACTGTGATTAGCCTACATAGTTGTGACCATCCTCATTGATGTAGGTTTATTCTTCCCCTGCAAGGTTCTCTTCTCTCCATTATCTTCCAGGAACTAAATAGCCTTGTCATAGCAATCTACTTTGGTCTTGTGAAGGTGCAACCAATCCATACCAAAAATCATACTATACGATCCCAATGGTAGTACACTCAAATGCATTGTTATAGGCGTGCCATTCAACTCAAATGGACAAGCTCTTACCCAATGATGAAATCTCTTATTAGTACCTATAGACAACTGTACCAACCAAGACTCGACATGAAATTATTTTCTCAAGCCACACTTATCCACTAAGTTGGGATTAACATAACTATAATTATATCCAGGATCAATAAAAATAGAATTAACTTGATCACAAAGCTTACCGTACATCTCAGTGATAGATTCTTCGTGTTTTTCCTGCCTGTTGTCCAAAACTACATAGATCCAAGGAATAATATGGCCAACATCTCCAACTATCTACACCTCCTTAGCACTATAGATCTGATGCCTACCACGCTGGCACAATGGACAATCCTTGTTATGCTGATATTTTCCACATATCCAACACTACAATGGTGCTCTACTATCACCCCTAGTCTATTTTTCTCCAAGATGTGACACATGTCCCTTCTCAACTGCACTAAACTTCTTGTAAGGAGAAACATTTTATTTCTCACCTGCATCTTAAGGTCTTCCCCAATTCAGTGGTGATTTTCCTTTTACCTTCTCATTTCCCTTCAAGTAACGCCTAGGCTTAGCTTTTTGCTTTGACTTATCATAAAAAATATTCACTTTAGGGATGAATTCCTCTAACGATATAGGTTTATCAAACTCAATTCAGTCTCTATATGTTGCTGGAAATCTGTTGATGAATCTCTGAATCTTAGCCTTTTCCTCCTTGTGGTATGCAACATACCTCAAAATATCCAAGAATCTGCTAGGATACTCATCATCTATCATAGAACCTGTTATCCTTCATAACAAATAGGTTAGTCTAGGTTTGTCTTAGTTGACTTAGGTTAGGTCATTAGGGTGAAATAAGGTCATGAAATTCAATAAATTTCAAATTTTGTATATATTTTAAGGGGGTTTAAATGGTCATTGGTCATGTAATAGAGGTCTTATCAAAGTAAAATTCAAAAATTATGATTGCATGGGTTAAAAGAGTAATTTTATGACACTTGGAAATTTTTTTCTGGAATCCACAGCATTTTCTGTGTAAAACAATATGTTTTCGCTACGGAAGTGTCTGAAAGTTCCGTAGCGAATCTACCCTCCCACTAACTGAAAATGCTATGAACTTCATCTTTTCTGCTAACGGTGGGGTAAGCTGTATATTGTCATCATTTCAGTGTTCAAAACACTCTTTGTCATCATAGTACGTTTCAGTTATGTGTTATCTTGTGTCATGTGCATGCATGGTAATCATCATGCCTTCCATCATTTTGTTTTCCCTCTCATCCCTCTTTCCTAATTTAGCCTAACCCCTCATTTGAACATCAGCACTATGCCTTTCATCCTTGTAAGTTGTTTAAGCCTTTTGCTAATAATCTTGAATCTTTTTTTTGTCTAGTACCTGTCTTAGGCTAGTTGTTACCTGTGTCAAGGAAGGTGTTTGTTGTCTTAAAAAATTATGCAGGTGTCAAAGTTTGAAGCTGATAAACGTTGTATTTGAAGGATGGCTTCACATAAATATCCAAACAAGGGTGGTTTTGTGGTCATATACGAGTCCATGGATATGAATTTGATTGCAGAAGCCCCTAGTTTCTTACAAGCCTTCACAAATGCAGGTTGTTTGAGGTTTTTCCAGAAACTACAGGGATATCATGCACATGTGTCCAAATATTTCCCTGTAAACTTCATCGACACAGCTTCAAAGGTGGGCATCCTCAATTTTATTGTTTCTCCTGAGACCATTGCATAGAAATTTGAGATTCCAAGGTCTATAAAGGAGTGGTTCAAGGCAACAAAGTTTAAGCTTCAAAATTGTGATGAATTTGTAAAGGAGGAACACATAGGCACTGACATGACTTCAAGAATCTCCAAAAATTGCCTCAAGGACAATTATTAAAAACTGCCGATGGTGATTTAGAAATATTTTACTTGTGAAGGTAGATTTTACATGATCTACAAATACCACTTCAAATTGTTGCTTCATTTCATAGGTAAAAAACCTCTTGATCTACCATTCTTTCTGTTCAGAAGTTTAGGAAAAATGGATGACAAGGTGCAATCTAAACCTGAAAGTAGTGATACTACTATTTTTCATCATGGTTTAATCAAATTGTTAGTTATGGATGAGTTGAAGAAGTTTAACAGGGATTGGTCCACTTTTCTATTTTTGAGTGGGTATGAGGTGGATGTCCTCACTGCTAGAAATACACCTAGGTCAAAGACAAATACTCCTAGGAAGGACAGAGAATAAAGGGCTAAAACAAAGGTTTAACCTGAGGTGGAGGTGCAACCCATGATGGAGCCAGTGGAGGTAGAAATTGATCAATTGCAAGAGACAGTGGTGCCTCAACAAACCCCTACCAACATTAAAGTAAAAAATGATACAAGAGCTCATAGAAGGATCACTAGAAGTTGGATAGAGGGGAAAGGAAATCTTGAAGACATCTTGCAGGCAATTGATATTGGGGAAACTCCTATTGTGAAGACTGCAGAGGTTAAAGGAGAAAAAAACAAGAAAAAAGGTCTTAGAGCTAAGAAGCTAGATTTTTCCAGTGAAGGTTCAGGATTTGTTTTTAAAGCTAGGAAGCTACTCACTAGGTCACAGCTATCCGAGGGAGACAAATTTGATAAACTGCATAAAGAACTAGAAAATAAGAAACAACCAGGAAGGGAAGAAATCATAGAGTTATCTCCAATAGAGGCAGAGGTGATCAAGACAAGGAAAGGAAAAGAAAAAGTTCAAGAAAAGTATGAACTAGAGCTTCTAAGAGAATAACTTAAGGAAGCTAGAGAAGAGGTTTTAGAAGCTAAACTGGAGTTCGTAGACTTTAAACAAGAGAGGAAGGAGCTCACAGACTTCAAAAAAGAAGTGAGAAAACAAATTGATTTTTATAATGAGGTTGCAGAGAGGTCCAGGAAGATGCTTAGAAGAAAATTAACATTGCACAGAATTATGAAACATACCTTTAGGAGAAACATGTGGTTGCAGCCTGAAAGAAGGAAGCTATAGGGCCAAGTCAAAGAATTATAAATGCAAATGGAGATGGTGCAAGCATAATTGAAGAAAAAGGGTTTAAAGATGATTGTAATGGATGACGTTGTTGCCCCTTGAAAGATGGTAAGACACACTTTTTTGGCCATATTTGTCTTAAGTTACCATATCAAGTCAGTTATAGAGATGTTAGCATGTTTTTTTGGAGATAAGGAGAAAAAAATTGCAAATCTGGTGAAGTTAGGCAAGTTCATAGCGAGATGCAGGCTTGAAGTCGAGTTTTCACTACGAACTCTTTGTAGAATGTTTTGAGATAAAACTTCAAAAAAATATCATGTCAAGGGCAGATGAAGGCACGCGTTTACCTTATTTTACCTAATAAAGACCCTCCAATAGGCAACAAGGTCAGAAAAAGTGTAAAAATTTATTAATGCTGATAGTATTACCGGATCCTTATGATCTAAGAAATTAATCTTATGTTAAATACAGAATCGTTCCACTCAATTCTTTGCGGAAATTAAATTTCCAATTGTAAAAATCATGAAGAAAATCAATCGCACATAAACACTGTTGTTTAATGGGAAATATTATAGCTAAAAACCCCAACTATCATATATTATGTATATCAATGGAATCATGTAATAATCTCATACAAATCTTAGTACATCAAGCTCTCAGTACAATCAACAATCAATACACACTTTCATGTAGAAATTTTCATATCTATGCACCAATTTCTTGCCTCCTGACAACTTGCCTCCACTGCACCTGCTGAAGAAGACCTCTGAATGAATTCAAATTGGCTTTTCCTTGACTACACAATCCTATTTTCATCTCCAATGTGTGTCAGATGCATTGAATGCATCACTATAGTCACAAAGATAGTCCATCTCACCCTTTCACCTATCTCTCTACTGGGTCTCCACTGGATCTGACATGCAAGTAGTTAACTGTTGTATTTGTTCAGTTGCAAGTGAGTCTCTAGTTATGAATTAATTAAATAATTAATTCACTAAACTCTCACTAGTGTATCTTTCAGTTAGACTAGATACAACTAGCTCAATTGAGTTTAACTCACTTAACTAAGTTAAACTAAATAACAACTCCCATAACTACTCTTCCAACTCTGTCACAACTATGCCACTTTAGTTCTAACTGAGTCCTCCATGCATGAGTCACCAACCACCCTAGGAATTGCATAATTCCTTCAGCCCACAGATTTTCCAAATCTGTTCACTAAAATAAAGTGCTCTGAGAGAATAAGTTGATATTTATTGTCGGATTATTATTAAAGGCTAATAATAATCAACATGCATCTATATTTAGAGATTGACGATCTATAAATAGAATTCGCCCAATATTATAAAAACAAAATTTCATCTATTTTCCACATTTGATCAACTATATATAAATAGCATCCTGCAACTTATAGAATATGCTCACCATGTCTAAAAATAGACATACACCTAAAAATAGCCTGCGGGCCCCACTTAGTGAAGGTGCTTACTTTTCAGTAAGCTCATAATTTTGTTGAATCTCAACACTCCCTCTCAACAAGATAGGGATTATCCTTCACCCCGATCCTGCCTCTATGTTATTCGAATTTTCTCATGTCGAGCGCCTTCGTCAGAATATCTGCATCTTGATCTTCCGTAGAAATGTATTGAAGCAACATGATCTTCTGCTACACACAATCTCTGATATGATGATACCGAATATCAATATGTTTAGATCTATCATGAAACACATGATTAATCAAGAGTTTAATGCAACTCTGATTATCGCAATGTATCACTATAGGATCTAAATGAGAACCAAACAAACCGACCAGGATCTTCCTCATCCAGATAGCCTCACATGCAGCTTGAATTGCTGCCATGTATTATGCTTGCATTGAAGTGAGTGCCACACATATTTGTTTCCTACTATACCAAGAAACTGCTGTAGATCCAAAACCCCACCTGATGTGCTCTTTCTATCCATTGCGCTGCCTACCCAATCTGCATCCGTGAAGCCATGCAACTTCACCTCATCCGTCTGTCTATACCATAAACCATACTCAGATGTGCCCCTGAGATACCTCAGGACATACTTGCCTACCTTCCAAAAGAGCTTGGTAGGCTTAACCATCACTTGACTAAGCTGGTTCACCGCATAGAATATTTTTGGTCTTGTATTAACTAAATACATAAGCGAACCCACCAACTATCGATAAAAAATGGCATCCACTACCTCTGTCGAGGTAGCATCCTCTTTCCTCCAATTTCCTAGAAGAGGAGTATCCATGGGCTTGTAGTCCTCCATGTGAAACTTACCAAGTATCTCCCGAGCATACTTGCCTTGAGACATGAATAGTTCACCTTATCACTGCCATATTTCCAATCCAAGGAAATAATGAAGGAGGTCCAAATCCTTCATCTCAAAATCCTTTGCAAGATCTGCCTTGCATGAGTGTATCAACTGCTCATCACCCATTAGTATTAAATCATCAACTTAAAGAAAAATGATTAAAATACTACCCTCCACCACAATTTGGTACAGGTTTTCATCCGCCTCACTCTTGGTGAAGCCAAGTCTAGTGAAATAGTTGTCAATCCGAGTGTACCAAGCACGTGGTGCTTGCTTCAGCCCATACAACGCTCTTTTGAGTTTTCACACATGCGACTCGCTGCTGAAGATCTCAAATCCTTCAGGCTGCTCAATGTACACCTCTTCCTCAATGATCCCATTAAGGAACGTAGTCTTCACATCCATCTGATGAATGTGCCAACCCATCTGCGCTGAGAGAGAAAGGATGGTCCTTATGGAAGAATACCGTGCAACAGGTGCAAAGTTTTCTTCATAATCAATCCCCTCAACCTGCGAGAAGCCTCGGGAAAAAAATCTTTCCTTATACTTCTCGATGCTCCCATCAGCAATTTCCTTTACCTTGTAGATCCATCTTGAACCTACCACTGATTTACCCACCGGCCTTGGAACAATCTCCCAAGCACTGTTTTTGACAATGGAGTCATACTTCTCCACCATGGCATCTACCCATGTGGGCTCCTACGCTGCTTCTTCAAAAGAAGATGGCTCTATCATGATACACTTGCTCATAAGAGCCATGTATCTAGTAAATTGGTCAGGTGATTGTCTCTGTCTGTGCTGTGATGTAGGGACTCCTACATTCTGTGCCGCATCAAGCTTCAGTCTCTCAACTTATGTGGTATGCTTTCTACCTATTCTGATGTTTGGTTTTGCATGAGTGGACTCCTCCACTCCATGAATCTCCTCCTGTGGCTGATCCACATATAGAGGCTCATCTTTGGGAACAAATAGCTCGTCCTCTACATGCAAGTGTAGCTCCCTCTCAGGGGACAACTTCATGGCCTTCACCTCATTGAATTTTATATCCCATCGCACCACAGTCATCCGAATGCTTGGAAAATACACATGATAATTATGGGGTGTTTCTGTGTACCCCACAAATATCCCAACTTCTGCAGTCAGCTCCAGCTACTTCCTGGCATCCTTTGTCACATGAATGTAAACAGATGAGCCAAAAATATTAAAATGATAAATATCAGGCTTCTTACCAATAAAATCTTCTTCAGGTGTACTCATTCCAAGTAATCTACGAGGAAAATGGTTTTTCACATAAACTGTAGTGTTGCATGCTTCCACCCACAAGTGCATTGGTAGGCCCTGGTCATGCAGCATAGCTCGTGCAACACCCACGATTGTTCTGTTCTTCCTCTCCACGACCCCATTATGCTGTGGGTTATGAGGTGCTATGAGTTCACTTCGAATTCCTTCTTTTCTATAGAAGTCTTTGAATTCGTTAGAGATGTATTCACCACCATTATTGATCCATAGAGCCTTCACTTACTTCCCCAACTCCTTCTCCACCAATTCTTTAAACTCACAAAACTTTGAGAATGTTTTGCTCTTCTTCTGCATGAAGAATATCCAGCATCTACGATAATAGTCATCAACAACCATAACATAATACCTGTGTTTTTCTGTTGAAGCAACTAAGAAAGGTCCACACATGTCTGTGTGAATTCTCTCCAGGATCACCGAAGCACGATTCTCCTTCTCATGAAAGGTGGTCTTCACAAACTTACCCATAGTACATCCCTTGCACTGATCTGACTACGCAAGAGTACCCTTGGGAAGTCCAGTAGAAATTTGCTGCAAAATCTTCAAGGCGCCATGGTAAAGATGGCCCAATCTCGTGTGCCATAATTCGCCCTCATCCCAGCTCACCACTTCTTCTGCTTTTCCCATCATTTTAGCGCAGCCATCTACCTTCAAATTGTAGAGATTCTTAACTCGAATCCCTATCCTCTTGGTTTTAACCGTTGTTTTATGTCGTAGGAAGGATTTTCCCTCGCCGAAAACAACGTCATAACCTTTGTCCTCCAACATAGCGACTGAGACCAAGTTCTTCTTCAGAACTGGAACATGCATAACATCTTTCAATAGAAATGTTTTACCTGAATCCCTCTCAAAGGTAATGGTTCCAATGCCGGTCGCACTATATCTACCATCATCGCCCATCTCTATATGCATTTGGAGATCCTTCTCCTCCAAGTCACTAAACAACTCCTTGTCTCCCGTCATATGGAAGGAAGCACCACTATCAAGATACCACACCGATCCCATTGCACTTGAAACCAAGCATGAGATCAAAGGGAAATCAAGTTCAAATTTCGAGGCCAAGGCCTCACCCACTACAGCTCCAACAACCTTCTTGTTCTTATTTTTCTGTGGGAAGTTAGTGGCGAGATGACCATGTTCGTGACAGTGAAAACACTTCACCTTGGACAAATCCAACTTCTTGCCTTTAGCCTTGGATTTTGGATGGGATTTCTTCCCCTTCCCTTTCCTTTCTTTGGCAGCCAAAGTGAAATTCTCTTCATCATCATTCTTCGATGAAGAGCCATCCCTGGTATTCCGCCTTATCTCCTCATGCACAAGATCTGACCAAAGTCGCTCCCAATCCAATAGTTTCTCTTGTCCATTGACAGAGTCTTCATAGCTATGCCAACTCTTCGGAAGCCCAAGGAGAGCCAAGCTCACCAAGTTAGCATCCGCAAATGTAATTCCCACACTCCCCATCTCATCCCTACATTGGACAAACTTCATGAGATATTTTGGAATACTTTCGCCCTTCTCCATTTTTATTTTTCTGAGCTTATCTTTCAGCGCCAACTTCCTATGGTCACTGCTGCTTTGGAAAATATCTTCAAAGCCTTCCACATTGAAAATGGAGTGGCTTTCCCATGAAGGCTTGAAAAAATATGGTCTTTCACACCTTTCAACATAATTCTTCTTGTCTTCGCTACCTTCTTTTGCCATGCGTCAAGTACTGCATCATCGCTAGAAGTAGGCTTAGGAACATCACGATCAATGAACTCCTTTAGTCCATTATCTTCAAGCACCACCTCCATCATGTCCTTTCAGGTTATGTAATTCGAGCTACCCTCAAAGGAATACTCCAACCGCAACCCATTGAAAGACATTTCAATGAATACTCAACTGTCGCACCAAGAAATTTCTGCTGCAAATTCAAATTGTCCACCAGCACAAAACTTAGCACCTCTTCACAATTTCAATCTCCAGTGATTAACACTACTCCGATACCATGTAGAAATTTATTAATACTGATAGTATTACTTGATCCTCCTAATCTAACAAATTAATCTTATGTTAACTACATAATCCTTCCACTCAATTCTTTGCGGAAATTAAATCACCAATTAAAAAACTCATGAAGAAAATCAATCGCACATAAACACAGTTGTTTAACGAGAAAGCTTAAAGCTAAAAACCCCAAATATCATATATTATGTATATCAATGGAATCATGTAATAATCTCATACAAATATTAGTACATCAAGATCTCAGTACAATCAACAATCATTACACACTTTCATGCAGAAATTTGCATATCTATGCACCAATTTCTTGCCTCCTGACAGCCTGGCTCCACTACCCCTGCTAAAGAAGACCTCTGAATGAATTTGAATTGGACTTGCCTTGACTACACAATCCTCATTGGCATCTCCAATGTGTGTCAGATGCATTGAATGCATCACTATAGTCACAACAGATAGTCCATCTCACCCTTTCACCTATCTCTCCACTAGGTCTCCACTAGATCTGACATGAAAGTAGTTAAATGTTGTATTTGTTTAGTTGCAAATGAGTCTCTAGTTATGAATTAATTAAATAATTAATTCACTGAACTCTCACTAGTGTATCTTTTTGTTAGACTAGATACAACTAGCTCAACTGAGTTTAACTCACTTAACTGAGTTAAACTAAATAAAAACTCCCATAACTACTCTTCCAACTCTGTCACAACTCTACCACTTCATTTCTAACTGAGTCCTCCATGCATGAGTCACCAACCACCCTAGCAATTGCGTAATTCCTTCAGCCCACTGTTTTTCCAAATCTGTTCACTGAAATAAAGTGCTCCAAGAGAATAAGTTGATATTTATTATTGGATTATTGTTAAGGGCTAATAATAATCGACATGCATCTATATTTAGAGATTGGTGATCTATAAATAGACTTCGCCCAATATTATAAAAATAGAATTTCATCTATTTTCCACATTTGATCAACCATCTACAAATAGCATCTTGCAACTTATAGAATATGCTCACCATGTCTAAAAATATACATACACCTAAAAATAGCCTATGGGCCCCACTTAGTGAAGGTGCTTACTTTTATGTAAGCTCATCATCTTGTTGAATCTCAACAAAAATTATAGAAGGTGGTGAAATGAAAACACTACAAAAACTACGCTACGAACTTGCCTTAAAATGCTCTGTTTTTACAGCAAGCTGAAGTTTTTGTATTTTTGAGGCATTTAATGTATTTAAGGGAGTAAATGAGTCATTAAAAGAGTTTAAGGAGTAGCATTGGGACACTTGTTGATGAAGAAAACTCAGAAAAAGGGATGACATGGCTTCCAACACACCATTTTTCCACCTCACCAATACACAACTCATCTTGAAATTCGAAATATCAGGGCCTAAAATATAGCATGACAGTTTACCACCTAATCATGGTTGTTGCCACCTTAGAAAAAATTGTTTGGTTCGATAAGAATTATTAGTATGGGTTATTTAAAGTTTCTTGATGAAGTTCATAGTGATAGAGTCCTTTTAGCTTACAAAATCTTTCCAAATAAATTATCTCTCTTTTCTCTCAATGCAATGGATTCCTTTTTGTATTAGATCTCTACATCAGTTTTGAGAGTCTGGCCTAGGTGGGAGACCTATGTAAATATAGAGGAGTTTTAGAGTTAGAGAGGTTTGATGGATGTAATGACCAAAGCTACTATTGTAATTGTTTTTCTACTCAGTTAATAGACAGTTGTAGAAGACTTTTTTTCAGACTTGAGATTCTATTTGAGTTCTTATGTATTTGTGTCCTTTATATTTTGAATTTTATCTCAGCTTTCTCATACATAATTACTTGGAATTCATACATTATTATGCTCCAACTTACTTTATGTATCTTTTTTATTGTCAAAATTGTTTTATAAGAACTCATGTGCCTCAGCTTCCATGAATGATACTTTTATGTAATTGAGTTTCCATACTAACACCATTCCCAGTGGTAGCTCTCAATCATCTTTCACCTAAAAAAAATCATCTAAAAGACATTTAAGACTTAGCCATCTTTGTTTAAGATTTTTTTTATTGAATATCATATCTTTTTGTAATATTCCCAATTTTCCACTAGCTAATTGGAATATTAGAGTTCTTACTTTTCTTAATTAGTTAAGTAAATAAAAGGGTGTAGGGACCCATAAACCCCATATATGAATTAAATCCAACTTGTTGTGTGAATGTGGGTTAATTAGATAATAGACCAGGATTATGGAGTAGCGGAGAAACTTAATAACGAAGAAGGAGTGGAGGTCATAGAGCATTAATGATGAAGATGATGGAGATAGTGGAGGAATAAAAGTAAGATCATAGAGCATTAATGATACAGTGATGGAGGAAGTGGTGCATTAAATGCACACATGATGGAGGGAGTGGAGATTAAATGCAGAAATGATGGAGATAATGGAAAGACAACGCAGTCTTCATGGATCCTAGTGGCCACATGTGCAGTGTAGTTATGAGGTGGGCCAAGGTTAGGGAAAGCTCACAACCATATAAGGAAGATGAGGGCAACAAAAAAAATCAGTTTGGAATTTGATATTGTATTGTCGTTTGACATTCTTTGCATGCTTCAGCTGTTTAGCTAAGTCTACTGTGTTGTTTAGCACACGGGTGTTCCTGAGTGATAATCCCTCCCTTACCCACAGGGGACTTCAAGTGCCAACTCTAGGAAGGTTATTTTGAGAATCTATTCATCATCTGGCATTGGTACCACATTCAGCCCCTCTCATCTGCATATACAACTTCAAGAATTACGGATTCATGTCCTAGAGTTTGAGAGGGGTGTTAGGAATCTGTAATCAGCAAGATTGGTAAAGTCTGATCACAGAAACAACATCGTTTCAACCAAATTTGGGATTCTAGGATCTAGCCCTCCTGAATCCGGAGAGGGATCTCTCCAATAAGTGCAAAGATGGATTTGTCTTTGAATTTTGGGGTAATAATATTAGGCTAGTTATGAAGGCCAAGGGTTTGTTTTCGTTTTTGGATGGTTGAGCATGATTACTGTTTGAGGTGGAAAGTCCTAAGTGCAAAAAGTTTCAAAGGTGAGAAGTTGCAAGCAAATAGAACAAGCTTTGGCCAGGAAGATAGATAATTGCAGGTTTTAGTCCATTGGGCTTTGGAGTAATAATAGGGTTTAATTGGAACAGCAAGAGGCAAGAGTGGTCCATGGGGCAAGTCATCTATGTCTAAGGATCTCTTTGAAGATTGATTTATGGAATGAAATGATACAACAAGAAGGAAAATTAAACAGATGCAGAACAAAGAGTAGCCTAGGATCTGGTAAGTGCTTTTAAACTAGCCAGCCTTTGGCAAACACTTAAGAAGAACATGAAAGAAAAATAGGATCTGGTAAGTACTTTTAAACTAGCAAGCCTTTGATACACTTTCAATAGAAAACATTTTAAAACAAAGGGGAAACTTGAAGGCAACTTTTGGAGTAGAAACTAGCGGGTCGGGCTCACCACAAATCCTCTCCTAGCTCTGCTTTACTTGGTTACTTTCAAGACCAACACAAAGATGACACAGAATGGCCTAAGATCTGGTAAGTACTTCTAAACTAGCCAGCTTTTAACACATTCCAAGGGAAATATTCAGACAGCCTTTGGGGATAAAACTAGGACCAGGGCACACCATATCTTCCATAGTTCATCTCTACTTAACTAATACTGAAAATAACATTCAAGAATAATATTCAGCTAAGGCAATAAGACGAGGGAACACCAACATTCCTATGCTTAAACCGAATTAAATCATTCCTAAATAACACAATTTTGAAGAAAACATTTAGATAAATATTTTCAGTTAGAGAAGTTTACTGATATACAGTAGGTCCTAACTCTATGCATGCTGTTCTTTATAAGAGAAAATGAAACAAAATGGAAACAAAAAACAAATAACAAGTTACGATGAGAAAAACATTACCGTCAACATAGACCAGGATCCCATAAATCAGCTTGTATTGATGCTCCAAACCATTTACAACTTCAAGTCCAGTGCTTTAGTTTAACAATCATCTACACATCTCAGCCTAACTTATCCATCACAAGTAGAGCTCCAAGGGCCAGAGAATACTATTTACAATCAGAAGTTTAAGCTCAAATGTATTTCAAAGTTCTGCAACCAACATTTTCTCATCCTCTACAGAGGTATTTATAGAAGAATGAGGAGGTGAGATCTGATAAAAGATCTCCCAAGACAATTAATACAGATTAATGACTTCTCGGCCTTTGAGGGGCTCGATGGAGAAGTTTACAAAAATTCTGTCTATATTAACTATTTTACATTTATGAATTTAAGCTCGGTGGGAGCTTTTATTGACTTTAAGGCTCTATGTCATGTTTGGAGTAACTTTGCAGATATTTTTAGCATTTAAGTTCCTTGCAGAAGTAACTCCCTAGCTGTGCTGAGGCGAATATCTTCATTTGATCAATAACTTCGACCTCTGTTTTGAATGCTTTGAGGCATAGGTGGCACTTATGGTAGCTGAGGAATCAATTCGCCTCAAATGAGGCAGTGGAGGCCTTTCTGTCTGTTAAACACTTATGATTTTCCTTTAATTGTGTTTTAATCCTGGGAATTAGGCTTTTGATAATCATTCTTAGCCGTAATTCCCAAATCTATCTTCAATCTTCTGCTTCTGCTGCGCTCTGTCCTTCAATGATGATACTCTTTTAATTGTGATTTAAAAATCACAGTGTCTTGTTAATGTGCAGGCCACACAAGGCTCGTATAGCATCAATGCCCATGGAGCATCAACGAAACGTAGAGTGGAGTCCTTCTAGTCCCTTTCCCTTTGATAACCAAAAGGCCAGAGGATTGTCACCCTCGGCTTTCTTTTCCTTCATAGTATGGGAAAAAACCTTCGAAACCTGCAAAACAAACAAAACATTATGAAATCCTGCGTATTTGGGGAAAAAACTGCTTCAGATGGCGGGGAAGGAGCGTAGCCATTGGATGGAAGCATCCAACGGTAGAGATCTGCGTAGAAGAGGCAAAAAGGAGAGCGAGGAGAAGAATAAAACGAAGTGATTTTGGACCGTCCGATCTGGACGCGTGGACGGTCCAGATCCAATCGGAGGATTGCAATCGGGGGATCGCAATCGGGGGTGGCAGGCAAATGGACCGATTGGAAGTTGCGATGCGATGTAGCGCAGATCTTCGATCTAAAGATTAGATCAACGGTGGAGAAAGAATAGGGGGAAAGGCCGATCGGGGGAAGGAATATAACGCAGCGATTAAAAAAACGCGATGCGATCAAGCACTGGCCGTTTGATCGGCTCATGATCAACGGTGTAGATTTTTAGCTTTAGAATGGATCGACAAAAAACCCTTATACTTTATGGAAAACCCAAATTTTTAATAAAAACAAAGGTTCTTATGGATCGGGGCGAAATATTTATATATGAAGTGACTGGCGCCCGATTGCAGGGCCGCTGGATGTATGGAGTACCATGGGTCCGGGGCTTTATATAACAAGGGCCAATCGCAATCGGAGCCTCGGGCTTGGGCTTTTCAATCAACCTATTGGAATTTTGTGATGCGATGAGGACTTCAGCGTTTGCGCTTGGTTTCACAAAGAAAACAAAGGACCAGGGTCTATGGATGTGGGACTTAATCGCATTAGAAGTTTTGATGCGACCTTTTCGATCAACCCATTTGTATTTCTCCGATGCGGTTGTGCGATCGGGTGTTTTCAATCTAACCATTTTTTGTATTAACACGTGATTCTAACTCATTGAACCAAAACTTTGGAAAAGAGGGTTTTTTGGTTTTACAAAGAAAAAGACCACCAGGGAAAAATATTACAAGGTTTTAAGCACCCGAGGCGGGCCCACGGGATATATATATATATATAAAATAATATGATCAGGGTTTTTATAATACAAAGGCTAATCGCATCGGAACTTTCGAACATGGCAAAAGACTTGCGCACTTGAATCTTTCCGATGCGACAAGCGTCGAACAGGGTTAGCGCTTGGTTCTAGGGTGTGGGCATGTGGAGGGGAAGTGGTTTAAAGCTTAGCCTAAGGGGGCTTAAGTCCTTTAGTAAAAAACTTTGTTTTTTATGAATTTTTTTCAGAGTTTTCAATGGATTTGGGGGTTTTGGTATAGTTTAAAAATGAGTTTTAAACTATGTAAAGGTGATTTTCATGAATGGAAAAAGAGGAATCATGAAAATAGAGGAGTTTTATGGAGAAAAAGGGGGAGCAAATGAAGGTTAGTTTTGAGTGAGAGAAGGGGGGAAAATGATGGTTTCTTAGTAGTATTTTCTCATGAAATCAGCAGAATTTATGAGTATAAAATGGAAATAGTAAATGAAGATTTTGAGACAGAGGCATGAGGCCTTCAAGAGTCTTCAAGAGCCAACACCTTTTAGCAATAAAATTTGTTCTTTGAAGGCTCAAAAAAAGTGTTAGCCACCTTTTGCTATAACAAATTTTATAGGTGGCTAACAGCGGCTCCACTTGGGGATGGTGCCTTCTTGAAGGCATCAAGAACTTCAGACTTGCATTCTATGGGAGGCTGACCTGTGCCTCATCCATTGGGCTAATTTCCTTTGCTTAAATGATCTTCTTTTTGAAAACATATTAGCAGCTATAAAAACAATGGTTCTTTTATCAACAAGCTCTCTACCTACCCAATCCTACTGATCTAGCATTTTTTCTTCATTTAGAGTGCACTTGGATTGGCAAACTCTTTTCACAACATTTTATTCTTTTTGAAAGCAGGAAATCTAATCTATTTCTACTCCTTATTTCTCCATGGACTCAGATTAAATAGTTAAGCCCATAAGATTCTCTACCTATTCTATCAATCTGTTAGGATTAAACAGTCTAACAGATTTTATTCTCTAAATTCTACAACAGAAATTTAGAAGCATTCAAGTCAGGATTAAACAGTCTAACTTGAAGCTGGTCCATGGCATAAGAGACAAGCTGCACATAGACATTTATTTTGCAGAAAATTTAAAACAAAATGGAAGGCTTAAGATCTGAAAATTCAAAGCACTTCCTTCATCCTCTTACAGCTCTGTTTTGGCTCTTGTTTGAGCTGTTTCTTCCTTGTTCTCTGGTTCAGATTTTGAGCTGATTAGAACCAGATTTTTACATCTCTTGACTCAGAATTTGAAGCAAATTTGAGTCATTTTCTTTTTGAAACCTTAGGTTCAGATTTTGATCTTGTTTGAACCTTTAATTTCTATCCTAAACTATCTACTGATAAACCAAGATTAAACATTTTGGCAAATCGAATTCACTATCCTATCAGCAGAAAATTTAAAGATAATTAGTCAAGTTTAGACAGTTTCACTAACTAGAAGTGTGTTATTCAGAAGTGGCATTTGAGCTTGCACACTTTCAGATTTGTTTCTCTTTTTTGGTATGGTGCTATACCTTTCTTGTTTTTCACAATCTGCCCTCTTTTCTCTTTTCTATTGTTTTTGTAATTTTGAATTTTCTAACTTTGATGCAATGGTGGATGAGATATTTATAATGAAAAATATAAAAAGGCTTCAAAACATAGCATTGATCAAGAGAAGTAATGCTTAAGCATCCTACCATTGACAGGACCCCCAAACAATTCTTCTCCATTCAACTCTTGCAAGAAAAATGCATTGTTACCAGCAGCTGAATGAATAAAGTAAGGGCCAAGCCATAAGTTGTCAAATTTTCCATGCTTGCCCTTTTCTTCCCTTCTTGAATCCCATTTTAAAACTTTGTCCCCAATCTTGAAATTGCTGGCCTTTGTTCTTCTGTCAAAAAACTTTTTAATGCTGTCCTGTTTCTGCAATGCTTTGTTATACACCTCCTCTCTGGTTTGCTGAAGATGAATGGTCTGGTTTATTCTTCTGATCATGCCATTATCTTTAGTTTTTAACTCTTGAATCAAATTTATTACTGGTACACCAAGGCTGTTTGGAAAAATTGCATCAGTACCATACACAAGCTGGAAAGGTGACATACCAATAGATTTCTTCAAAGTCAATCTATCAGCCCAAAGTGCATGAACCAGCTTTGTGTGCCAAGAATTTTTGTTGTCCTCCAACAGTTTCTTGATTATGCTCACTAAAATTTTATTTGAGGATTCTACAAGGCCATTACCTTGGGGGTAATAAGCCGTGGAATGCCCCAATGTTATCTGATATCTATGACAGAACTCAACCATCTTATTTGATCCAAATGCTGTTGCATTATCAGTGATAATCTTGGTAGGACAGCCAAATCTGGAGAGAATATTAGTCTCCATAAATTTTATGATAACTGAATCATTGGCCTGCCTACAAGGAATGGCTTCTATCCACTTAGTGAAATAGTCTGTGGCAGTGAGAATCCATCAATGCTGGGCATAAGATGGTGGATGGATTTCTCCTATGAAGTCAAGTCCCCACTTTGAAAAGGGGCTTCAACAGTGATTGGATGCAGAGGTAGGGGTAGTAGTTTTCTTTTGCCTTCAAAAAGTTGACATTTATGACAGACAATGATCATTTTATGCACATCATAAAAAAAGAGTAGGCCAGTAAAAACCAGCCCTCAAAATTTTGTTGGCTATTTTCTTCCAGTATAAATGACCTCCACACTCTCCTTCATGGAATTCGTTCTTAACCTTCTCTGCATCCAACTCAGGAAAACATTTAAGCAATAGACCACTTGCATTTTTCCAATAAAGACATCTATCTATAATGCAATAGTTTACAGCTTTTAATTTTAAGAATCTTGCCTTTGTTTTTATCAAACTAGGTTGTGTATTTAAATTAAGAAAAACATAAATAATATCAGCATACCAAGGAGAATTCATAAAATGATCTTCAACTATAGGAGTTGAGAATTCTTCTTGGTCATCCAAAGCATCAATCATATTAATATCAAGAACTTCAAAATTTGATTCAGCCATTAATCTAGCTAGATCTTGGCCTTTGGTGAGTTTAGTGGGTTTTATCTCTAAATCATATTCAAGGATAATAACAATCCACTTACCTCTCTTACCATCTAGGTCCTGTGTTAGAATGTCTTTAACAACTGAGTTTGGGACGAAGGCAATGATGTGTGAGTGAAGGATGTACACCCTGAAGTCTTTCAAAACTTTAACCAAAGAAAAATCTTGCTTCTCCATAATTTTATACTTCAAAGGGGCATCCCTCAATGCCTTACTAAAGAATGCAATAGGATGCTCTTGTCCTTGTGGATTTTTCTGCAAAAGGACAGCAGCTATGGTATGTTCTGATGTAAATGAAAAAATATAAAAATCTTTTGAAAAATCAGGACTTATAAGAACCAGTGTTTTGATTAACGCTTGTTTCACCAGTTCAAAGGACTTCTTTGCTTCTAAGGTCCATTTTACCCCTTGCTCCTTTAACATGTTTGTGATATTCCTAAGGAGCTCAACCAAGTTGGGGATGAACCTTCTCAAAAAGTTAATCTTTTCGATGAAAGACTGCAACTCTTTGATGTTTCGAGGATGAGAGATTTGTAATATGGCCTCAATCCTCTTTGGATCTATCTTTATACCCTCTTCAGAAATGATGTGCCCAAGAAATTTACCTCTTGGAGACCAAATAGTGTCTTCTTAGGGTTTAAAGATATCCCAAATTTTCTGCATTTCTCGAAAACTTTTCTCAAATGTTCTAAGTGCTCTTCATCTGTTTTTGAAAACACAGTGACACCATCAAGGTATATAATGATGAAGAAGCCCAGTTCTTCTGAGAATGCTATGTCCATGGCTCTTTGAAAGGTTTCTCCAGCATTCATTAGACCAAAGGGAATTTTCACATACATGAAGGTGCCCCATGGTGTATTAAAGGTTGTCTTTAATTGATCAACAGGGTGAACTAAGATCTGATTGTACCCTGAATAGCCATCCAGCAAAGAAATTCTTCTAGATCCTACCACCCTTTGTAAAATATGATCCATCTTGGGTAAAGGGTAGTTGTCTTTTAATGAAGCTTTGTTTAAGTCTCTAAAGTCTTTACAAAGCCTGATCTCTCTAGTTTCCTTCCTAACTGACACCAGATTAGACACCCACTCAGAATATCTAATAGGGACAATAATACCAGCTTCATACATTTTCATGATACCCTTCTCAACCAAAGGCAACTGAATAAGATTTATTCTGTGCAGTTTTTGTTTGAATGGTTTTTGGTTTTCTTTAAGGGGATTTTTGTGCTGTATTATTTTAGTGTCATAGGATTTACGATCTTCGTAACTCCACGCAAAAACATCAGAGAATTATCTAAACAAATCTATGTATTTGAGTTTAATGTGAGCTGGTAAAGTCTTAGATAGTTTAATCATCCTGGGTTTAAGTTCGCTGCCTATATTGCACTCTTCCACTTCAGTCTCTACAGGTTCCAATTTTGGCTTTTGGGCCACATCGTTAAAATCGAACACCTCTTCTAAAGGTGCTAAACCGCTTGGAAAACTTTCATCTTTAGGGTGCAGAGTTTCTAACTCTTCTGTTTCAGACCCTGCATTCATTTCTGTTTTGTTTTCAAGTCTACCAGATAACAGATTTATGTTAGTAAGTTGAGGAGACGGTTCTTCTTCACCAAGAAAATTTTCTTCACTACAGTCTGTATCGTAATCTGAGTTCGAACTGTTTAGTTCGAATTCATTTCTAAATTGCATGCAGTCTTCTATTTTTTTGTCATTGTCAAACACCTGCCAATACTTCTCATTATCAGGCACAGCTGGTCTAAATTTTATTTGAGTTGTAGAGTCTTTGGTTTCGAATGGCGTTAAGCATGTTCTAGCTGCAAAAGCTAAATTGTGGGCGGCAATATTTCTTTTTCTTGGGACAAAAATAAGTTTGGACTCCTTGAATGTTTTCAAAAGGTCCATGACATCGTTTCGGTAGGCCCTAAGTTTGGGATGGTTTGCATTATACTCCCCATTGACTTGCCTAATGACTAACTCTGAATCCCCATACGCATTGATTCTTGTGGCTCCTAACTTTTTTAGTAAATGTAAGCCCAAGAGAAGGGATTCATATTCTGCTATGTTATTGGAACACTGAAAGTTTAATCTGTAGGAAAATTTTTCTGTGTGGTTGTTTTCAGTGTTACAAATCCAGACACCTGCGCTAGCCTTGGTCTTAGTGCAAGACCCGTCGAAGTGCATACTCCATAGAGGACTAGTTTTAATTTCATCTGTTTGGTGAATGTCCTCTTCAACTGTTGTGCTTTCTAATTGTTCTTGAGTATCAACACTCAGTTGAATTTGTTTTGAATCTTCAGATTTTTCGTTAAGTGGAGGTACATTTTCTTGAGTGTCGAGGTTTAAAAGAAAAGGACGCATGACTCGTAGTTCAAGACCCATATTGGGTTTGTTGTTGTTTAAAGGTTTAGCAAACTGTTTCGATAGTTCTGGGGTATTTACCTCCTCTTCTCTATCAGCCATTTACTCTGTTAAAGTTACTTGTTCATCTAATGTTTCTTCATTAAAAAGGATAAATGAATCAAGGCCTGTGTTTACAGAGTATAAAGGGGAGTTTTGCGGTCTGTCTTGAATTGTCACTGTGTATTGCATATGAGACTCCCTGCAAAGTCTTCTAGTCTGATTGAAAACAGGGATAGTCACATAGGTCATGTCCATTTGCATAGTCCCCTGTAACTTAGCCCCCCAAGACCTTGATAATAACATTCCATACTTTTGGGGCACATCAGCCACAACAATGTCCATAACTAGGCATTTGGCTGGAATCTGGGCTAAGTTAACACAGAGGTCTTTGATTAATCCTAAACACTTTACTCTACTGGAATCAAAGGAGTACAGGTCCTTGTAAGGTCTGGTAATTTCTAAACCAAGGCTCTCCATCACGGCTTTAGGCATTAAATTATGAGAAGCCTCGGAATCATGCATAGCGTTGTGCAAAATTTTGTCATGAACGTTTAAACTCACATAAAAGGGAGGAACAGGTCCCTCTTGACACATACCTTCAATCTTTGGACCAAAAATAAGCTCGGGCTAGTCATCATTAAGATTGACTGTATCCTCATTTTCCTCTATATTTAAAGCCTTCAAAATTTGGGTCCTATATACATGCTGGGTAGCTAATTCAGTCAAAGGAATAGAGATTTTGATCTTTGAAATTTCCTGCTCCAGGCTAAAAGGAGTTTGACTCTTTAAAGTGCTGGTCTCAGCCTTATTAGCTGTCACTCTATCAGTAATATCAGCTTGCTGATTTGTCCTATTTACATTTGACAAAATGGTTTTAACAGGAGCACTAGCTGAGATGTTAGTACTACTAATGTCTACACTCTGTTTTTCATTGTTTTGAGTGCTTTTCTCTTTACCATTATCATAATTTACAGCCACTATTTTGTCCTTTTGTTTAACCATTTTAGGCTTGGTTGTAGTGCTGTTTTGTGAAGATTTGTCAGAGGTTTTGGTGTTGGGAGTTTGTTGACTGGTTTTGCTTCTGAGGTCATATTCTCTTTGAGACTCTATGATGACATTTTCCATGTCTTGATAATAGTTTTCATCATCATCTGTTTTGTCATCATAAGGTGTGTATAGACCTTGTTTTCTATCATAATGAATCTCAAAGTCATCATTATCAACCCCCAGCATGTTGATATCATCTTCCTCTGTTATCTCATATGTTTCCTCAACTTCACTTACATAGTTTTGATGAAAGGGAGGGGCGATCTGCTGATCATCTTCCCTAGGCCTGTTTGGAGGTTGGTTCCTTCTAAAATTCTGATTCTGGTTCTGGTTTCTGTTTTGAGGAGCATTTTGATTTTGGCTTGCTTGTTCTCTCTTAATTATGTTCATCTCTTTCATAATCTCCTCCATCATTGTTACACTGAAAACTGTCACCTTGACATTTTGCTGACTGTATGAGCTCATTAACACTCATACATGCCTCCTCTGCAAGTCTTACAACCTTTGTTCCTCATTCCAAGCCCTGAAACTGGAGAAAAAACCCTAAAAAACTCAAAAAAGCCTTGGGTACGCAGGTAACATGAAGCCTGCATGCGTTTTTAGCTAGGGTACGCAAGTAAAGTGAAGATAAACTGCGTTCTAGAACGCACTTTGCCAGTGTAATGCCTGCGGTACCCCTGTAAAGTAAAAAAAGCGCGAAATTAAACCAAAAAAGTTGAATTTTGGTCAATTCTGGAAGGTTCTGGATGAGATTTTTTGGGGATGAGTACGCTTTGGTAAGGTGCATGTATCCCACACCTTAAGGAACTAATCCCTTGATGTGAGGAGCCTATCCCTTTGAAGGAGGGTTCTATCCCTTTAAAGGTGGAATCCTAACCTCCTCATCTGATCTATAAAAGGAGGCATTGGGTAGCCTTTTGGGTTAAGTTCAAGTTGAGAGTTAAACTAATGGAGGATTGAAGAATATTTTGATGGGTAAAATATTTGAGTTGAAGTGCTGTTGAGATTTAGATTTCCTTCTGCTGAGCTTTTGAGAGGAAAGATCACATACCTCTTATGCTTCTGGAGGAAGAGTGCAAGACTTATCAAAGTAGAGGAGATTCCTGCTTCGGACCCCAGGAAGGCCTTTCGAACATCAAGGCAAAGGTTGTAAGGTTCTTCTGTATATTTTAAGATTAATACAATCAAGTTCTGTTTTTCTCAATAAATTGTCGTTCGATTGTTTAATTCAATAAGCTTTCGTTTGATCATTTATTTCATAGATTCCTTGATCACTATGATAGGTATGTTTTATAATTATTTGTTATACAGGTGCTATTGATATTTTCTTGTTTGTGATTGTAGATCAACGAACGATGATACTTTATTGTGACAAAAGGGCCCTTGTTACGACGAAGGATTATTGATGCAACGGAAGCACTGCGACCGCAAATAAGCATTTGGATCTAAGGTAGGATCGACACCTTCATAACATTTATTTGTAAAACGAATATATCTAGAGAAAGACAAACTTAGTTGTTCGTTTGTTGCTATATTGTCTTCTGACACTAGGGAGATCGGTCTTGTCCGCAAGAACGATTTATCCGGCCAACAAATTGGCGACTCCACTGGGGAAAGAACTTGTTGTTTTTGGTTCTCTTTTATTTTGATTTGAGGAAAAGTTTTTCCTGGTTTTTGATTGATGGATATCTGCCTGGGTAGCTTAGTTTTTCTCTGTTTTTGAAAGTTTTGAAGTCTTTTATGTTTTCTTGAAGTTTTCAGGGGACCGCACTTTGTCTTCACACACAGTGCGGGCATCTCCGCACTTTCCTTAAGTAACCAGTGCGGGACCGCACCTGTTACTTCTGGGACCTGCGGACCTTGTTAAAAGTCTTGAAAAACTTAGATTTCTTCTTTCAGTTTAGTTTAGATTTAATTTAGGATTCTTAGCATCTACCCAGATCTATATTTTTCTGTCAAAAATCTCTTGTTTCTGAATTTCTTTCAGCAATTCTTCATCTCATCAATCTCCATTAAGTTAATTGGGTGTTTTGAGTCTCTTTTTTGAGAAATTCTTAATTTGATTTCCTTTGGTCATTAATTGAAGGTTTGTCTCAGTCTTTTCACAATTTTGCATCTTTTTGCTTTTGTTTTTGCAAAAAAAATTTCCCCCTCATTCGCCGGGGGGGGGCTAAATTGTGTATGAGTGTTAATCGCCTTTGAGTGTTTTTGATCTTTGGAACTCTCACCCGATTTTCTTGACTTCCACTTGATTGATTCTTAGATTACATTAGAATCATCTTGTGTTTGAGAATTCTCTTGCATAGATCACATTTGCATAATTACATGAAAAATGAAAAATGTGCATAGATTACATTTGCATACTTTTCATGTGAATTGTGCATAGATTACAGTTGCATAGTTTACATTTTGAAAAATAAATCATAGATTTAGATCAGTTTTCTTTGATTTTAATTTAGATGTTTTTTTTGCTTGTTTTAAAAACACAAAAATAAAAAAATTGTTTTGGGATTGATTTGCATTATTTTTTCTTGATAAAATTAGTGCATTAGAGAATTTGTTATATTTTCTCTTAGTGATCAATCTTTGCATTGTTGGAAGTGGATGGAAACTCTCTCCTTACTTTAGGTAGGATTCATCGAATTGAAAAGATTACATTATCATATTCGATTGCATTCAGTTTTGGTTCGGGTCATAACACCATTGGTTTCATATCCATTTACCCTTTTGAGTAATAACAGCCTAAATAACACAGTGCTTAATTAAAATTCATCTATTAATTTTTACATTTTTAGGGCTCTTTCCACCAATCTAGCTTAGGCTAGTGTCTTGGAATAGGTTTTAGTTAACTCTCCAAGACAGTAAAACAAACAAGTAGTCGATCTTGCGGTAGGAAAAATTCCAATTGTTGCATGTATGCTCTGGGAAGCTCCTCCTAAAGGAGTCAAGCACGAGATCATATATGAACCAGTGAGGTAATCAATCCTTCCTCATTGGGAACGATAGAAGATATACACGTATTAAAAATGGTAAACCTCGGATTGACCATTGTCGAGGAGCCTGGGGTCACTTGTCGGTAAACCTTGGATTATTTCAAGGAGCCTTCAAGGGGATTGAGCTTTGTTACTCTGCCCTTGCGTGTGTGTCGGATCGTAGACTGTTCCCCCAGGTATATTTGTTTCAGTTGGTAACTTTAGTGGCCATAATCTATAGGATTCTTTCCTAAGGTGACGGTGGAGGGAAGATCCCACTGTACCTGGAGCAGACGTCGACTAGACTCACTTGGACTCTCGGGAGGGTTATCTTCACTCGAGATGGTATAGTGGAGAAACTTGCACCGGTCTGTTTCATTAAGCAGGTTGTCGGGGTAACTGTTCCAACCGCCCTTTCTGTATTAAATTATACGATGTTGGATTTCATCACCAACTAGTGTTTTTAGTACGGGAAGTTACTGTTTGTGTGTGGTTTGACTCCTAGATTTGATAGCGCGTGTTAATTTGTTTGTTTTTACTTTTTGAGACCATAGGTGTGAATTGTGAATTTTAATTGTTAGGTGTGAATTGTTAATTGTTAATTTTAGTTTTTAATTTGTTAATAAAATTCACTGAAGTTGAATAGAATGGCAACTGTTCCGGAATTTACCAACCAAGGAACCCCTCTTAACGAGAATCCTAGTAATTTTCCTTGCTTTGGAAATGTTGGTCCTCCTTATATGGCTACTTTTTCATTACCTGGATTTACAATAGGTTTACCGATATGGTTATTTTCAACTTCGTTGGCCCTGAACACTCCAATTGTTCCACCTCAACCGGATGCTTCACAGAGTTCACCATCTCAACATCACCAACCTTCTGTTGACCCTTTACCTTCTTCGCCTAATATTTCTTCCTCCATTTCTTCCTCTTCACCTGGTGAAAGCCTTGACGCTAGTAACCAGGTGGCTAAGAAGAAGAAGAAAGGGAAGAAGAAGAAGAAGAAGAAGCAAGATAAGAAAGAATTCAACCAACCAACCATGGCTGTAAGTGTTAGTTGTGTTGAGGAAACCTCCAACATGCATCGTAAACCCAAATACCCTTGCAAGCTTTGTAAGGGTGACCACTTCCTTGTCAATTGTCCTGGTATTCCAAAGGTCTTGGAAGTATGGTCAGAAAAATCTCATCAACTTTCCGTTGATACATCAACCAGTGATAGTCAGGTTCCTGGGAAAAAGGGTAAAGTTAGGTTTCCTTGTAAGTTATGCAAAGGGAGTCATCAAACTCACATTTGCCCTCACATGGATGAAGCCTCAAAATTGTTGGAAAACCTTCCTGTTCCACAGCAAGAATTTCCAACTGGTTACCGTAAACTTTCTCCCAACCTACCGTCAACTGACGGAGTGATTGATCTAATTTCAAGTACGGTCGATCCCACTCTTCCATTGAAGAGTGAAACTCATATCACTCAGGTTGATGATCCATTAGTTGATCAAGTGGTCGATTCGATTTCACATTCGGTCGATCCCATTCTCCCTGTAGAGAATGAACTTCATACCGCTCAGGTTCTTCTTGTTACATCGGATTCTTCTACGCTAGGGGGTATTTCACCTGTTTCTACAGAACCCCCTCCAAGTACTGAGGTCTTTTCCTTTGATTGGAATAGACTGACAGAACCTCGTCTTCCTTCCTCTATCCCTTTCCAAATCGTTGTGAAGTTTGGTGGTAGGGACATACATCGCACACAGGTAGATGAAGGTGCTTCTGTTAGTATTTTATCTTCAACTGCTTGGAAAGCTTTGGGTTCCCCTCAGCTTGTGCCTATTACGCAGAATCTGAAAGCTTTTAACAGAACCATTAGTGAACCTTTAGGGATCCTTCCTAAGTTTTCTATTAATTTGGAAGGTAAAACTGTCTGTATTGATCTTATGGTAGTTCGAGGTCCCTTGGATTTCAATTTACTCCTTGGGCGAGACTATGTTTATGCAATGAAAGCTGTCGTATCAACACTCTTTCGCGTAATGTCTTTCCCTCACAATGGAAACATTGTGATTGTAGACCAGCTTTCATTCACTAGTCTTAATTCGACTACCAATAATCCGACAGCCCTAAATATTCCTGATTCTAAAGTGGTATCTACCCCGCCACGGGTTAATTATGTGGCAGCTAGTCCCATGTTTTCAGTTACCGATGTAAGCGAGCCTCTCACTGTTTGCTCGACTTCCTATGACTCAGATCCGGTAATTGACATGGAAAAATCTATGGGATTTTTTGAACGCGATGTTCTTATCCCTTTTGAGTCCCTTGACATGTGTTCCTTCCAGAGAACTATTCTTCCTTCTGATGAAGACCTCTTAGAAGCCATGATCAAGGTGTGTCCATTGACATGTGTTTCTTCCAGTTGGAAGCCATGAATCAGTGAGTGTGAGGAGAGTTCCTTGTACTGAGTCAACCTCATTAAAAAATGAATCAGTGAGTATGAGGATGGTTCCTTTTACTGTGTCAACCTCGTTAAAAAATGAATCAGTGCGGGTGAGGATAGTTCCTGTTACTGTGTCAACCTCGTTAAAAAATGAAACATGTAGATAGTTTTTGAGGAAAGTTCCTTTTACTGTGTCAACCTCATTAAAAAATGAATCAGTGGTCTGAGGACAGTTCTTTTCCTGTGTCAACCTCGTTAAAAAAATGAATCAGTTTCTCAGAGGATAGTTCTTTCTACTGAGTCAACCTCTTTAAAAAATGAATTAGGTATGAGGATAGTTCTTTTCTTGTGTCAACCTCATTAAAAAATGAATCATTTGGTCATGAGGATGGTTCCTGTTACTGATTCAACCTCGTTAAAAAATGAATTAGGTATGAGGACAGTTCTTTTCCTGTGTCAACCTCATTAAAAAATGAATCAGTAGGTAGATTGTAGAGAGTAGATTTGTAGATTAGAATAGATAGTTTCTGAGGATAGTTCTTTTCCTGTGTCAACCTCATTAAAAAATGAATCAGTTAGTTGAGAGCATAGTTCCTTTTCTTGTGTCAAGCTCGTTTAAAAAATGAAACAAGCTTCGATGAGGATAGTTCTTTTCCTGTGTCAACCTCATTAAAAAATGAATCAGTAGGTAGATTGTAGAGTAAATTAATAGATTAGAAATAGGTAGTTTCTGAGGACAGTTCTTTTCCTGTGTCAACCTCATTAAAAAATAAATTAGTTGGTCAGAGGATAGTTCTTTTTACTGAGTCAACCTCATTAAAAAATGAATTAGGTCTGAGGACAGTTCTTTTCCTGTGTCAACCTCGTTAAAAAATGAATCAGTTGTTCAGAGGATAGTTCCTGTTACTGAGTCAACCTCATTAAAAAATGAATTAGGTATGAGGACAGTTCTTTTCCTGTGTCAACCTCATTAAAAAATGAATCAGTAGGTTATGTAGGTAGATTAGAAATAAGTAGTTAGCTGAGGATAGTTCCTTTTACTGTGTCAACCTCGTTAAAAAATGAAACATGTTGCCATGAGCATAGTTCTTTTCCTGTGTCAAGCTCATTAAAAAATGAAACAAATCCTCCCCTAATGGAGTCGAGTCTTTGATTAGATCTCATAAATGTTAAGTCATATATTTAGGTTAGTTTTTAGGTCAGGTCTTTCATATGATCTCGTAAATGAACCTTCATTCCATCCAACTATTTATTACTAGTGTACTTAGTTGAATGAAATGAAGCTGGGGGGGCATGCGCTCTAGCAGTTACGCTTAGGGGGCATCAAGCACAGTTTTCTTTCTGTTTCAAGCTTGTGCAAAAATGAAACTACTCTGAAGCATAGTTTTTCTCTGTTTCAAGCTTTTGTAAAAAATGAAACTTATCTTGAGTCAATTTCGGTTATTATTTTCAAGACTCGTTAAACTCATGAAAATCCCGAGATCATTTTGCTATGTTTCATTCTCGTAAAACACATGAAAATGCCGAGTTCTTTCTGTCTTTTCCTACTCGTTAATTAAATTGAAAGTCGGCCATATGAGTACATTTTTATCCCTTTTTCGAACTCGTTAAAACTTACGAAAAAGTGAAAACAATGAGTACATTTTTATCCCTTTTTCGAACTCGTTAAAACTTACCGAAAAAGTGAAAACCTTGGAGTTCTCTTTTAAGCCCTTTTCAGACTCTCTAAAATTGAAAAGATTGCCGAGTACTTGATTATTCGAACTCGTTAAAGTAAATGAATGATCGTCCCTTCAGTATAAGTTTACCCCTTTTACGGACTGAAATGGACTATTTACGAAGAAGGTATACGTTGACTAATTACGGTCAATAGAGTTCTCTCCCGCATTATTTTATCCTTTTTCGGGCTCGAGAGACTAAATTTACGAAAAAGTACACCCACGGAGTTTTCTTAAGTTTTTCTTCTGACTCCCTAAAACTGAAAAACACCGAGTTTCTCCTATACTGGACTCGTTAAAACTTTAACAGTAAAGGACCTGTTCAATTTTAAACAGGAACGAACCACTCCTTCTTAGGGTTCGAATTTTAAACTAAGTTGGACTCATCCGAAGGATGAGCTTATAAACAAGCAAATGTTATCCTCCTCAAGCTTGTCAAAAATAAAGAGGTACTTGCCAGAAATGGTGGGGGAAAAGAGAGAAAAATGAACCTGTTTGTTGTATTTTGATTATTCGAAAAGTCGTTAACCACTCTTGAACACGACACTTTTGTTCACCTGGGTTGGGAAATCCTTTGCCTAACAGTTAATCAAACCATATTGAAAGTCTTCAGCCGGTTTCTGGGTATTAGCTTTGGGTCAATTGTTACCAAACCATCTGCAGTGTCGTTATGTGTTCAAGAGAACAGTTCAAATAAACCATTCATCTGCAAAATATCTGTCATCCATATTTTGACCATCCCTGAGTCAGTCCTTGCCAATACATTTTCAAAACTTGATCTGTGATTTCGTGTTGTGGGCTTGCCTACAACAGATCACTTTCTATCGACATCAGCATATTATCTAGGAAGTTGATCCAGAAATCGTCAGTACCTTGAAATCTGCATGCCTTAATGGCAGGTTTCTCGCCTTCGACGACAGGTTGCATCATTGACCTTCGATCGAATGATTCCGTGACATGTTCGACTTCAACTCATTCATTCACATTTCATGGATTGTACTGAGTACTTTGAGAACCATTGACATTACTGGTGGTTTCTCTCACACTTGTTAACAGTTCACATCATTGACTGGTAATCAAGTGGTTTCTACCATGTTCGACTTCGACACATTCATTCACATGGATAGAATCGTACTAGTTCGAGATGCGAAAATCAAGACCCTGGATCTAGTTTCTACCATCCAGGCTGCGAGGAATTTTGTTATCATTTATACAGTGGACTATTTATAAACAGATGGCTGTGTCCATGCTGTGTCTACATATGTCTATACTGTGATGTATTCAAAATCATTCCTGTATCAGAACAATTTAGAGTTAGTTTTTAGTTAGTTTTTGATCTGAGTATGGGAATGCCTACCTCAGCGATGATATGATTACATATATATATATATTTTGCATTGAATGTTTTTGAGGTGACGGCGGTGTCCACAGGATGATCCTTGAAATGATAAAGTACTTCACTCTTCTTCTGTGTTGCATCTTCATCTATTTCAGACTTCGCACTTTAGGGGGCAATTTGTTACCACGCAGCTGTCCATTGCCACATTTTGCCCACAAGTGTATGAGCTCATTAACACTCATACATGCCTCCTCTGCAAGTCTTACAACCTTTGTTCCTCATTCCAAGCCACAGGCGGAAAAACCACAAAAAACTCAAAAAACCCTTGTGAGTACGAGGTAACATGAAGCACACGCATGCGTTTTAACTAGAATTAAAAGATAAAAAGTGAAGATAAACTGCGTTCTAGAACGCACTTTGCCAGTGTAATGCCTGCGGTACCCCTGTAAAGTAAAAAAAGCGCGAAATTAAACCAAAAAAGTTGAATTTTGGTCAATTCTGGAAGGTTCTGGATGAGATTTTTTGGGGATGAGTACGCTTTGATAAGATGCATGTATCCCACACCTTAAGGAACTAATCCCTTGATGTGAGGAGCCTATCCCTTTGAAGGAGGGTTTTATCCCTTTTAAGGTGGAATCCTAACCTCCTCATCTACTTTATAAAAGGAGGCATTGGGAAGCCTTTTGGGTTAAGTTCAAGAAGTAAAGTTTTGAGAAGTTAAACTAATGGAGGATTGAAGAATATTTTGATGGGTAAAATATTTGAGTTGAAGTGCTGTTGAGATTTAGGTTTCCTTCTGCTGAGCTTTTGAGAGGAAAGATCACATACCTCTTATGCTTCTGGAGGAAGAGTGCAAGACTTATCAAAGTAGAGGAGATTCCCACTTCGGACCCCAGGAAAATTTTGACATCAAGGCAAAGGTTGTAAGGTTCTTCTGTATATTTTTAAGATTAATACAATCAAGTTCTGTTTTTCTCAATAAATTGTCGTTCGATTGTTTATTTCAATAAGCTGTCGTTTGATCGTTTATTTCATAGATTCCTTGATCACTATGATAGATAAGTTTTATGATTATTTGTTATACAAGTGCTATTGATATTTTCTTGTTTGTGATTGTAGATCAATGAAAGATGATACTTTCTTGCGACAAAAGAGCTCTTGTTGCGACAGAAGAATTATTGATGCGACGAAAACACTACGACCGCAAATAAGAATTTGGATCTAAGGTAGGATCGACACCTTCATAGCATTTATTTGTAAAACAAATATATCTAGAGAAAGACAAACTTAGTTGTTCGTTTGTTGCTAGATTGTCTTCTGACACTAGGGAGATCGGTCTTGTCCGCAAGAACGATTTATCCGGCCAACAATCATTCTCTCTATCTTTGAGTTGGAAGTAGAAGGTGTATTTTCCTCTCTAAAAGAGACTCTCTTCTCTATTTTCATTCTTGCTCTCTTCTCCATCAAGTTGGCTTCCACAGAAAGAGCACCCCTTTGCATATCTTCAAGAGTTGCAAAATCTCTCTCTCTCTCTCAGCTGATAGGCCATCTCAGGGTCAAACCCTTCAGGAAACTTGTTTAAAGCTGAGCCCTGTGGAGGTTTTAGTTCTGGGGAAAGTGCATTGTACACACTGTTAAATCTAGTGCAGTAAGCTTGCACACTTTCCCCAATGTTTCTATGGAGGTTTTTGTAATCAGAAAGGACTTGGAGAGGATTATTCTTCACTTCCCATTTGTTTAAGAAAGTCTGATGGAAGGCTTGGAGATCATTTATACTATGGGGTGCTAGGCCTTTGAACCATTTTCTTACTTCTCCCCCCAGACTCTGAGCAAACAGTCTAAGTTTGACAGAATCATCATCAATTTCATTTTTTTCAAAGTAGTCATTCATCTTATCCACATGTTGTGATGTAGTCGTAGCATTGCTAGCATCATATAATGGAATTTTGGACTGATAGTCCTGTGGAAGATTGACTAATGGCGTAGGAAGGACTAGGGGAGCATACCATGTAGCCATGGCAGGAGGTGGAGGTGGATTTACAAGAGGTGGATTACCAAAAGGGAAAGTGGGCTGAAGTGGAGTGATTTGAACAATGGATGCAGGGTGAGCGGAAGTGAATGGACCAGGAGTAGATTGCTGAGCTGATCTTGGGTGAGAGACACCTAAGTTGTGAAGGAAATGTAAATCAGGAGGTGTTGTTTCTCTGCTGCCAGGATGTTCACTTGTTTCAGGAGATGAAAGTGAAGACTCAGAATATAGCTGATCTAAATCACCAAGAGACCTAGTTCTAAAGGGATTTACTAAGTCAACTTGTGATTGTTGTAGAGCTGAAAGATTTTCAGGGACTGAATTAGCTCTCAAGGGTGATCTGAAAACAACTGACAATTTAATCTTAGGAGACTTCCTAAGAACACCTTCTGGGTTATCAACTACTTCAGGTGGATCAGGGTTAGGATGGGCTCTAGTGTGAATCTTTCTAGGAGCCACTATGCTGTGTTTTCCAGACCCAAATAAAATAGGAAAAGTGCAACCAGATATGACAATCTTTAAGAGGTTAACTAGTCTGTTTTACAATTTTAATCCTACAGTCTTTTGACTGAGTTTGAAAGATATTATAATGATAAGGGTTCTTCCCAGTGGAGTCTTAAGGTCTGTTCAGGATTGTGGAGTTTCCAAGTGGAAGTTTTTAGCCCGTAATGAGGTAAAAGGTTTTATGGTCCACCACCATGTTTATTGGATACCAATCTGAAATATTTTTAGGTTTTTCCGAGTTATTTTTCAGTTGTATGGTTTTTAAGAATATCCTAACTCTGTTTCAAAACTTAGCTACAGTTATGAGACAAAGACAATTTACTCTTATGGCTAAGCTAGCTGATCTTTCAAGGTTAGATAAAGTCTTAAGAGAATCCTAGGTTTTACCTAGTTTGTCACTGATTCAAACAAGTTTCATCGTGATTACCATTTCTTGGTAGTGCTTGAAAAGGCTTCTTTTAACTCACAAGTTTTATTTATTTTAAGGGAAGTAGTTCCCCAGTGGAGTCGCCAATGTTAGGAATCTATAATCAGCATGATTGGCAAAGTCCGATCACAGAAACAACATCGTTTCAACCAACTTTGGGATTCTAGGATCTAGCCCTCCTGAATCCGGAGAGGGATCTCTCCAATAAGTGCAAAGATGGATTTGTCTTTGAAGTTTGGGGTAATAATATTAGGCTAGTTATGAAAGCCAAGGGTTTGTTTTGTTTTTTGGATGGTTGAGCATGATTACTGTTTGAGGTGGAAAGTCCTAAGTGCAAAGAGTTTCAAAGGTGAGAAGTTGCAAGAAAATAGAAAAATATTTGGCCAGGAAGATAGATAATTGCAGGTTTTAGTCCATTGGGCTATGGAGTCATAATAGGGTTTAATTGGAACAACAAGAGGCAAGAGTGGTCCATGGGGAAAGTCATCTATGTCTAAGGATCTCTTTGAAGATTGATTTATGGAATGAAATGATACAACAAGAAGGAAAATTAAATAGATGTAGAACAAAGAGCAGCCCAGGATCTGGTAAGTACTTTTAAACTAGCCAGCCTTTGACAAACACTTAAGAAGAACATGAAAGCAAACTAGGATCTGGTAAGTACTTTTAAACTAGCCAGCCTTTGATACACTTTCAATAGAAAACATTTTAAAACAAAGGGGAAACTTGAAGGAAACTTTTGGAGTAGAAACTAGCGGGCTGGGCTCACCACAAATCCTCTCCTAGCTCTGCTTTACTTGGTTACTTTCAAGACCAACACAAAGATGACACAGAATGGCCTAAGATCTGGTAAGTACTTCTAAACTAGCCAGCTTTTAACACATTCCAAGGGAAATATTCAGACAGCCTTTGGGGATAAAACTAGGATCAGGGCACACCATATCTTCCATAGTTCATCTCTACTTAACTAATACTGAACATAACATTCAAGAATAATATTCAGCTAAGGCAATAAGATGAGGGAACGCCAGCATTCCTATGCTTAAACTGAATTAAATCATTCCTAAATAACACAGGTTTGAAGAAAACATTTAGATAAAGATTTTCAGTCAGAGAAGGTTACTGATATACAGTAGGTCCTAACTCTATGCATGTTGTTCTTTATAAGAGAAAACGAAACAAATTGGAAACAGAAAACAAAATAACAAGTTACGATGAGAAAAACATCACTGTCAACATAGACCAGGATCCCATAAATCAACTTGTATTGATGCTCCAAACCAGTTACAACTTCAAGTCCAGTGCTTTAGTTTAACAATCATCTACACATCTCAGCCTAACTTATCCATCACAAGCAGAGCTCCAAGGGCCAGAGAATACTATTTACAATCAGAATTTTAAGCTCAAATGTATTTCAAAGTTCTGCAACCAACAGTTTCTCATCCTCTACAGAGGTATTTATAGAAGAATGAGGAGGTGAGATCTGATAAAAGATCTCCCAAGACAATTAATACAGATTAATGACTTCTCGGCCTTTGAGGGGCTCGATGGAGAAGTTTACAAACATTCTGTCTGTATTAACTATTTTACATTTATGAATTTAAGCTCGGTGGGAGCTTTTATTGAGTTTAAGGCTCTATGTCATGTTTGGAGTAACTCTGCAGATATTTTTAGCATTTAAGTTCCTTGCAGAAGTAACTCTCTAGCTGTACTGAGGCGAATATCTTCATTTGATCAATAACTTCGGCCTCTGTTTTGAATGCTTTGAGGCACAGGTGGCACTTATGGTAGCTGAGGAATCAATTCGCCTCAATTGAGGTGGTGGAGGCCTTTCTGTCTGTTAAACACTTATGATTTTCCTTTAATTGTGTTTTAATCCTGGGAATTAGGCTTTTGATAATCATTCTTAGGCGTAATTCCAAAACCTGTCTTCAATCTTCTGCTTCTGCTGCGCTCTGTCCTTCAATGCTGATACTCTTTTAATTGTGATTTAAAAATCACAGTGTCTTGTTAATGTGCAGGCCGAGCAAGGCTCTTATGGCATCAATTCCCATGGAGCATCAACGAAATGTAGAGTGGAGTCCTTTTAGTCCCTTTCCCTTTGATAACGAAAAGGCCAGAGGATCATCACCCTTGGCTTTCTTTTCCTTCATAGTATGGGAAAAAACCTTAGAAACCTGCAAAACAAACAAAACATTATGAAATCCTGCGTATTTGGGGAAAAAACTGCTTCAGAAGGCAGGGGAGGAGCGTAGCCGTTGGATGGAAGCATCCAACGGTGGAGATCTGTGTAGAAGAGGCAAAAAGGAGAGCGGGGAGAATAATAAGACGAAGTGATTTTGGACCGTCCGATCTGGACGCATGGACGGTCCAGATCCAATCGGAGGATCGCAATCGGGGGATCGCAATCGGGGGTGGCAGGCAAATGGATCAAATGGAAGTTGCGATGCGATGTAGCGCAGACCGTCGATTTAAATATTAGATCAATGGTGGAGAAAGAATAGGGGGAAAGGCCGATCGGGGGAAGGAATATAACACAACAATTAAAAAAACGCGATGCGATCGAGCGCTGGTCGTTTGATCAACTCATGATCAACGGTGTAGATTTTTAGCTTTAGAATGGACCGGTGAAAAACCCTTATACTTTATGGAAAACCCAAATTTTTAATAAAAACAAAGGCTCTTATGGATCGGGGCGGAATATTTATATATGAAGTGACTGGCGCCCGATTGCGGGGCCACTGGATGTATGGAGTACCATGGGCCTAGGGCTTTATATAACAAGGGCCAATCACAATCGGAGCCTCGGGCTTGGGCTTTTCAATCAACCTATTGGAATTTTGCGATGCGATGAGGACTTCGGCCTTTGCGCTTGGTTTCACAAAGAAAACAAAGGACCAGGGTCTATGGATGTGGGACTTAATTGCATTGGAAGTTTTGATGTGGCCCTTTCGATCAGCCCATTTGTATTTCTCCGATGCGATTGCGCGATCGAGTGTTTTCAATCTAACCATTTTTTGTATTAACACGTGATTCTAACTCATTGAACCAAAACTTTGGAAAAGAGGGTTTTTTGGTTTTACAAAGAAAAAGACCACCGGGGAAAAAATATTACAAGGTTTTAAGCGCCGGAGGTGGGCCCACGGAATATATATATATATATATATATATATATATATATATATGATCGGGGTTTTTATAATACAAAGGCTAATCGCATCGGAACTTTCGAACATGGAAAAAGACTTGCACACTTGAATCTTTCCGATGCGATAAGCACCGAACAGGGTTAGCGCTTGGTTCCAGGGTGTGGGCATGTGGAGGGGAAGTGGTTTAAAACTTAGCCCAAGGGGGCTTAAGTCCTTTAGTAAAAAACTTTGTTTTTTATGAATTTTTTTCAAAGTTTTCAATGGATTTGGGGGTTTCGGTATAGTTTAAAAATGAGTTTTAAACTATGTAAAGGTGATTTTCATGAATGGAAAAAGAGGAATCATGAAAATAGATGATTTTTGTGGAGAAAAAAGGGGAGCAAATGAAGGTTAGTTTTGAGTGAGAGAAGGGGGGAAAATGATGGTTTCTCAGCAGTCTTTTCTCATGAAATCAACAGAATTTCTGAGTATAAAATGGAAATAGTAAATGAAGATTTTGAGATAGAGGCATGAGGCCTTCAAGAGTCTTCAAGAGCCAACACTTTTTAGCAATAAAATTTGTTCTTTGAAGGCTCAAAAAAAGTCTTAGCCACCTTTTGCTATAACAAATTTTATAGGTGGCTAACAAGGGGGAAGGTAGTTCTTATCATTTCAGCTAAGAAATCGGTGGAGGATTCATCCTTTCATCTTGTGCTTCCATTTTAGTCTTCTAGGAGTAGCATTGTGATATCCAATATCAGGCCAACAGTTTATACCTCCATGCAGCAACAGTTCCTCCAGGAATTGTGCAGTCTAGTCAGGTAGATCTAGTGGAGGAAGGAAGTTTTGAGTATTTCAGCTTGGAATATTGTGAGGGATCATCCACTCACTTTGGAGAGATTATTTCCATCAGCTGTGAGATATATTCCATCACCTATTAGCAGGCTACATCTTCAGCCTTATTAATAGTGCAATTCATTCCAGCAGTTGTGTAGTGTCTAGCTGCAACTTGAGCATAGGAAGGAGAAGCTAGATCTCAAGTTTCTAGCTTGGATATCAAGAGAAGGTACCGGCCCTTAATGTATTGAGTGGATATGGTGCTATTTCAGTAATTAAATCATCAATTCATCCCCATCTCAGCAGTTACCTAGAGGATTGCGTAAGTCAGCCAGCAGGGGTGTAGTTGGCAACCCAAAAGGGTCGAAAATCCAAATTTAAAATCTGGCCAAAACATTTCTGGTTTTTTCTAGGGTTTTTGATTAGAATCTGTGGTTAAAATATTGGATCATTTTGAGCACTGCAGCAGCCTCCTGCACATGGTTCTTCTTACCAGTAGCAACACAACATTTCCAATGCTAGTTTTCATTAGTGAATTTCAACCACTTCTTATTGGGTTGAGTGCATCTCCTTTGGAGCACTGTGTACTTTATATTTTTCTGTTGTTTATAATGATATGTCTTAGCTATTTCTGCTCATGGTTATAATGTCTTGATGTTGCAACATATTTCTGGCCTTTTCCAGATTTTAGTGTTATATTCATGTTTTTCTTATTTGGAATGTTGTAAATTTTCTATATTCCTATCTTTTCCCTTTTGGAATATTACAGTGGTATCAGAGCATGATCTTTGGCTCAACTTATGGGCACTTCATGACATCAGAAGAATAATAAGAAGAAACATAAAAATAAGAAGTCTTATATGGAGAAAGGATTAAGTTTTGCCACACTTCTCTTTAGATCTATGCAGGATCTCTCCAAAGATACTAAAGAAATGATAAGGGTAAGGCAAAGAGAAACCTCAAGAGAGTTTCAGAATGAGGAAGGTCCAATCACTTCCTATCAGCAACATAAACAACCAAAAATGCAAAGAGCTCCACAACACTTTTCTATGTCCACTTTCCTTATAGAAGGAGATGGATGGCATGGAGATGGAGGATACTTAGAGCATGAGACTCTAAGTAATTATCTTGTAGAGTACAAATATCAATCAAGAGCGTTCAAGGAGAATCTAATTCTCCAACAATTTATCCAGATCAAAGAAAACCGGAGATCCCACATCAACAATAGAAGAAGAAGGCATATACAAAATAGATTCTTCTTGCCTACATTCGATGGATCATCCACAAGCACAGTAAAATATTGGATGAAGGAGCTAGATCATTTCTTTCAGATACACCCAGTAGCAGAAAGAGAGGTTGTTGAGATTGCAGTGCTGCACCTTAAGGGTGGAGCAAAGGATTGGTGGTTTAGCCATGTAAAACATGCAAGAGTGAATGCTTATGCAAACTTCACTCAAAGGTTGATTAAGAAGTTTGATAGAAGGAAACTAGAGGTAATTTCCATAGAGAAATTTCCCAACATTGATGAGATAACACATGAAGAACAAAGGGAGGATGTCAACACTATCACTCCGGAAGAGGAGAAAATTCCACCACCACCAGCTGCAGAAGTATTTGCATCAGGAGAAAGAGCACTTGCATCCTTGCAAGGTGGTCTTGAGCTCTTGACATTAGGACTCCCATGCATGATTCAGGAGATGCATTAGAAGGAGGAGGCAGATACCAGCACTGGTGCAGTAATAGAGGAGTAGCCATCACCATCCCCAACAGTTGGTGAAGCCATTGCACTGGTTGGAGGAACTCTTGTAGCCTTACAAGATGTCCCCAAGTATCAACTTATCCAAGGTTTGCAAACATTTCCATCCCATATTATTTCAGCACCTCAGTTTGAGATTTGTGGGGTCATGCCATCAAGGCAATTGCATAACCAAGGGTTAGAGAACCTTGCTGATTTGGAGTAGCAAACTATCACTATGTAGAGGACCCTTGACTTGCTCAAGGAGGATATGTATAGCCATCCTAGTTGTTCAGTGTTGAGATACACACAACACTTTGGGTTGAATTGTGGAGTTTCAGAAGATAGTATGAGAATAGTCCTAATTGGTACAATGTCAGGCTATGAGTTTAGCATTGTGCATGGTCATGAGACAATAGATGCACCATCATGGAGGTCAGCAATGTTGTCATTTGGGAGCAATGATGAGTTGGGGGCCCAACTACTCTTGGAGAATTCTGATGACCGCTTCACTCATGAAGCATTGGAGGGAAAGATGACAGTTGGTAGACATCTTATGATGGATAGTTTTTTCCATTATTAGGATGAAGCCTTCTTAATGAGCATCTCACAGCTCAAAGAGAAATTTATACCTACAACATATTCATAATCTTATGCATTCTACCGGGCCATCGATGAGAGGTTATCATGGAGTAACCTCAAGGATGATGCACTTCAACATATCATGGAGTGAAAATATCATCAGATTGAGGAGGATGGTATTCTCCATTGGGTGGATACCAAGTTGGAGCATGATATGAGTCATCACCCATAGTTGGATGGATGGGTGAGGATGATGAGCAAGTGGTTGGTGAACTGCTTGTGGATCTATGACACAAGGCAACAAGAAGCATGGTTACAATGTCTTCTCTTGGGTGAGTATGCTTACCACCCGAAATTTCATATTGGTATGTTCCATGCCTTGCATAGTACTAAGGTGATGCAACAACATGAGGCATGGATATGTTGGCGACTTTTGAGAGAGTTTGGCCATCACATGACATATACTATGTCAATGGGTATGTTATTGTTTGGGACATTACATGGCACTCACATGATGTGGTAGCAAGGAGATTGGTTATGTTGGGCTGATGTGACATTCTACATGTCAATCAGTATGTTGTTGCTCCATGACTTGCATGATGATGATGTGAGGTGGCAACAAGAGTCATTTCTGCTTTGGTTACTCTTAGGAGAGTATGGGATGATTTTCTCCCATACCTTGCATGATGAGGAGGGGGGATGGAAACATGAGGCCTTATTGTGTTGGCTTCAGTTAGGAGAGTATGGCCACCATACTTGGTATGATGATGGGGTGGTAAGGTAGCAAGAGGCATTGCTACGGTTGCTATTTTTGAGAGAGTATGGTTCGAAATTTCACATGTCAACCCATATGTCTCCATTTCCTATTTTTCACAGTGTTGAGATGATGCTTGGAGCAAGCAGGTAAAACAGTGCCAATGATGGGAGCATGGAGAGGCACATCCTACTCCATGTAGCATAGGTTGGAGAGATAGTTCATGAGTTGGGAATTTCCTTTGGGGGGAGGAACCACTTCACTTTATATGTCTCATGCAGAGAAGATGCTCTGGAACAACATATGGTTGCCACTTAGAGGTTCAGTGATGAGGAGATAGATCTAGCTATACAGTTGGAAGCCATTCTAGGCATTCTGAGAGGCATCTTTGGAGCTGGGCATTCATTACACATTGGAGCAGATGGGGAGACCTTCCATATGAGGATGCCACTTGGAGGGAGGAGGATTGCTGTAGCATTCACTTTTGCAGTTGCTTGAGGACAAGCAACATTTTGGTGGGGAAGACTGTAATATTCCCAATTTTCCACCGATTAATTGGAATATTAGAGTTCTTACTTTTCTTAATTAGTTAAGTAAATAAAAGAGTGGAGTTACCCATAAACCCCATAGATGAATAAAATTCACTTTGTTGTGTGAATGTGGGTTAATTAGATAATATATCATCATTATGGAGTAGTGGAGCGGCTTAATAATGAAGGAGTGGAGGTAATAGAGCATTAATGATGAAGATGATGGAGATAATGGAGGAATAAAAGTAAGATCATAGAGCATTAATGATACAAATATGGAGGAAGTGGTGCAGTAAATGCACACATGATGGAGGGAATGGGGATTGAATGTAGAGATGATGGAGATCATGGAGAGACAACACAATCTTCATGGAGCCTAGTGGCCACATGTGCAACACAGTTATGAGGTTGGAAAATGCTAGGGAAGGCTCAAAACCATATAAGGAAGATGAGGGCAGAAAATCAAATCAGTCTGGAATTTGATATTGTATTGTCGTTTGACATTCTTTGCATGCTTTAGCTGTTTAGCTAAGTATGTTGTGTTGTTTATTACACAGGTGTTCCCGAGCGAGAATCCCAACCTTACCCATAGGGGACTTCTAGTGCATAACTTTGGGAAGGTTATTTTGAGCAGCTATTCATCATCCAGCATTGGTGCCACATTCAGTCACTCTCTTCTGAATATACAGCTTCAGGAATTACACATTCCTGTCTTAAGGTTTGAGAGGAGGAAGTTAGTTCTTAGCATATCAGCTAAGAAATTGGTGGAAGATTCATCCTTTCTTATTATGCTTCCATTTCTGTCTTCTAGGAGAAAATTTGTGATATACGGAATCAGACAAAAAATTTATACCTCCATGCAGCAGCAGTTCCTCCAGGAATTGTGCAGTCCAGTCAGGTAGATCTAGTGGAGGAAGGAAGTTCCAAGTATTTCAGCTTGGAATCCTGTGAGGGATCATCCCCTCACTTTGGAGATATTACTTCCATCAGTTGTGAGCTATATTCCATCACCTAGAAGTAGGCTACATATTCAACCCTATTGACAACGTAGTTCATTCTAGCAGTTGTGCAATGTGCATCTGCAACTTGAGCAGAGGAAGGAGGAGCTAGATCTCAAGCTTCTAGCTTGGAGATCAAGAGAAGGGACCAAAAATTCATGTATTGAGCTGATTGGGTGCCATTACAACATTTTTTCCATCAATTCAGCCCATCTCAGTAGTTACCCAGGAGGATTGTGTAAGTCAGCCAACAAGGGTGTAGTTGGCAACCCAAAAAGGGCCGAAAATCCAAAGTTAAAATCTAGCCAAACCATTTCTGGGTTTTCTGAGTATAAGCCGCGGTAAAATCTTGGATCATTTTTAGCACTCCAGAAACCTCCCGCACATGGTTCTTCTTCCTAGTAGTAGCATCAATAGTAGTGGCAGCGCAACATTTCCAGTGCTAGTTTTCATTAGTGTATTTCAACAACTTCTTGTTAGCTTGAGTGCATCTCCTTTGGAGCACTATGTACTTTATATTTGTTGTTGTTTATAATGATATGACTCATTTGTTTCTGCTCATGGTTATAATGTCTTGATGTTGCAACATATTTTCGGCATTTTCTAGATTTTAGTGTTATATTCCTATTTTGCTTATTTGGAATGCTGTAAATGTTCTATATTCCTGTCTTTTCCATTTTGGAATATTTCACTTTTCTTGAGAGAGCCCTTTCTGGTTGGGAGGGCTAAATTCCAACCCAAAGTGGTTTGAAATAGTTACACTGAATTGACTGTTGAGTAGCCCAATTAGTCCCAATTTGGTGATAACAGAAACTGTCTATATCTCATAAAAATCCTTAGCTCTATCATCATATTACCTCTTTGATAAGTACGTCTTGAAGATCATCTCAAAATCATCCCAATTCAAGTCTTCTTCTCGAATGCCCTTAACATTCGTCACATCTTCCCACCATATATATGCTTTCCCTTTTATACTGAAGGTGGATATAATGGCTTTCATATTCTATGAGTAGTTATGGAATCTGAAGAATTTATTCATTCCAAGCAACCATGGCTATGTATCTTCTAGCTTCTTCATCTCTCCATAAAATGTAGGATGCTTCACTTTCTTGAACTCTTCATGAGAATACTCCCTCTTCCTATAAGGATGATGACGATGATGACTGTGATGATGTCTCCTAGATGAGGAACTAGAATTATTCACGTGCATACCAGCCCTCCTATCAGGTTTATCCAGTGATCTTCCACCTCTAATTGTGTCCCCTTTGTCCAATATATATTCCAACCAAGGTCTCCTACCATATGCTCCATAATATTTCTCATCCTACTCTTGAATTATTCTCAACTTTCCATGTTTCTACAACTCTGACAAGCTCTGAAGGATTGCTTCATTAACCTCTACATGCTTCTCTGAGCCATTGCAAGTATTTCCCAAGCCTCAACCAACCTATCATTGTCTATTTTACAACTTCTGATCTCTTCCCTCAAGCTCCTCAATGTATCCGCTATACCAAGAGAATACTCATCTCCTTGTTGCCCAACTGATTTGTAAGGAGAGTCACATGAACCGTATTCTACCATTTTTCTTGTCATATTTGATTCTCTTCTTCCTGTAAGTTTACCATGTCATATAAACCAAATAGATACCAAAATCAAATCCATACCTTAGTGATGTCCAGGGGAAGCTTATCTCATCTGTAAGATCATTCCACATTAACATGTACATGTATAATCATAAGCATACCCATATAATAACATAACAAAAACATGCATGACCATACCAATTGTATACCATGATCTGATGCATGACAATCATAACCTTGAAAACATCAAAGTTACCAAAAGAGAGAGAAAACACACTCTGATACCACCATGTGGTATCAGATATGACCCAAGGAGAGTGTGACCTGCTCTGATACCATCCTGTAACACCCTTCCCCTATTTACCCACTTTCGTCAGCTTGCCCAAGGTAAACATGAGCTGAGGGTCGCTATTATATGAATCAACCTCTTATATGACTTTAATGAAATGGAGTCGACACAACAAGACTTTACTGACTTCCCTCAGGTGCCACAGGACCTCCAGAAGTAACCTAACCCATCTAGGCATCCATCCCTTGTGACAAATTAGCCTTTTCTCAACTTAGAGCCCTAGTTTCTCCCTTTCCAAGCCCTCCAAGCAACTATGGGTTCCCAGTCGGCCCCATAGGCCTGCATCAACGTGACTATGTCCTTTTTCTTCTAGTGTTGTGTCAATGACTGCGAGAATCAAGGTTATTTTCCAAGGATGGGGATAGGCCTCTGCCCAAAAAACTATGACTGACAGTTTGCCAAACACTTAGTAGATATGAAACCTACAGGTCATGAATACAATTCTAAACATGAGGGACTGAAAAATCATTTGAGGTTTAACAAAAAGGATCACTACCTTTTCTTATTAGTTTTTTTAACATCAATTAGGTATTGCATTCATTACTTATTCAGTTATGAGAGAAAACATGAATAGAGTCGCGACTAAGATCTGTCATAAAACCATGCTTATAACTAGCATATAACCAGATAAATAAAAATAAGAGAACAACCATTAAAGACACATAATAACCAATACATTTCCTTACCAAAAGCAAGAGAAACTTAGCTTTATTAAACATAGGAAAATACCGATCAAGTTCAGGATTTCCACGTTACACCCGACCATAGATTGGTGGATCCAAATTTCCTTCGGCCAATCACCCCCGTGCCATATTCCAAGCATGAATGTGGTATCTCATGGGATAAACGAGTCCAAAGAAAACTATGGGAATAAATAGGTTAAACCACCTCCACCCTCTCCATATTGTGATCACACCTAAAGCAGTGTAGATATCACAATATCGAATTGAGCTTCGATGCCACATAATTTATTCCCATCCTTGAGGAATTTTTACATCTCCACTCTCAGGATTTATCATGTATCGTGCCATTACCAGTCAAGGGATTCCTAATACTTTGAGATTTTTCCTGAGACTACCTCACCACGAGTTCCAAAACCATCTGACAATCCAAAGTTCAAAATTGAGAGCAATCCCATCACACCATGGTTATCTGAAAATGGAAAGGCTATGCTAAAATCGACAGTCGAACTCTGGAAAATCCATGCTAATGATAACAAAAGAACCATATGCCAACATACACATACCATGCATGTCAAAACCAGCTAGGAAATCACACATGCAATATGTTACCTGCAAGTTTTCCCACTGAAGTTACTTGATCCTTGTCTTCCTTTTCTTTTCCTTGTCCTTCCTTTCCTTTCCTTTCCTTCCTTGCTTTCTTTCTTTCTCCTCTTTTTGCTTTCTCCTCTCTAAGACTAATTCTAACACTAACTGAATAAAGGTTGCCAACTAATGCTCTAAGGTATTTTTATTGACAATGCCTCTAATTTCTTCAATTTTCATTGATTTTCCTTGATTTTCCTCCTCACATACAACCTGTGACCTTTCACCTTCCTTTTCTCCTAATTTCCATTTGTTTATAAATAATGTGACGAAAATACCTTTTTTCCTTTCCAAAGCCTTAGCCATTGCCTTCGCCAATTTCCTTTGGCCATAAAACACAACAAGTGATTCCCACTAGGATACTTTTCCCAACATTTAGTTTCGAATAAGTGTCCCTTGCACGTGGTCTTATTTTACCATTATTAACTTTTATGACATGAAATTTTAACCTTGGGTTGTTACAGTTGATCTCGTTCGCTAGTATGCATGCCTTGTGCTCCCATGAATTTATTGCACCATTTTTCTGATATCAATGATTGTTGGCCCACCTATTTATTATGAAACATAGACCAAATTTACTTCCCCTTACAACCAATTAAGCTCTAATACCACTTGTTGGTATTTTGAGCCCATAATTAATTAAACAAGAAAGAAAAAATATGCACAAGAACAAGAAACTTAATGTATACACATAGACACAAAATTTTACATGGTAAAATCCTAACATTGTGTCAAGGAAACCTCCAGGGGGGAGGTATCCCTCTCAGTTTGCACCTATAGATATTTGATCCCTCTCAGCATGTGATAGATTCATGGCTAATATGGACCTATATAATTGGTTTTAATAAGACTAAAGAGAGACACAAACTAGGTGTCATGGTGAGTAGCATAGATGCAATGGTTCGAGCACATTGTCGATGCTTCCATTGGTATGAGGTAGAGAGGTTTTAGGTGTCAGTGAATTTATAGAATCAAGATTTTTCATTGTGATTCTAAATATACAAACTATGTCAAACCTACATCTAGCTTGTTGTTGAATCATTGGCCAAAACAACATTGGGCACACTATTTTGGTTGTGAAAAGGAAATTATAATAAAATAATATTTTAAATGGGATTATGTGTCCTAGATCCACCTAAAATTGAATAAGGGGATTTAAGGAAATTTGTTCTTGTGTGAAATTGTGCATAATTCCTTGGATGTTATGTTTTTTGACATCTAGTCTTTTGACACTCAAATTTATGTTAGTAAACAAAACATGCACATGTATGCTAATGAAGGATAGTAGTGGAATATCAAAACTAAGGATAAAAATATGTTGAAATTGAAAATTAAGGACATATAAGGAGAGAACAACTTGTAAATCCATGAAGAGCCACATTTAAGAGTTGAATTGTAGGTATTTAAGAAGGAAAAATCATTCAATTATTGAATTGTACAAAGGGTAAAATTGTAAATTTTTTTCCTAATCAAGTGTGTATGATCTTCCTAAAATTGAATGAGGAGGTCTAATGAGTCATAACAGTAAGCTAAGATATTATCATCACACTTTAGAATACATGATTAATAATACTTGACACCCTATGGTGATTTAAAATCAAGTGATCATGATATAAAAGAAGCAAGTGCAAGCGAGCATGAAATATAAATGAAACATAGTGCAAACAAGTGAGTATAAGAAAGTGCGACAAGTGAGCATGCGAAAAATAGGTAAAGCAGGACAAAACTCCTCTATGGAGATCAAGAATTTGCAAGAGTAAAACCATGAATTACAAAATCTAATTAAAGCACATGAGCAAAACTTACATCCTTCTCTAGTATCTTTTATTGGAAATATTGTCATTGATGGCAAAGGAGCAGAAAGGAGAAGCACCAGAATTATCATTAAGGAAAAAGGAGCAGATCAGGATCAACTGGAGTATAAAGGAGCTATATGGTAAAGAAGGCAAAAGTTAAGTGGAGAAGCATAAAAGAGAAGAAAAGGAGCAACAAATAGTAAAAGAGAGGCAAAAGAGAAGCATTAGAGGCAAAGGAGCAAGGAAGAGGAGTAGAAAAGAGGCATGGATCAACACCAGAATGATCATTAAGGCAAGGGATTAGAGAGAAGCAGTAAAAAGGAAAGGAGTAGCATTAGAATCTTTATCAAGGAGAAAAGGCAGCAAAGGCATCAAAGGAGCAAGGGCAGCAAAAGAGCAAAGGAAACAAAGGCAGCAAGCTTGGGTCAAGTCGTGAACGTATTGAATAAAGTCGTGAACATGCTGGGTCAAGTCATGCATAAGTGGGTAGAGTCGTGAATGTGTTAAGACAAGTAATGAACGCATTTAGCAAATGGAGAAAGTCGTGAATGCGTGGGTCAAGTCGGCAAACCGGGTTGAAGGTTGAGAGATGGATGGTTAAGATCAAATCATAGTATTGAAGTGGAGGATGGATGAACAAGATCATGCTGCAGAGTGAAGCGGAGGTTGATGATCGACATCATATTGCAAACATAAAGTAGGAGAACGGACGATCCATATTATATCGCATTCGGCCATAAGATTTTTAGCACACATCGCTATCGGCGATCTTTATATTTATATGTTAAGTTATCGCAAGTTAATTGTTTTAAGTTGCGATGTGATAAGAAGTGGGGTTTGCGATGCGATGCGATCGCATATTGCATATAATAAGAGGGACCGTGTTATAGCTATGAGCTAAATCTTGCAACATGCAATACGGTATTTGCAGTGATTTGCGAAATCACAAAATCACAAACATTGCGATATGGTTAAAACTGTGATATTGCGATTGGCCGATTTGAGATGACATGGCAATATGATGTCGTAGTGACGTGGCAATGATGTGGCAGTGTTGTGGCGATGACATGGCGATGACATGGAAGTGACATGGCGATGATGTGGTAGTGACATGGCAATGACGTGGTAGTGACATGGCAATGACATGGCAGTGACATGGCAAGGTAACGTGGCACGATGACGTGGACCTGGCCCGCATATCGCACATCACAAGCTTAGGAGGATAAGTGCTCAAGAATCATGTTAAAATGACAAAGTGAAAAATGCGATAAGAGTACTAGATGCGATGTAGCTTCAAAAGCAAAAGTCTAAAGGATTTCAAATCTGGAGTATCTATAAGGTTTCCCTTTGAGAAATCACATCGGGGTTTGGAAGAGATATGCATAACAAGAAACACATGAGAACACCGAAGTGCGAAGTGCGATAATGAAGTGGACGCGATGCATGTCAACAATGAAGCCTAAATTAGGGGAATTTTGAGGTCTAAAATGGGCCTCATAAGGAAATTATAAAATAATATTGGAAATAATAAAATAAGATTTGATTACATCATCAAAGTTTAGAGGGAAAAAAGAAAAAACTACTTTTTCAACTCGTATTGTAAACTTATCTCCCAGATTTTTTACTGAAATTTCGAGTGGGAGTACTCATTGGATGAAAAATTTAATTCCTCATCTAAGGAGTACCCATGTTTCATACTTTTGATGGATCCTGCAGCACAAAAAATGAGAAATACATGAAAAACGTGATTGCAATCATGCTTTTTCATGTATTTCTCATTTTTCATGTAGCAAGGTCCATCAAAAGTATGCAACATGGGTACTCCTTGGATGAGAAATTAAATTTTGCATCCAATGAGTACTCCCGCTCGAAATTTGAGTAAAAAATTTGGGAGATAATTTGAAAATATGAGTTGAAAAATTAGTTTTATGTTTTATTAGTTTTTAATCTTTTTACCCTTTTACTTAAAAAATGGTGAATCATCCCCCATGGTTGACATCATCGTCTTGAATCTTATTGGTTCTTATAAAGTTAATTTTGGTAGTATATTTTTATTAGGAGGCCCATTTTAAAATTCCCCTAATGAGGATTTCAAGTCCGGGAGTATGGGTTTTTCCTTTATTAAATCACATCGGAGAGCTAAGGAGGCATATAACGTAGATTGATTGGAATGCCAAAATGCGATAGAAAGCAGACATGATACCAATTCAGACATAAATAAAAATGTTTCAAGTCCAACCTAATAACTGTTTATGAAGAAAAGGTTGAACGTGGCTGAAGGACTCGGGTAAAGAATACGACTCGACACTACGAGCACGGGTGTAGAGCGGTCACACCTTGATAATAGAAGAAAGGCTGAACGCCGGGAAAAAAGGCTTGAGTAAGTGAACCGACACAAAGAAAAAGGACAAGAAAGCAAAACGTTGCAGTTATGACGAGATAAGCACTATGGGTCGACTCGGGCTCAACAACGCTTCGGGCAGAGTCAGGTTTTGAGACAAAGGTGAAGGTTGAACGCTATGGACATGAGTAGAAGAGGCAGAGTCGGGAAAAAAGTTGGAAATGTGCCAGCTGGGTCGAGTCGGGAAAAAAGCATTTGTGTAGCAGTGTTATGATATAACTGCATAAACAAAGAAGACAATGACAACAACAGAAAGGACAAATGCACAACGAGCTAAGAGCTGAGAGGGCTGAGTGAAATATACTTGTTGTAACTGTAACTGTAAATGAATTAATTGTTTTTTATTGCATGTGATGCAAAGGCAAGTATCTGTAGGCATAGGAAAAACTCCATGAGTGCTATAATGATTATTTCTGATGTAATAACTTGATCTGAAGAATGAGGAATTGAATGGGTGGAAGACATAGGGTCAGTCCTATTCACTTCGTATTCCCTGTAGAATGCAAATAGTCTTGTAGTTATCTATATAAAACATGTAACATCAGTGTGCATAAAGAGGTTAGAAAGCTGCAGAATGGAAGAGAGTGGAAGAATGTAAGAGAGTTGCAGAAGGTTGGAGAGTGGAAGAATAAGAGATAGATGATAGAGATGTTGTGCATATCAGGAGCTGATATGAAGTAGATATGAAGGCTAAAGAGGCAACAATGGCGAAGGAGTATAACAGAGATGATATCCAAGTAAATAAACATTTTAGTTTCATGTTGAGTGAGGGGATTGTAGTCTCCTTTCAAGTTGTAGCTTGATAAATTTCCAGTTGGAGCTGGGTGAGGTAGGAGCCTCCTGTAGGTTGTAGCCTGCAAAAAAATTACGGGAGTTGGTGCTTCCTTGCAAGTTGTAGCTTGCAGAAGTCGAGGTAGGATCCTCTTGTAGGTTGTAGCCCACAGAAAATTTATGGGGGTTGGTGCTTCCTTGCAAGCTGTAGCTTGCAAAAGTTGAAGTAGGAGCCTCCTGTGGGTTATAGCCTGTAGAAAATACATGGGAGTTGGTGCTTCCGTTTCAAGTTGTAGCTTGATAGTTTTCCAGTTGGAGTCGGGTGAGGTAGGAGCCTCCTGTGGGTTGTAGCCGGCAGAAAATAGATGGGAGTTGGAGCTTCCTTGCAAGTTGTAGCTTGCAAAATTTGAGGTAGTAGCCTCCTGTAGGTTGAAGCCTACATAAAATCAGTGGTGAAAGGTACTTGGAGCTTACCTTTGCATCACAACAATAATAATATGTGGTTTTCTCCCTTATGGGTTTCTACTTATATCTGTTGTCTATGTGCTTGATGATTATGTGTTGATGTGATGTATTATTCTACTTAATTACTTGTTATCCACACATTCAATTTTCTGATTCATTATGTATTAAGCTGCTTATAAAATGAAGTAGTTAATGAGTTTAATGAAAAGAGTATTAATGACTAGGAATGTACTAAACTGATTCACACCCCCCCCCCCTTCTCAGTTTAGCTAAGGGTTCATCATATTTTTCAATCTACCCCTAACAAACTAACTCCAAAATGTTAAGTTGAAACCTTTTAAAATTATATCTTTCAAACTTAGGCAAGGAAACTTATTCAAAATCCTAAATAGCTAGGCCACTAATTGTGCCATTAATTCAAACGTCTCACTACCTCATTAAAGCCTAAATTTCAAAACATAATCATCCTTAACTATCCTCAATTATCCTCCAAAATGGGTGGTGTGATCTTTGATGATCGATATGAGTATTACATTAGTCTTAAGTTGTGTTTATTTTGATAAGGGCATAACAAGCCCTAACCACATATATTGACTCACTCCAAGTCAACTTTGCTTCACAATAGATTTAGTGTTTACCTCAAAAGAAGGGGAAAGCTTTATGACTTCAATAAATACTCTACATTAAAAAAAAAACATATACACCATTTGGGTTGTCTTTTGAGCGAGAAGAAACTTGTCTCCCACAATGAAAGTTTGGGGTAGTGGATGATTTCAGGCTTGATGTTTTATAATTTGTTTAATTAAAACTAATCAAACATGTGTATTCATTTTAATTTTTCATTATAACTGACATTGTTTTCTAATTTAGAAAATAGTTTATTTTATTTTAAAAGGAACGTGTGTTTGTTGAGGTTGAACATGAAATAAATTCACATATTCTTCAAATTTGTTTGTAGAATGCACCTCTCAGTGCAATAAGGGTTTTGTAGATGCAACATCTGATCGATTAATATTTTATTTTGTATAATTTCATTATAAAGAAATAATGTTAATATAGAATTTAATTTTGTATAGGATTTATTTTTTTAAACATACAATCTATATAAATAGCCTTTAAAAGTAATATGAATGATATGTTAATACACTAGTGCATCCATACATATTAATAACTAAATGATTGGTTATGATGTGTTAATACACTATTGCAACCATATAAATTAAATTATATTTATAGTGATTAGGTATTAAGACACTTACCTCATAATATATCTCACATTGCCAATATTTAAAAATATCATAAAAATTAACTAAATTATAATTTCATTTTAAATTATTATTATTATTATAAAAAAAGACCAAATTAATTTAAAAATATATACAACAAGAAAAACATAGTAAGCCCCGAGGGTTAGCTCAATTGGTTGAGTCCCCATATTTAAAGCACATTTTCTATTGAGAGGTCATAGGTTTGATTCTCTCAACACCCTTAGGGTTGGGCTCTGTGATTGAGCCAACAAGAAGTGATCTCTTTGGGTGGATTTTCCTGTTACAATATTCCATGGAAGTAGCGGTCACCCATTTGAGGGGTTTGTGAACCACATAGGAAAAAACAAGAAAAACATAGTAAAACAACAATAAGCAATAAGAATTTAGTGACACTTGTGGACATGACATTTTTTTAATTAAATTGAAAAAAAAAGGCATAACTACCTTTGTAATAAATCAAAGCCCTCTAACCTGAATAGTAGTAAAAATATTCTTTGGATTTTAAATCCCTATCATTCACATAATATTATGGATAATTAAATTAAAATTTTGGAAACCCTATTCAAAAATATCCTATGAGTGTAATAACTTTGTAGAGTAATATAATTGATCTGTTACCATTTTAATTCTAATTATGTCAATACTCCTTCACATCCACAACGTCTTCATCCAAGGTGTCATCAATGTCTTGTTGTAGATGAAGTACTCTCTCTTGCAAAAGTTCCAACTTCACTTCCTATCCTAACTTCTAATATTTTTTCATATCCTAATAGACTTGTTGACTCAAACAAATAGTAGCGTACAACTACCAACGATAGATTTCCACCTCAACAACACATGGATATATTTAAACAATTGGCACATATGATTGAGCATATCTTCGAGCCCTAAAAGTGTTAATTCATCATATGTAATTTGGTAGCTCTAGTGGTCACTCACAAGTAAGAAGTGTGCAAGTGATTGAGAGCAATGGAGCACATGTGCTCTAATCAATATCTCCATCTCAGTGTCCACAATTCTCATTGTGGGCCACACATATTTAAATTGTGTATGTAGTTGGGAGATATAAGTACTCATTTTAATTTATGTTGGTATGTTGCAACTTTGTATTACCAATATTGGCCTCATCCAACTGGCTCTATAATGCCTAGATTAATCATTGCAACGCCCTCTTTTCTATGTCTGCTTCAGTTAGTCAATAATATAACTCCATTCTTGATTGTTGATGGCTTTTGATAATCTCCCTAATGGTCATGGATCAAACCTCCAATTATTTGTAATTTGTGGGTTGGATAGGGGCCAAGGGATTATATCGGACAAATGGACCTAAGGTTGGCACAATGGCACCCACTTAGCTCTATGTATTTTTTGGTTCCTCAAAATTCTCTATAGGTGTGGACAAAATTAAATAGCTCTCCCTAACATCTACTGTAACCATATCAAGAATATCAAGGTGTCCAATTTCACCATTTATAATTTTTTTCACGTAGTCATCATTCTCGACAATAAGAGGATGGTATCCAAGAGGCAAGTGACTTTAATTTCATTGCAACATTCAACTTTTCATCTTCTTTTTATTCCTCTATTTTTTTCTTACTCCACTACCTTATCCTTTAGTGGTTCCTTAGGCTCATGGAAATTGTTATCCTTATTTTCAACTTTTCCTTGCTAGGGTCATCACCACCACCCCCTCCAACAATAGTCTATTTTATATCCTATGGGACTAGTAGTGCTCTTCTTTTCTATAGGTGGGTCTTATATATGCATCTCCATTTTGGAAATGTGAATTAGTAGTCCTCCATTTCTCTATGAGTGGGTATTTTATATGCATATCTAACTCCAATGACATGTCATGTTGTTGTTCTAGAAGGTCTTTAGCATAATCAATCACATTTAGGGCTTCATTGTTATATTGGTTTTCCCTTCTTCCTCATTTCCTTATTTCTCCTTGCTAGTGAAGTTAGTGACATGTTTTCCTAGGTCTCACAACTTAGGCTTTGAAATTATTAATGCTTCCATAATATTTCCTTGCTATATTATATTGGTGGTAGGAAAAATACTCATATTTTTTTTAATCAGGAGGCTTGCAATCACGATCTAAAGTTCCTATATTAAATTGATCACATCTAGTGTTACTTATTTTAAGGAATAAATATGGTTCTTCCTTAGGATAAGATTGGGACTTTCATCTTGTATGGTGCAAGAGAGTTGTTGGATGACCCTATGGACTTAGAATACTTGACAAACTCCAAAACTTGTTCAAAAACTACAAAAATAAATTGTTATATCTTCCTCGTATGTGAGCCACCCAAAAAAGGTATTTCATCATCAGTGGCTTGATTCCCCTTAGGGATGTTGTTTAATGTAGACTGAAAGTGTTCCCTTAGTAATATAAACAAACCTAAAACCATGCCAACTTTTAATCTTTGTTTGAATATCTTCTAGACTAACAATCAACAGTAAGGTTCCTACCTCAATGTGGTTCGTGCCTGGAATTATGGGAAATATGAATTGTTGGAAGTCACCTCAAAGCTTACATAGTGCTAGTAATAGTTGACAATATCTACTGAGATAACCCAAACTTTTTAGGCTTGTGTAATAGAGGAGCTCATGCTGATTCCACCCAAAACATTCTTTAATCTCTCCATTTTCCCATTTCCTAGAGGTTTGAAACTATAAGTTTCAACATGTTGAAAAACACATACACTAACTAAATAATATTTTCATTTTAATATAATGTGAATAAAATAGAAACCTTAGTAACTCATATTAGAGATTGAAATTCCATAACCTAGCCATATATGTGATAAGAGACCAACTAGGAAAATAGCTGAATCAGTAAAAATAATAAAAGAGAGTTGGATAAAATAATACTAATAACTTTAGCCGTATTGAGGCCCGATCCTATTTTTGCATAATGATATTCTTTCTATAAGTATTGAAAGGACCCATTGTTTATGAAAGTTTAGTATTTGGTACAACATAACCTATATAAATCCAAATAGGATATATAGATGAGATCTTGAAAATGACATATTAAGGCTTGTTTATTCTCATGGTAACAATTTTATCTTTAATTGCTTTGTAATGTAACCTAGATTTTAATCAATGTGGGCTATAAGGGATGGTAGGTGTACACTATACAACCTTCCAATAGAGGTAAATATAAGAAATAATATTAAAACTTAAAATAAGCCCTCTATAAAATTATAGTATAAGAACTTTGTGTGGTGTAGGTATTGGGTAGTGAAAGGACCCATTGTTTATGAAAGTTTAGTATTTGGTACAACATAACCTATATAACTCCAAAGAGGATATACAGACAAGATCTTGAAAATGACATATTAAGGCTTCTTTATTCTCGTGGTAACAATTTGATCTTTAATTGCTTTGTAATGTAACCTAGATTTTAATCAATGTGGGCTATAAGCGATGGTAGGTGTACATTATACAACCTTCAAATAGAGGTAAATATAAGAAATAATATTAAAACTTAAAATAAGCCCTCTATAAAATTATAGTATAATAACTTTGTGCAGTGTAGGGATTGGGTAGTGTAAGTAAATTAGGATAAGTGGTTTATTTAGATCAAACATTATGATGGTCTCAAAGATATTTTGATGGAAACTAACATGATGTTGATTGAAGCAATGATTTTATAAGTAACGTAAATTCCAAATAAGTAGGCATATTTAACTAGTCCACGGAGCCATGCTGTTCTGAATTGCAAGACAAATAATTATTATATTTTATTTAAGGCATGGAGGTGCATTTGTAGTAAACGATACCACCAAGGTTCAATGTTGAGAAATAACTTGAATCTCTTAAAAACATTTTTATATGGATAAAAATAACATTTAAATATTAAGGAAAAAATTAATCTTTACTGATTTATTATTAATATTATGTTTCTTTTTAATTGTTATGGTTGAATGTTGTTGTTTTCTTTTGCCACATTTCTTTCTATTTAGTTGGTTAGTATTAAATTATGATACATGTCACATCAACAATGGATTTTAAAACACTTGTCCCATTTGGTTGTAAGGATAAAACTCATCTTACTAGTAGATGATGATCTACTTATATATGTTACGGACCCAAGAGCATTCCCATGTTTTCTTTAAGGTGTATACCATTCACTAAGTTCCATTCCATTGAACCCTAGTAATGACTTTGTGTGACTCCCATATACAGACCATAAACCATCATCTTAACATTTTTTTAGGTAGATAGCACTAACGACTTCCATTCTCATAGTGTTTTATGTTTTATGAACTCTTAAGGTGAGTCTAACCAATTCTCATTTCCATAGACTTTTATGACAACTTGAAGTGAACCACATACATTAGTGCAAATTCAAACTTGCACCCACTTTCTCCTTAATGTGAATATCATTGATGTGGCCTCAATACTATAGATTTTATGACCTCATAAAATATTAATTAAGACACTTAATGTAAATATTGAAATTATAGCCTATAAAAGTTATATAGTTTTAGGTTCAATGCTTTTTAAAATGATTTATTAAATAATATTCATTTTCGAACATCTTAATTAAGTATTAACTAAATTTCATTCACATAAATAATTAGAATTAAAAATATCTCATTGTAAAAATTAAACTTATAACATTAATTTACCATCTAAACTTTATTATAGATTTTATGACCTCATAAAATAGTAATTAAGACACTTAATGCAAAGATTGAAATTATAGCCTATGAAAATTATATTATTTTAGATTAAATTCTTTTTAAAATGATTTATTAAATAATTTCATTTTCGAACATCTTAATTAAATATTAACTAAATTCATTCACATAAATAATTAGAGTTAAAAATATTTCATTGTAAAAGTTAAACTTATAATATTAATTTACCATCTAAACTTTAACCTTATATTTACTTTAAAAATTATTATCTATATTACCAATAAACTAATCAGTATTCTTTACGGGGCTTATAATTTGTATTTTATATTAAAATTAAATTTTAAATGAATAGAAAATGAAATTAACTAAATTCAAATTTTAACACATTGCAGCCTAACTTTACTTCGAAATCTTGACAGGGATGAGTAAACATATTCTATGGGACCATTAAACTTAACATCAATATGGAAAATTTTTGGTTCAAAGAATTCAAATCTCTGACATATTTTCTGATTGAGAGTCATTTAATCGTTGGTTTTTCATTTAGAAATTTTAATTGAACGATGTACATTTGGCATTAATATGGATATGTTTCATTAGTCATTGAAGTATGCTGATGAAAGTGTTAGACAATATGAACTAGTAGTTGCTTCTAAAGGTGCAAAGATACACTAAAGGTAGTTTATCTTGTCAAGATTTGGGAAGATTTGTCTTTCATTGTTGTGCTTGAAGTAGCAATTTTGTCTTGTGGTTATACATACAACATCCTGAATGAATTATCACCAAAATTTCCATAATGTTAAATTTCCTATTTAGAAGGTTCAAATAATTTATTAATGCTATATTTTAGTTGTAATAGGCTATGAAAGCTATATTGTAGTTGTAATAGGCTATCAAAGTTATGCAGACAAAAAACGAAGAGCTTGGTATGGATGTTTATGGTGGAAAACAAATATTTGTAAAATTGTTAATATTCTACCAGAAACTCAACTCAATTTTGCGGGCTCTCTTGGTATTTTAATGCCAATTTCTAATTTTCTAGTGTCTCATATTGTATTTCTCTAGTGACAATATCATGCTTGAGTTGCTCATAATGGAATTATTCTGCATTTGTGTTAGAAGACTCTTTAAATAAATAAAATCATATTTATTGTTAATGCATTAAATAAATAAATTTGGACTTCAAATTTTATTAATGCATTATTCCTTGGTAAACCAAATACTCAAATGTCATTGTTGTTGCTGTTTTTGTGTGTACACAATGCTTTAAATAAATAAAATTCGACAAAAAATTATATTAGAAGATAAATTAAGCTTACTATTTTTCAAAAAAACACCCATCTGCTTAGCAAATGTATGGTTGATCTTGGTACTTTGGAAAGCTCTGAATCATATGCCAAGATGTCTTGCTACATACCATAAGAAATCAGTATTTGACCACTAATGACATGAATAATCCAATTTTTTCAAACCCTTTATTTCATGGGTTGAAGACTATCGTTGATCATTACTTATCATATCAATTAAACTTTTTCCAATATTCTCAAAAACCTGTTCTTCAACAACCCATACACCATCATGTGTATTAGCACCCATATAATCTATCAAAGTGAATATTAAGATGATCATAAACAAAATTATTAACTAGCCTACTATTGTTATTCTCTTAGTAAACATTTCATTACATAATACCAATAAATAAATAACCAACAACGCGCCTACATTCCAAAGTTCTATTGACAAATACTCCACAGAGCCATCTTTCAGAGAAATTTAAAGAAACATAAAACCAGTGAAAAGAACATTCTATCAAAACACGAGAAAATATAAAGCGAAAGCCCTCGAAATCTCGCATCCCATTACCAAGGGCCATCAAATCAATCCTACAGGCTTTATAAAACATAAAACTATTATCATAAAAACAAATTGGAACTTAGCCTACTGTGACCTGGGGTTCTTCCAACACAATCATTCAGGCTTTGCGCCCTGCTTCAATTGCTTCTTTATATTTCTGGGGACTTATGGGGACGGAACATTGTATACTTTTACTATAAATTTATACTTCAAAATTTCAAATTCAAGATTTTCTTTCGTGATTCTCTAAATTTTTTAGCTTTTTAAATTATTAAAGAAAACAATAAAATTAAAGAATTTCTATACTCAAAATTAATTCCAATTTTGTTTGCTGCAATTTCCATTTCATGTGTTAGTTTCCAATTAGTTTCAAGCTGGCTTGCAATTAGTTTCCATTTCTATTAACAATCAAATTAAAAAATTTCTATACTCAAAATTAATTTCCATTTCTGTGCTGCAATTTCCATTTCATATACTAGTTTCCAATTAGTTTCAAGCTGGCTTGCAATTAGATTTTATTTATAACGTTACATAGATCCAACGGTGGACAATGTGACAGTTGTTTAATTGAATCAACGACAGAAAATAAAAAGGTCGACTATGGTGAGGGTGGAATGATTTCAAAGGTAAACAACTTCGGTGTAAAAATATAGTATATTTTGGAATGTGATTTTTTGAAAGCTTTTTTGGTGGATTTTTTTTAATTTTAAAATTTGGCAAGAATTTATTGAAATCACAAGTTTGATGGGTAAATTTTGCATAAGTTAAGTGTCTTAGGGGTTTTTGAGGGTGCTGAATTCATATATACATTAAAAAAACTAGTTTAAATAACACAAATCAAGATTTCACCTCAATTTTTTTATGTTGGATTTCGGCACCGAAAGTCCAAAAAATCTCACTAAAGACAACTCCATATATTCTTCCCATTACATATTTGCCATTGATTTTAAATTTAATTATAGATTGATAATTTTTGGAATGATAATAATGTGTATCAGGTTGTGTAGATATATTCCAATAGAGAAGTCCAACTATTGGCATGAGGTTTCAGGTTTCCATGATCTAAAATTACGTGTTCTCTTTATGGAAATTTGGTTAAAATGTTTTGAATATATATATTATTAATTTATAAAAATAAATTTTTTTTAAATATAAAAATAAATAAATTAAAATTATTAGTTTAGTTTATGTTAATAAAATTTTAAATTGTATATATATATATTAAAATAAATTTATTAATATTATTAATTTATAAAAATAAATATTTTTTAATAATATATATATATTATTTTAGTTTATATTAATAAAATTTTAAAATTTTTACTTTGTGATTTATAATAAGATATATTTCTATTTTTTAATTATAAATCTTTTGAGAAATCATATATTTCTACTCTTTATTTGACAAATCTTTAACCAACCAAAAATAGTTTTATATCATACTCTAAGTTAACTAACCAAAAATAATTTTATGCCATGCTCTAAATTAAATAATATTACAACAAACTATATGTACCCTGTATCTAATCAAGATCATTGTAGAGGGTTAAAAAAAGGAATAATCTTGTATCCAAACATAAATTTTACAACTTGATTGCAATTTAATTTCATGCATATTAGATATTATAAAATTATATTATGTTTTAAAATATAATAAGTTGAAATGTTAATATTATTATAAGTAAATAGTTGTAATTAAAATAATATAATGATGTTAATATTTATCATCTTTTAAGATTAATTATATTATTCTTTAAATAGAATAATTTAAAATGTTAATATTATTATAAGTAAATAGTTGTAATTAAAATAATATAATGATGTTAATATTTATCATCTTTTAAGATTAATTACATTTATTGGATAAATAAAAAGAATATATTGAAGATTCTTGAAATGTTATTTTCATGTTTCAATGTAATGGGAATGAAAGTATGAAGATAATAATGATTTTAGTAGGTGAAGATGTGAGGTTCTTGAAATGTTATTTTCATGTTTCAATATGATAGAAATGAAAGTATAAAGATCATTATGATTTTAGTAGGTGTAGATGATTTTTTTAAAGTTGGATTTTATTACTTTGCATCAACCAAAACATCATTACATAGTTCACTCATTACTGACATTCATCATTCTGGCAAATGGTCTCAACCTACTCAATGGGAAGCCAAATATTTTTGACCATCTATCAATAGAGTAGCAAGACCTAAATTGTAAGGATTGTAATTTCAACATCACCAAAGATTTTATGAGTAGGTCACAACAAAAGGAACTAACAGAAGCCATCTAACCATAGTCAATTAGAAGAGTTTATTGGTGCAAGATCTCAAGCACTAGAGCCTGGAGGAGTGAAGGATGTGGAAATACTCACAATGTGACTCTCGACCTGGGCCAGTCAGGCTTCCACCCTCTCCATATGGAATCACATGTTTTGACGCTCAAATTTCACATTAGAAAGGTGTGCATAGATACTATATTGGTCAATCTTCCTCTCCATAAGTATTCTACCCATCAAGGTTTTAATTGTCTAATACAAGAATAATTCTTGGAGACATTACTTCCTGCGACTCTTGTTGTGACCAAGATTCGCGATCAATTGCCCAAATTCCTCCAAAAGCTCTAAGTCACATATTTCATGTTGGTATATGTTTTTTATTGCTTCTGAATTCTGCATCTCATTAGGTATGTCCTCAGGGATGGTCGAATGGAAGGAGTTTGGGCTTCTTGAGTATGATGGTGGCATCAGTTCCAACCCTAAGGGTCTCGACCACCTCCCTTGCCTCCACAGGTCTTCATACACCGCCTTTGCATGATGGCTAGCCGATCGGGGTGTATCTCAATGAAATTAAGCTCCTCATACGATGTCTTTGCATCATGGCTAGTCGGTTGGTGTTGAGATTCAACAAGAAAAATTTCAGCACCCACACCTATTGCTTTAAGCACCTACACTAGGGTGGGGCCCACAATTCTATTTTTGGGTGCATGTCTATTTTAGTTATCCCTTAATTATATGGACAATAATGGTAATATATTCTCAATGATAACTTGTAATAGTTAACTGAGAGTGATAAACTTAGTTAGCTAGTGGATTTCAAGTTAGAGGTAGTTGGTGAGGCATGCAAAGTAATTCTAGTTGTAACAGAGTTTGAAGTGCAGTGGTGCATTAGTTAATGCAGGTTGTAATCAGTTTAACTCAGTTAAGTGAGTTGAAGTCAGTTGTGCTAGTTGTAATTGAAGATACACTAGTGAGAGATCAAGTGAATTAAATATTAATTAATTCACAATAAATAATCTCACATGCAACTCAGGATTTACTATTATTAGCTGCATGCATGTCAGATCCAGTGGAGATCCAGTTGAGTTATAGGTGAAAGGGAAGTTGACTATCAGTTGTAGGAATATTGGGTTGCACACATGCAACCAAACACCCATTGGAGTGCCCATGATACTTGTGCAGTCAAGGAAGGAAAGATTTCCTATATTTTAGGGATTGCTTAAGCAAGGCAAGCTGTCTAGAGGCTGAGAATTGGCTATGTGTTGGTCAGTTTTGTTCATGACATTGTGAGACAATTATGTGAGTACTGGAGGGCTCTTGTGAGAAGAGTTTTGTATGTAATTGTTTCATGATCCATGTTGAATATACAATATAAGATAGTGCGGTTTTAGCTGTAATATTTCCATGAGAAATTATCTGTGTTGTGTGTGATTTGATTCTTCTTTACTTCATGTGATTGGCGATTGTGTTTTTAATTTCGCAAAAGATTTGTAGAAGCGACTCAGTATTTGAATTTATTACATTTTTAGATTTGGTGAATCCAAGATATGCATGCAAGTTGTATAATTTCTATAGTCAAGGTGTAACTCAATTAAAGTGTTGAGATTCAACAAGAGGATGAGCTTAGTGAAAAGAGTCGCTTTCACTAAGTGGGCCTGCAGGCTATTTTTGGCGCAAAGTCTATTTTTAGACTATGTCTATTTTTAGACATGTTGATCATATTCTATGAGTTGCAGGATGCTATTTGTGGATGGTTGGTCAAGTTGGAAAAATAGATGGACTTCTATTTTTAGACATATTAGGCGGAATCTATTTTTAGATTGCCAGTCTAAAAATAGATATGTCGAATATTATTAGCTCTTAATAATATTTGGACTCTAAACATTATCTTATTCTCTTGGAGCACTTCAGTTAAGTGCACAGATGTGGCACAACATCTGACAGAAGGAATTATGCTATTCCTGAGGGTTTACTAGAGCTATTTCATGGAGACTTCAGTTAGAACTCATGTGATAGAGTTTGGTGAAGTTGTAGAAGTAGTTGGTGGAGTTGTGTTTAGTTTAACTCAGTTAGACATAGTTGAGCTAGTTGTATCTAGTCTAACCGATTGATACACTAGTGAGAGTGGTGTGAATTAATTAATAATTAATTCACTAAATAATAACTCATTAATCAACTGAAGAATACATCAGTTAACTACAGTGCATGGACAGTTTCAGTGGAGACCAGTGGAGAGGTAAGTGAAAGAGCAAGTGTGACTATCAGTTGTGACTATAGTGATGCATTGATTGCATCCAACACTCAGTGGAGATGCCAATGAGGATTGTGCAGTGCAAGCTTGGTGGATTCGAGTTCATTCAGAGCCATTCTTCAACATGGTTTGTGCAGTATAGGCAGGCTAGCAGGTGGTAGAGATCGGTGCATGGATTTGCAAGATCAGGCCTGATTAGTGTGTAGCGATTGTATTGTACTGAGAGCTTGACATGTTCAGCTTTGTATGAGGATTGTTACATGATCTCTATGAAATATATTATATACATAGTTGGGGTTTTCTACTGTGCTTTCTCGTTAAACAACCGTGTTAATGTGTGTGAATTTTTATGGTTTCATGTGTGTATCACAATTGATTTAATTTTCCGCATGTGATGATCAATAGGAATAGATCAGATTGCATGAAGTTAAAATAGTGTGTGATCAGGAGAATCTTGGATATATAACACATATGTTATAAAATTTCACATGGTATCGTAGCGATATTGAAATAGATATCGTATCAGTAATTATTGAAACAGTTGATTTTTGTGATGGTGGAATTCGAATTTGCTGTAGTGTTTTCTTGGTGTCAAAGTTGAGCATTCATTGAAATGTCTTTCAACGGATTGTGATTGGAGTATGCCCTTGATGGCAGCTCGAATTATATTGCATGGAAGGACAGGATCGAGGCGGTGCTGGATGATAATGGGTTGAAGGAGTTCATAGATGCAGAAATTCCAAAACCTGCTTCTAGTGATGCAACCACACTTGATGAATGGCAAAATAAGACAGCAAAATGTCGAAGGATTCTGTTGAAAGGTGTGAAGGATCACATAGTGTCCAGCCTTCACAGTAAAGCTTCTCCATTCTTGATGTGGAAAGCTTTGAAAGAATTTTTCCAAAGTAGAAGCGACCAAAGGAAGTTGGCGCTTAAAGACAAGCTCAGAAAAAAAAAAAAAAATGGAGAAAGGTGACAGTATACCAAAATACCTCACGAAGTTTGTCCACTGCAAGGATGATCTAGGAAGTGTGGGGGTTACTGTAGATGAAGAGGACTTGGTGAGCTTGGCTCTCCTTGGGCTTTCGAAGAGTTGGCATAGCTACGAGGACTCTGTCAATGGTCGGGAGAAATTGCCGAGATGGGAGCAAATTTGGTCAGATCTTGTGCAGGAGGAGATAAGGCGGGGTACCAGGGATGGATCTTCATTGAAGAATGAAGATGAAGAAAATTACGCTTTGGCTTCCAAAGCAAGGAAAGGGAAGGGAAAGAAAAATCCTTCTCAATCCGGTGCGAAAGGCAAGAAGCAGGACTTGTCCAAGGTGAAGTGCTTTCACTGTCACCAACACGGAGATTACGCCACTAATTGTCCACAGAAGAAGAAAAATAAGCAGGCTGCTGGATCTGTAGCTGGAGAGGCCTTAGCCTCGCAGTTTGAGCTGGATTTTTCGCTGACCACATGCTTGGTTTCAAGTGTGATGGGATCAGTTTGGTTTCTTGACAGTGGCGCATCTTTCCATATGATTGGAGACAGATTTGTTTAGTGATCTGGATGAGAAGGATCTTGGAGTGCACATTGAGATGGGCGATGATGGTTGATATAGTGCGACAGGTATCGGGACCATTTCCTTTGAGAGGGAGTCTGGTAAACCTTTCATATTGAAGGATGTCATGCTTGTTCCAGGATTGAAGAAGAATCTAATCTCTGTGGCAATGTTGGAAGATAAGAGCTATCATGTTGTTTTTAGCGAGGGAAAGGATTTCCTACGCAGTAAAACAACTGGTGAAACCCAAAGGATAGGGGTTCGAGTTAAGAACCTTTATCAATTGCAGGTAGATGGCTGAATAGCAATGGCAGGCAAAGCAGAAGGAGTGGTGAGCTAGGATGAGGGCGAATTGTGGCACAGGAGATTGGACCATCTTCACCATGGCGCTTTGAAAATTTTGCAGCAGATTTCTACCAGGCTTCCTAAGGGTACACTTGCGCAGTTAGATCAGTGCAAGGGATGTACTTTGGGAAAATTTGTGAAGACCACTTTTCATGAGAAGGATAGTTGGACCACGACGATCCTTGAGATAATTCACACAGATGTGTGTGGACCTTTCTCAGTAGCTTCGACAGAAAAGCACAGGTATTATGTGATATTTGTTGATGAATTTTCTCGTAAGTGCTGGATCTTCTTCATGCAGAAGAAGAGCGAGACATACTCAAAGTTCTGTGAGTTCAAGGCACTGGTTGAGAAAGAATCGGGGAAGCAGGTGAAGGCTCTTAGGAGCAACAATGGTGGTGAATTCATCTTTGGCGAATTCAAGGACTTTTGCAGTGCAGAAGGAATTTGAAGAGAGCTCATAGCACCTCATAACCCACAGCAGAATGGGGTTGCTGAGAGAAAGAACACAACGATCGTGGGTGTTGCACGTGCAATCTTTGCATGATCAGGGCCTTCCCATAAAATTGTGGGATGAAGCATGTTGAGCCCCAAAGATTTCCTTCTTTTCCACCACATTTCACTTCATTTCCTTTGTCCCTCATCAATTACAGGCTTAAATGATCAATAGGATTGATTAGGATTACTTTAAGAATGTATATAAAGACTAAATTGCTATGTTTTCATGATTTTGCTATTGTAGTAATTTTTGACTAGACTCGGCTACAGAATGCAGTCATTCTGTAGCTAGTCACCTATTCCGTAGCTACTTTCATGTTCACACAGGTTCCAGGTGTCACCTCAAGGAAAAAAGCATATGGTCGTATTCCACATAACTCCCCCATCATTTCTTGCTCTCCAAGAAGTCTGAGCTCGAGTCTACAGGTGGTTATGCACGTGGGAAACCAAAACTAGGAGATAGATTTCTAATAGGACAAGGAATGTACAGATGTCCTTAATCATAGTATGAGGCCAACACTAGAGTTCTAGTTTGATTTTAGTTGGGAAAGACATTTATTCTTGTTTTATCTCAAAGGCAGTTATGTAATTTTTTTATAAGTATGGCTCAGGAGACCAAGAGACAGCTAGCTAGATTTTGTTTTATTGCTAGATCTCAGAAGACCGTAATACTCTATTTTTTGAATAATTTCTCCTTTAATGAAAGAAGAATAACTTTATTGCAAGAGATGAGTCAATCTTGAGTATATTTTCATGCTAATGCGGTGGTAGAGGGCCCCTGCTACCTGAGAAGCTTTGTTCATATGGTTTAGATAAGTAAGTTAGCCTTGTTTCCTTCCTAGTTTAATCAATTTTCTGAACTTTGTGTTTTTATACTTACTTTCAGTGGATGCCATAGTTAGTATTATCCTTACAACCTATTCCAAAATACCACTAACATTGGATGAGATATAACTGTAGTATTTTAGGAGTTAATTGCATTTTTTTTCCGAAACTTTATGTTTTGTTCATTTGCATTGAATGATACAACCAGACTTGTTTTTTACAAACTATTCCAAAATATCACTCATATTGAACGAGATAGGGCTGTAGAATTTCATATAATTAGTTGCATTTTAGTTCAGTTGAAATACTCCGGAGGTAGATGTCACTCTAGTTTAATTCTGTCACCATATTTCAAGTTTGATAATGGCACTCTAGTTCAACTCTGTTCATTGTATTTCAAGTTAGATTAGTGGCATTCTAGTTCAGTTCCAGTTCATTGTATTTCAAGTTAATTTAATGGCATTCTAGTTTAGTTGTGTTCACTGTATTTCAAGTTTGATCAATTTCATTCTAGTTCATTGTTATCCATTGTTCTTTAAGTTGTATTAACTGTCAAAATTAGACTTCACGGTCTTCATTGTTTACAAACTACTCTTGTTCTAACTTTCTATTAATGCATCATCATATGGACAGGAATTAGTGATATCAGTTTAAGGCCTTGATTGTTTTGGGTAATCTTTTGCAATCTCTGGCCAAATAAGATTTCTTCCCAAGTCCATTCTATAAAAATCTCTAACTTTCGAATAATGAGGCTTGTGAGAGTGACAAGCTAAGCCGTTGTACGGATTAATCTTAGCATTGGCAAGTTAATTCAAAGTAGAAATCTTATTGTGCTACAAATAATATTTGCCAATTGTGTTCTCGATAAACATCTAGCCATGGATGAGATTCTTTGTAATATTGTAAGATGATTGTTTACTTAGGAGAACCTCATTTGCACTAAACTTGTCCTTTTCTCAAGCTATTCCAACATATTTCTAATGAATGAATTGGATGAGTTGATGTTATGAGTTATTGAGTTCATTTTGTGATTTATTTCCTTGCTATGAGTCATTATCAAGCTTTGCATTTTCTGTTCTTTAGTGCCATACAGATTTTAGAATAGGTTTTGCTCTGTTTTAGTGTAACCATCCACTTCTCTTTACCAACACTCAGTTCTTTCCCTTTTTAACATAAAACCATAAAACCAAAAACATCAGAAAAACACTAAACACAACGTAGTGAGAAACAGATACCTAGGCACATATAGTGCACCTCACTTCAGCAGTTTACTAGCCCTGGTTGACAATTTATGACCTCAATTTAGGAACACTAAGTTGAGCACTACAAAGCATGCAACACTGTGGTTTATGTGCAAAAATTTTTTCCTCATAGAGTACTTGGCATGAGTACACTCGAAGAGGCATTTTCTGGTAAGAAGCTTGATATTTCTCATTTGAATATTTTTGGCTCACTTGTTTACATTCATGTGACAAAGGATGCCAGGAAGAAGCTGGAGCCGACCGCAGAGAGGTTGGGATATTTGTGGGGTACACAGAAACACCCCACAATTATCGTGTGTATTTTCCAGACAGTCGGATGACTGTTGTGCGATGGGATATCAAATTTCATGAGGAGAAAGCCATGAAGTTGTCGCTTGAGAGGGAGCTACACTTGCATGAAGATGAGGAGCTACTTGTTCCTAAATATGAGCCTAAAGATGTGGATCATCCACAAGAGGAGGTTCATGGAGTGGAAGAAACCACTCATGTAGCGCCAAACATTAGAGGGCGGAAGCGCACTACTGAAGCTGAGCGACTGAATCTTGATGCAGCGCATAATGTAGGAGCTCCTACATCACAGCGCAGACAAAGACATTCATCTGACCAATTTACTGGATATATGGCTTTGATGAGCAAGTGTATCATGACGGAGCCATCCTCTTTCAAGGAAGTTGTGGAGGATCCTGCATGGGTAGATGCCATGGTGGAAGAGTATGATTCGATTGTCAGAAACAGTGCATGGGAGATTGTCCCAAGGTCGGAAGGGAAATCAGTGGTAGGTTCAAGATGGATCTAAAAAGTGAAGCAAGCAGTTGACGAGAGTGTCGAGAAGTACAAGGAAATATTTGTTTCCCGGGGCTTCTCACAGATTGAGTGGATCGATTATGAGGAAACCTTTGCACCTGTCGCAAGGTATTATTCCATACAGACGATTCTTGCTCTCTCAGCGCAGGTGGGGTGGTACATTCATCAGATGGATGTGAAGACTGCGTTCCTCAATGGAGTGATTGGGGAGGAGGTGTACATAGAGTGTACCAAGGATTCAAATCTTAAAAGAAATGAACACGCATGTGTGCATGATCAAAAGAGCGTTGTATGGGCCGAAACAAGCACCCCGTGCTTGGTACACTCAGATTGACAACTATTTCACTGGACTTGGCTTCACCAAGAGTGAGGCTGATGCAAACCTATACCGCATTGTGGTGGAGGGTAAGTGTTGCCGATCATTGTACTTTATGTAGATGATTTGATACTAACGGGTGATGAACTCGTTGATACACTCATGTAAGGCAGATCTTGTAAAGGAGTTTGAGATGAAGGACTTGGGCCTCCCTTCATTATTTCCCGGGATTGGAAATTGGCAATGTGGGAAGGGTGACTGGCTTGTGTCTTAAGGCAGCATGCCCAGAGGATATCAAGAAGTTCAACATGCAAGGTCAGCAAGCTTCCAGGGACACTTTCCCGGGTGGTTGAGGAAAGAAGATGCTACATTGGCAAGAGGTAAGGGATGCCACTGCTATTGACAATGCATATCTGCCTGTGGCATTTGGTCATTGTAATGTATCACTCCTGATGATATGCTATGCTGTTAACCAGCTTTCACAAGCTATGGTTAATCCTACCAAGCTATTTTGGAAGGAAGGAAAGCATGTCCTGAGGTATCTTAGGGGCACATTGGGATATGGATTGTGGTACAGATAGTTGGATGAGTTGAAGCTGCATGGCTTCACGGATTCAGATTGGGCAGGGAGCCCAACGGATAGAAAGAGCACATCTAGAGGGATTTTCAGTATCAGGTCTACAGCAGTTTCTTGGTACAGTAGGAAACAGAGATACGTGGCACTCAGTTCAGCAGAGGCCAAGTACATGGCAGCAAGTTTGGCTGCATGCGAGGCTATATGGATGAGGAAGATCTTGGTCGGGTTGTTCGGTTAACACTTAGATCCTACTATGATATATTGTGATAATCAGAGTTGCATCAAACTCTCGGTTAATCCAGTATTTCATAATATATCTAAACACATTGACATTTGGTATCATCATATCATAGATTGTGTGCAGCGGAAGATCATGTTACTTTCATACATTCCTACGGAGGATCAGGATGTTGATATCTTAACAAAGGCGCTCACCAGGAGAAAATTCGAATACCACAGGGGCAGGATCTGGGTGGCAGATAATCCCTATCTTGTTGAGAGGGAGTGTTGAGATTGCAACACGATGATGAGCTTAGTGAAAAGAATCGCCTTCATTAAGTGGGCCCGCAGGCTATTTTTGGCGCAAGTCTATTTTTAGACATGTCGATCATATTCTATGAGTTGCAGGATGCTATTTGTGGATGGTTGAATGGGCTGGGAAAATAGATGGACTTCTATTTTTTGACATACTGGGCGGAATCTATTTTTAGATTTCCAGTCTAAAAATAGATATGTCGAATATTATTAGCTCTTAATAATATTTGGACTCTAAACATTATCTTATTCTCTTGGAGCACTTCAGTTAAGTGCACAGATGTGGCACAGCAGCTGACAGAAGGAATTATGCTATTCCTGAGGGTTTACTAGAGCTAATGCATGAGGACTTTAGTTAGAACTCATGTGACAGATTTTGGTGGAGTTATAGAAGTAGTTGGTGGAGTTTTATTCAGTTTAACTCAGTTAGACTCAGTTGAGCTAGTTGTATCTAGTCTAACTGATTGATACACTAGTGAGAGTGGTGTGAATTAATTAGTTAATTAATTCACTAAATAATAACTCATTAATCAATTGAAGAATACATCATTTAACTGCAGTTCATGGCAGTTTCAGTGGAGACCAGTGGAGAGATAGGTGAAAGAGCAAGTGTGACTATCAGTTGTGACTAGAGTGATGCATTGATTGCATCCAACACTCAGTGGAGATGCCAATGAGGATTTCGCAGTGCAAGCTTGGTGGATTCAAGTTCATTCAGAGCCATTCTTCAGCAGGGATTGCGCAGTAGAGGCAGGCTAGCAGGTGGCAGAGATCGGTGCATGGATTTGCAAGATTGGGCTTGATTAGTGTGTAGCAATTGTATTGTACTGAGAGCTTGATACGATCAGCTTTGTATGAGGATTGTTACATGATCTCTATGACATATATTAGATACAAATAGTTGGGGTTTTCAGCTTCAGACTTTCCTGTTAAATAGCTGTGTTAATGTGTGTGAATTTTTATGGTTTCATGTGTGCATTGCAATTGATTTAATTTCTGCATGTGATGATCAATTGTGGAATAGATTTTGTATTGTGCATGAAGTTAAAATAGTGTGTGATCAGGAGAATCTTGGATATATAACACATAATTTATATAATTTCTACATAAAGTATAGACATTGTCGTGAATTGAAGAACAAAAAGTAAAGGAATTGAAATCTTTTGGCTCAAAATCTGAGTTGGGAGCTTTATAGTTATGACCATATTAATAATCAACCCACTTTGAAATAATCCATGAAAATCATGAGACACAATTTCCCATTGCAGGAAATTATGCCTAGCTAATAAGTTTAATAAACTAAGAACAATTGCAATACCCTAATGGTGAGACCAAACTGGAAAACCTGGTTTCACCCCCAAAATGATTCCCCTATTCCAGCAGGTATATGTTCTTGCTTGTTCACAGTGTTCGTTCTCTAAAACACACTCTCCACCCATCCTACCACTTCAAGATTCCAGGACAAAAACACTAGTCTACCAGTAGAGGTGGGTGCCAAGGAACTCCCAAATTGGCAGTCCACAAAATATTTCCTCATGTCCCTCGACAATAGAATTTAGTCTCCCGTGGAATTTTCCAGATAAATCTAGTTGACATGCATTTGAATGCATGGGGGTAGCCATGCTACCCCCCAAATTCAATGCTCAATAGAAAGACAATTTCTAGGGTGGAGGGTAGGAATTCTTATACCATCATTATTTTCATGTTGCACCCCCATTGGGGAGTAAAAGAATGGAGTTGTTTTTTTTTTTGTTTTCTTTTTTCTTTCTCTATGTGGTTCACAGGCCCCGAAGATCGGTGTCTGCTACGTGCACAAAATATTTTTACCAGGCAGATCCACCCGAAGGGATTACTTCCTGTCAGCTCAACCACAGAGCCTAACCCTAAGATGCTTGAGATAATTGAACCCATGACCTCTCAATAGAAAAGGTGCCTTAATGACAAAGACTTGAACAATTAAGCTAACCCTTGGGGTATAGTTTGTGTAAATGTTAGTTAAATTATGGAGTTGGATAGAAAAATTGTTTTATATTATTAAAGATTATAATGAGTTAAAACAAATCAACCTTTTGTGTATCACAAATATTAATATAATAAATAATATAAATATTGTATAAGTAAAAATTCTAGCATTGTTATAAGTCATCTTTGGTAGAGTATCAAATTGAAATAAGGTGTTCTATCAAATATGATAACATTTGATGAGTTGGTTCTAAGGGAAGGAGTTCTTATGAGACATACTTTTGGTTGAAAGATATATATATATATATATATATATATATATATATATATATATATATATATATATATATATATATATATATATATATATAATTTTATTAATGTGATCACAATTACATTTTCACACAAAAAGTGTTCCCTCTATGGAGTTGGCTAGGAAAACATTATTCATCCCAGCCAATTTGAATGCTCCATTTTCATCCTCCTTCGCCCAGTGAAAATATGACACGTCAAAATGGTTTTGTACGAGTATTGCACAACCATTTTTCGAGATGATCATTTTCCCGTTTTCTCGACAATCGGTTTCTTGACAATCATTCTCTATTATTCGATGTAGGAGTTGTTCCTGAGCATCTGCATGTGAAGCTACGCACGAAAATTCTACCAAGTGTTCTATAAACCAACCAAAACTATAGAAATGTGCATTCAAACATGCATTCATCATAAAAACAACATGAATAATTGGTAAAAAATTTAAGGAGGCATTCAACATAAAAAGAACAGAAAAAATTGGCAAAAACTCAAAGTAGGAATTCAACATAAAAACAACATGAACACTTGGTAAAATATCGATATAGGCATATTTCATTATGCCATCCTTATGTGAATTGGAGATTTTATATTATTTCAGAAATATGATGGACATGCTAGTGTAAAATAGCTTATATCATCACATATATAATAGCTACAAGTCAAATACGGTAAACAATGAAGGACACTCAAATCAATGTTTTTAGTATGAGAGCAAGAGAAAATGACATAAAGGCGTTTTATGATTTTGTAGCCGGTATAGCTAGGTCATCCGAATGAGAAACATAATCTTGTGACTAAGGATGCTTACCATAGAAGAAAACATTGCCATTTGGAAAGGTTTCTCCTTGCTTTATGGGGTGATGTAAACGAGTAGTTCTTATATAAGAGATCAGTAATATCATTGGTCAAATTATAAAATTTGATAAGATCAACACGGAGGATAAAATATTCATTTGCACCTGAACATGTGTAGAAGAGTTAAACAAAGGTTTTACCTCATATAAGGGTCGACCTAAATTTGAAAGGATCTCAATGAACCCAGCCAAATGACAATGAAAGTAGATCTTCAAATGCATACTTTGCCAAGATTTAGGTCGTCTAATGACTGGTTGCACAAGGAAGGTACAGTAAGTGGAAAAACCTTCATAACCATAACATATGTCCCCATAGGTGGCCTACAGTGGGATTCAAAAAGTTGAGAGGAAGAAAATAATACTCGTAGATTAGAAGACAACCAAAAGGAAAGGAACCAAAATTATAGAAAAAACAACTACAAAGAAGGCCCAAGAAGAAGGAAGAAAAAATCCTATAGACTCTCAACACAGGTGAAGACCACATTTGAGAAGAACAATTGGGAGAAGAAAACCCAACCTTGGCTGAATTTGTGAAACAAATTAATGAAGAAAAACTTAAAACATTGAGATCCCCTTTCCAAATCCCCATAAGTGAAAAGTGGATAAAAAATCAATTCAAAAGAGGAGCAAAGAGGAACGTCCATGCCCTATTCCCTCCACGTACAAATTTGTTCATGGTGGAAATATGCATCCTAATGAAGAAAGTCTGAATAATATGGATAACCCCACCTTGGTTGTTTTCATCAATGTTTGGTGGGTTTGTTTTATCAGAATAAACATCCCTCATACATGGCTTCTAAGACGAAGGAATCCATACTATGGCAGTGCAGCCCTTGAGAACATGTTTCTTAAAATTCCATTAAAATAGAAAAAGTAGCAAGCAAACAAAAGTGATATGCTTCAAAAAAATAGAATAAAGAGAGTGATACCTTGGAGACATGTTCCAAAGTGACCGCTTGAGGAAAAATGGGAGGCAACAAAAATATCTATGATGTTGTGCTTTCCAACTCAAAACTACATCATGATATTTATACACAATAGCTATCAATAACTTAAATATTATAAACAACACTCCAACAATATGGAGACTCAACATCATTCCCTTGAAAAACTCAAAACATGAAAAAATGGCTTGTAATAGAGGGAAAAAAACTCAACGCAAATTAAATACCCATAATAGTTGGATTCCTTCAGATTTTGTAGCAGAATTCCTCTTATAACCTTATCGTGGAGGAAAAAATAACATCTGAAATGGGACCTTTGCTTCTTTTTCACAAAATCCATCATCAAAATATTATTAGTTGGACGCAGAAGATAACACCCTCCAATATAGACACCAGTCCACAGGTACCATACCTTGATTTTGCAGCATGACCCATGCTTTGAATGAGGTTGATCTCATTAGAATTGTATTTTCACTAGAATGACATGTTCCCTTATCCAACTTGGCCACAAAATTTGTTGTTATGTAATCAAGTTACTATCATTTCCTTACCTTCTTCCAGATTAAGAAACTAAGTTAAAATAACTCAGATCAATTTCCCTTTGCAAAACTTGCATTAAGAAACTTTGCCACAAAATTCCACATCATGTACACATCTTCAAAATTGGTTAAAAAGCCAAGAGATGTAGTTACAACTCCCATTCGAATTGTCACATTTTTTCCTTCATCGCAGCCATTTGACATGGGCTTACAGAAAGAAGTATTATTTGAATCCAAAGATTTTGCAGTCCTATGGGATATTATACAGTTAGACAGTTTAGCAATTTAGTATTTAGTTATTTTCAGTTATGAGTTATACTTGTTTAGAGATGGATATATATGCAAACCTGTAGTTTAATAAATGATACTGAGATATCACATCTTTTAAATTCAACAGTGGTATCAGAGCAAGGCTCGGAGGTGTTGTGTGAGATTGTTACTACCAGGAGAAGAGGCGTGTGGCAGCAATGAATCCTCCAAAAACATTGTCTACTTTGCTGCAAGAGAACCCCTACACGAACTATGATAGCATTGGAGATAGGAGGCTAACAGAGGCATCAGATCCCTTCTGGGGTCACTTTGTACAGCAGATCTCGACTGAGAGGTTACTGGAGACAATAGATCCTTTTGGGTGGTTGAAAAAATCTTGCTGAGGTTATTGTGGCATCGAAACCCTTTTTCAATGGGTCTTTACTGAGGTAGTTGAATCTTTTTTGTACTCTAGTCCTGGCAGCGAGGTCCATGGGCACCTTGAGTAGTAGTGAGGTGCAATCTAAGAAGTTTTGACATCGGAATTTTTCTTTGGAGGACCAGCGTCAGCTGCCAGTTTTTTTTTGGTGAGAAAAGTTTGACTTCGTGTTTAAAGTGTATTTCATTTGTACTAAAAAGAAAACTCATTTTTTTAAGAAACCTATGGTTGAGATTTTGGTTAAATCAGAACTGCTTGATGTATCTATAAAATTAAAACAAAGTTGTTTTTAGTTAAGAAAAATCTGCTGCAAGTTAAAACTATGATTTTTTTTAAGAGAAATCAGTGTCAGGAGGTGGTTAAAAACAACAATATTTTTTTAAAGGAATTATGTGGCAGTGATTTAGAACTTTTTTTTTTAAGATTACAAAAAAAATGAACTCCTTGGTGTCCTTAATTGGGGTTGTCCTATCTGGAAAGGAAAATTAACAAGAGTGGTTTAGGAAAGTTAAAAATACTCTTATCTTTAATGATTTATGGGATGGATTCTATGAAGGAAAAGGAGGGAATGCACCAGAGCAACTTGATGAGAGGAAACAACTAGCAATCTGGAACAGTAAGAATAAGAAGGCCTTTGCCTTAATCTCCACTTCAATCTCAGCAGAGGTAAGCAGATACATTTCTCATAGTAAAATGTTTTTATGATGCCATAAAAAAATTAAAAGAGCTTTATGATTCACATTATGAATTGGAGATAATTCAGTTATTTGAAGTTATTTAATCTGGAAATGAGTGATAATTATCCTCTAAAACATGCCGCTGAAATTAAAGCCATCAATCATCAAATTGAATCTACTGGATTTAAAATTGATTTTCAGCTTACTTCCTTTATAAAGGCTCTTTACCCTAGCTATTCACACTACTTGGAATCTCTCCAAGCTACTGGGAAATTAAAGGATTTAGATTTTGAAAAATTAGTAGGGAAAATTGCAGAAAGAGAGAAGGCTTTAGGCAAGAAAGAAGCATCACATAGTTCTAATACCAAAACCCTATGTCTTTCTCAAAAAGACCAAAATCTCAAGAGGAATTTGACAGAAAAACTAAGGGTAATAGAGGCCGAGGCAAGAATAATTATAGAGGCAGGGGGGCATAAATATTCAGGGAGATAGATAGTAGAATGATAAACAAAGAAATTTTCCTGATGAGCCAGCTGTAAAATGTTTTAGATGTGGTAAAATTGGACATACTGTTGCAAATTGTAGAATTCTCTGGGAGAAAATTAATGAAATAAGAGAACAAATGCTTGAAAAGAAAGATCATCTAATTCCAGACAACAAACATTCTTCTAAGAATTCACATTATGTTGTTTCTCATTGTAACTTTCATATGGAAGATATTTTTAGTACCTCTTTTTCTTCATGGTATGACAGTTGGATTTTAGACATGGGTGCCACTTGTGATATGATCTTTAGAAGAGATTTTTTTGATAAGTTCAGTGATAATATTGACGGAGTTGTGTATTTTTTTGATAAGTCTCAAATCAAACCATCAGGGATTGGTTCAATTCAGTTATAAATTCTTGGACTTTCAGATTATACTTTGAATGATGGTCTTTACATTCCACAGTTCTAAAGGAATTTGTTATCTCTTATATAAATAAGACAACAGGGATATTCCATTCACATATTTTATGGTAAAGCAGAAATTAGAAGAGCAACTGACTATAAAAATGTAATGAATGGTGTGGAAAGATAAATTTTTGAAGTTGCATGGTATGTCATATGTTGCATTGAACACAACTTATTTGATTAAGAAAAATGATACTTTTTCATCTTCCTTATTATGGCATGCACGCTTCGGTCATGTTAATTATGAAAGTATTAGAATTATGAAACAACAAGGGATTAAAAGACTTCCAAAAGTTCCCAGAAAATTGACCCCATGTAATGCTTGTATATTTGGCAAGCATCACAAACAATATTTTCAGAATTCTAATTCTAAAGCTACAAGGAAATTAAGTCAATACACTCTGATTTATGTGGACCTATGCATGTACCAAATATAAATGGAAATAAATAAATACTGAATTTTATTGATGATTATTCGAGGATGTGTTGGGTTTATCTGCTTAAAGAAAAATCACAAGTTTTTGATGTATTTAAGAAATTTCATCTCTTGATAACAAATGAAGCACAACTTACTATTGGTAATATAAGAACTGATAATGGAGGATAATATACTTCACATGTTTTTTAAACATATTTGCAAGAGAATGGCATCAAACACCATAACATAATACTATATAATCCACAAAAAAACGGTGTTGTTGAACGAATGAACATAACATTGCTTAATATGGTAAGGTCAATGATGCTTTTTAAGAATGTAAAATTGATGTTTTAGGGAGAAGCAACGCTCTGTCCAGCATACATTAGAAATTAGTTCTCTTCCTATGTCATTAACAACAGATTCTCATATGAAATGTGGTATAATCATCTTCATGTTGTTAAACATTTCCAAATTTTTGGTTCTCAATGATATTCTTTGATTCCTAAACATCAGAGGAATAAGTTGAGTGAACGAAGCAGAAAATATATATTTTTAGGGTATTCCATGACTTATAATGCATACCTATTAGATGATGAAGAGAACAATAATTTTATTTTGTCAAGAGATGTAATTTTTCTTAAAACTCATAAATATTCCCTCACTTTTGATAGACAACATAATCAGTTAGAAAATTTTGTGCCTCAAAAGTTTTATCTTGAATCAAATAACACACTTCGCCATCTTGAAGGGGGGGATTCCTATATTAGATCATTATGTGGAGTTTCCTTCTCTCAATGATGAGAATGATGATAATCTTGTTGCTGATGATAAATTTGTTAATGCAAGTGTTTCTACAGAAACAAAGACAAAAATGGCCCAAGAACTGAGACATATGAAGAATATGAGCAACAAATTCTTGAAAAACATCCTACACAACCTTTGCAAAGGTCAACTCGTATTTGAACATTTCTAAAGAAATATGATGAGTTTAAGGTTGGAAGTTCCTCAAGTAACTATTCTCATTTTGAATTTATTTGTTATGTGGATTGTGAACCTAATTACTTTAAGCTTCTATTTATGATCAGTGGAAATATGCAATGCAAAAGGAATATGATGCTCTCATAAAAAATGGCACATGGAGGCGGGTGGATCCTCCTGCTGGTATCAAACCTATTGGCTTCAAATGGATTTATAAAACTAAGTATAAAGCTGATGGTTGTCTAGACAAGCACGAAGCAAGAATTGTAGTGAAGGGATATGCACAGAAAGATGGTATTAACTATACATAGGCATTTCTCCTATAGTTAAATGGTGCACTGTTATATCTTTTTTTGCTATTGCATCTTAGAAATAATGGAAAATTCATCATATGGATGTAAAAACTATTTATTTAAATGGAGATTTGAAAGAAGTTGTTTACATGTTTCAATCATAAGGTTTTTCTGTTAAAGGGAAAGAACAAAAGGTTTGCAAACTAATGAAGTCTTCATTTGGCTTGAAACAAGCGCCATGAGCATGGTATGAGAAGATAATTGAACATCTTCTTAAATTAAACTATAAATATTTTCACCTAGATGATGCAACTCTTTTCGTTAAGAAATTTGGAAGATCAGTTGTATATGTTGATGATTTGATGATCACAGGAAACGATGATGAATATATATCATCTATAAAGGAATTTTATAATTTGATATGACATATTTAGGTTTACTTCATTATTACGTTGGAATTGAAGTTGATAAAAAACCACAACATATTTTCATCTCTCAGAAGAAATATGTTGGTAAATTATTGAAAAAATATAGTATTATGGATTGTAATCCTGTTGCTACACCAACTTCAGAACAAATTGCAGATATTTTCACCAAAGCATTGGTGCATGAAAAGTTCGAAAATTTTAGATCCTTACTTGGTATTTCAAATGTCCCTTTGAATTAAGGGAGGAAATGTTCTAATCCTTCGAGATATTGTATAATTAGACAGTTTAGCAGTTTAGTATTTAGTTATTTTTTAGTTATGAGCTATAACTATTTTAGAGATGGATATATATGTAAACCCGCAGTTTAATAAATGATACTGAGAGATCACATCTTTTTAATTCAAAAAAAGCTTCCCAGATTTCTGCACTCTCTCGCTGGAGCTCCTTGCATGATGAACACAATGTAACATGGAAGCGCCGGAGGTGATGAGTGTTTATTTTATTACAAGGAAACCTTCTTAGGATGTGCAAAGATCTATTTTCGATATGATAGCACAACTTGGAGCAAACTAACACATTATAATGATTCTCACAAATTCACATATCAATCACTATATAAATGGGACATATAACTATATATATGAAGGACCAAGGTTACTTATTTAGTTTAAAATACTCTTTTCATGCAAAAATATATTTCTTTTTGGACCATGGTGCATAATTTTTTTTCTTAAATTAGGATCGTGGCTCTGTGTTTAAGGTGAAATCTGCTCAAAAATTTGATCCTGTGTTTGGCATATTTTTCGACAGGTGATTGGTCTACATTTTACAAATGAGTACATATGAAATGATAATGGCCTATTCATCACTACATTCTTGAAGGAATAGGGTTTGGAAGTGGAGGGTACATTGGCACCTGAGGATCCTCTAAAAGGCTTAAGAGAAAATGTACTATATCATCCTTGTTGATGACCTAATATGTTATAATAAAACCTTTGATGAATTAACTTCCCACATATAGAAACCTTTAATGGTTTGGTGGGATACACTCCTTTTGTTGTATCTAAGACATCAAATTAGAAACAAAATCCATGGATTTCATTTACAAAGTGAAGGTTTCCCCTCAAAGCGACCTCATTAATGCTTCAATTTATTTAAGTGGGGAAAGGTCTATCAACACTCTATGCTCATGTGTAGGTTGTGATTAGTGGGTTTTCCTAGTTGCACTTGCATTGGAAAGTTTGGAAAACCTTGTGCACATGCATTCAACAGTGCCCTATGTTCATGGCAATATGAACTTCCAAAATCTTCTATTCCTTTGGTGTACCTTTGCACCTTTAGGCGCAATTTCTAGTTTATATACCCTCTGGTATTCAAAGTGATGACTATTTTTATAGGAAGACATGATGTATATTACTATTATAATAATTGTGAATCATTTCGAAGGTTTACTAAGCTCAAGGCTCAAAATATTTGATATACAAATATTGTGCTATTTCTATATATACCTTGCTAGTAAAAAAAAACTATATCTTTATTGTAGTGTAATATAAAGTCTCCATAAAATATAGATATAGATTCACATTATGTCTCCTACTTTCATAATAATTTTGAATCATTTCAAAAGTTTACTAGGCTCAAGGCTAAAAATAATTGACATAAAAAAGTGTGTTATTATATAAGTACTTTGCTTGCAAAAAAACAAAAGGGTGTATACCTTTGCTATAGTGGAATGTAAAGCCTCCATAAAATAAATATACAGATTCAAAAAACTTTTAGTCCTAGTAGGATAATTCTAGACTAAATGTAAATAAAGTTGTCAAAAGATCTAAAAAAACTAGCATAACAACAAATAAGCTAAAACTAAAAGAAAAACCTTAGATCAAATTCTGAAATAAATCCCTATTGAGGTTCTCACATGATCCATGTTCCAAGTGTTGAAAGTAAACCTTCCTTGAACATAGGATCAATGATTAGATTACATTCCCCGAAAACTTGAAGAAATAAATTTTCATTTCTAAGTAACGCAAATTTAAGACTTCCCCATATCTAGGACATAAAAATAAGTTCTTCATAGAGAAATCCTCTCTTGTTCATTTTATAACAATTTGGGAGTTCCCCACGAGGTTTTCATACTCCCTTTGGGACAACTATTGATATAACCAATTTGAGCGTCATTAATTCAATTAAATTATTTGAGCTCTTACCCAAATTTGATTTAAATTTAAAATAATGATTATCATCTAAATATAAAATCCCATCAAATCCCCTAGTAGGAGGGTTACCTTATGAGATTCCTTCAAAATAGATCCATCTTTCAAACATGTTTATAATTTCACCCATCACTATCTTTGGTGGTTTTTTTATTTTTGACCTATGTAAATCTCCTTAAAATATTCAAACATTAATTTGTACACTAAAAGGGGGAATGAGATTATCCTCAAACAAAATAAAAATCCAACCATATTCCCATGTGAAAATCAATGACATGGATTTAATTTTTCCTTTAAATACCATGTGCAATTCGTTTGTGATTCCATCCCATGTGAACCTTCAATCGATTCCATAAACTTGAAGTGAAATTCAATTGTCATAATAATCCAACACATTGAGGCCTTAGTTCTTACACATATCACAAACTCTTTGTTATTTCTCAACATGGACCATTTCCAACCAAACAAAAAAAAATTGCATAGGATTCCATCCAACTCATAAAGATATATATTATACATTGTGCCTCCTACTCTCTCACTTAAATTTTCTGGAAAAATATAACAAAGTGAATGAGGCAAGGAGATGAGAAGAAAAAATACATTTGAAAATCCAGTGAAGAAAAAAACAAGAGGAGTTGACAGTAGGACATAACTAGAGAAAAATAGAGACAAAATGTACGAAGCATTGAGGTAGTGGCTTAGCGATGAGATTTTCACACTATTTTTTTTAGAAAATTTCCATCTAAAGGGTCCCCACAATTCTCTTAAACCTAAGAGCTCTTCACATTCTCTCCAAAATAAGACTCCATCGTATTCCATGGTAAGCTATGTGTGAGCTTGGTAGATTGACCATTTTTAATTGGATCTGAAGAAAGTGAATATTATCTTTAAATTTGAATTTTTGATCGATACATGGAGCTAAATAGTAAATCCATCCATGTTATTATCCTGCTACTAGAATGTATAACGTGTACGATAAATCGTTCACTACCCAATTACTTACTTATTGACCAAAATTTAAAACTGGCTAACAAAAGTTCATATTTCAAAACTAAAAATATTTAATTTTTTTAAATAATTTGTTTTATTTTTCTTACATTCTATTAGTTATAGTCTTATTTTTCCATCATTGTACTTGACACTTTCATTGTCAGCACATTTAATGTTTGAGTTGATTTTCTTTGAATTGGGCCCTCACTTAATGAATTTGGTAATATGCCTTGCTTGAGACTCTAGTGTCTGTAGGTCTGGTCATTTCAACATTTCTACATTTTTGTTTGTCACAAAATACTTCCCCATGTCCCTCGACAATAGAATTTAACCTCTCCTGGAAGTTTCCAGATCAATCTAGTTCGCATGCATGGGGGTGGCCTTGCTACCCCAAATTCAATGCTCAACACAATGATAACTACTAGGGTGGTGGGAAAGAATGCTTATACCACCACCATTGTCATGTTTCACCCCCATTGGGAAGTAAAAGAATGGATTATGGGTAAAAATGCGAAGGTGGGTTACACTTTTGTGAGAAACGCGGGTAGAAAAATCATATTTCCAACAATTCAACCAAACTTTTATAAACGTTCGGCCGAAGTTTGTAAATTAGTTCGACTGAACTCATTCTGCCGTTTACATTGATGGTGTATGAAAACATGGGTAAACAGATTTTTTTACCAGAGATGGGAAAACCGGCATTAAAATTTTGGCCGGACTTTTGAAATAATTCAACCAAACTATTTATTATAAATATACAAGCCCGCAGATCGCCAGAGCTTTCAAGCTTGTTACCGTTTGTTTGTCTGATCTCTGTCTTGTCTCTGTCTCGTTGTTTCGTGTTTGTTGTGTGGGCTTGCTGCTGTAGGGGCTCTGTCTCATCTTTGTCTCATTGTTTCGTGTTTGTTGTGCAGGCTTGGTGCCGCAGGGGCTCGTCTTTGTCTCGTTGTTTCATGTTTGCTGTTGCAGGGGCTTGAGGTGAGAAGCTTCATTTTGTTGTTTTTTTTTGTCAATTTTTTTGTGGGTTTTAATTTTTGTCTTTGTTTTTTTGTTCGAAGATTCCTGTGTCTTCGACAATCTCCTTCCTTGTTGCAAATATCCTGCATCTTTGGCAATCTCCTTCCTCGTCGTCTCGTCATCTCCATGTAGACAAAAAAACTCGTTTCTAATTAGTTTGTCTTGCAGAGTGTTTGTTTGTGGTTAGATTGTCTTGCATTCCATATAATGAACCAAACTGTGATTCAGCTACAGGGAATGAAAAATCATTTTTATTTATACGTAACTGTAAATTGAAAAACTATTAAAATTTTAATGTAAAAACTGTACAATTTTAATGCATGAGAGGTTTTTGTTGAAGTACTGATTTTAGATGTATATAATTATAAATTTAATAATGGAAATTTAAAATTTCATTTAAAAAAAGCAGTAATTCCATTGACTAACATAGTTATATCAACCATTACATCATCATCCTAATAGTTACCCAAAACCAAAAACACAAAATTTTGTTTTGAAACAAATTCTCGACTTAAATTCAAGCAGAGGAATCACTAGTAGCAGTTACACATGTTTTCTCAATCCATGACATGCCACATGCATATAATCTTCGTTGTGTTCAAACAATGCATCAAAGTCCCTGAAACCAGACTCAATCATAGATCGTTGCGGTAGTTACTAACACACTCACATAAATGCTTATTCATTTAATCATGAACACACATTAGCTACAATAGTGTGATCATAACAAGGTTCTCCGTCTAATGTGTGACAACTCAGAATCTCAGATGTTTCATAGGAAAAGTTTTAAGAAATTCAATGCTACAATTAAGCCACCAGTCAAGAATAGTGAAGCTAGTAGAATTCAACAGAACTTCCAACTTCGATTTCTGCTCAGTCTAGTTTGCATGGAGCCTTCAGAACTTCTTTAGGACTTCAAGTAGCATTCATATCGTGCATGCTAAACAAACCATATATTTTTTAGCTACTTGAATATTATATCTGCGGAAGAGAGCTTCCAGACACCTCATCGACCAACTCTTTACTCATTCTCTTTCTCACACAGACAAACCTCAGAATAAAATTTAGTGGAACAAGATTTCTACTGGGTTAGATGGTTGTTTGATTGGTTGAGTAGAATCAATTCAAGAAGGCAGGTTTGTTTGTTTCTTTATTATTATTGAACTGAAGCTTCCTAATCTAGATAGCTTTCTTATGCCTCGAAGAGTAGAGTTGTATGTGTTGTCCTGATGGTTGATAGCTCTATTTTTTCCTTCAACCTCTGCAGATCTAATATCTTTGTGTTCTTGTTATGAGCACCAACTCAAAACTCTATTCTTTCTTAAGCTTGTAGGTTGTATTTGTGTTATGCTGCTTCCTCATACCTTTGTTATATTTTCTTTGTCTTTCAGCAGAGTGTTTGTTTGTGGTTACAATGCCTATCTTCCTGAATACTCCTTTCTAAGCTAAAACCTAGAAGATTTTCTTTCCTATTCATGAAATGAAGCTTCTTAATCTAGCCAAATTTCTAATGCCTCAAAGAGTAGAGTAGAGCTATATGTGTTTGTATTCCTGATGGCTGATAGCCCTGTTCTTTCCTTCAACCTCTGCAGAACTAATATATTTGTTTTTTTCTTATGAGCACAAAATCACAACTTTGTTCTTTCTTAAGCTTGTAGGTTGTATTCATGTTCTGTTTCTAATATCTATGTGTTCTTCTTATGAGAAAAAAATCACATCTCTTTTATTTCTTAAGCTTGTAGGTTGTATTTGTGTTTTGTTTCTAAAATCTTTGTGTTCTTCTTATGAGCACCAACTCACAACTATGTTCTTTCTTAATCTTGTAGGTTGTATTTGTGTTCTGTTGCTTCCTCAGACCTTTGTTAGTTTGTCTTTATCTTTCAAAAGATTGTTTGTTTGTGGTTATAGTGCCTATCTTCCTGAATACTCCTTGCTACGCTGAAACCTAATATTTTATTTCTTATTCCTGAACTAAAGCTTCCAAATCTATCTAGCTTTCTAATGCCTAATCTATCTAGCTTTCTAATGCCTCAAAGAGTAGAGTTGTATGTGTGACTTTTGACATAACTTCATCAAGCACTACCACTAGTTGTTTAAGTAAGTGTATAAAGTAATTTTGCACCCCTTTCCACTTATTACTTCAATCATAAGTTTCTATGTGTATATTTTAGGCCCACCTCACTAGATAATGTGGTGGTTTTATTATAATTGAGATGATTAAATTACTAGGATTGACGTTGGCTATTTAAAAAAAATTAACCAAACATTGAATTTTCCACTGTATTCATACTTATGTTGATGCTAACTATTTTTTATTAATGTACCTAAATTTAAAAGTGGAGTGTTTTATGATGTAATGGATATTACTAATCTAGATTATGTATGTAGTGATATGATGATAGTGTGTAGGTTGATGTTCAAGCTGTAAAATTCTTGTATGTATATCAAGGATGAATGATAGTGCAATCCAAAAATGACATTAAATTACAAAATTTAATTGATTATTAAATTTTACACCTTCCATGATGCTTCCTCTCCTAGTGTTTTTATTTACTTTTCTAATCTTGTAAAATGTTAAACTTTACTTTACTTTTCTCCAACAAACTCATCAAGGTGTGACTTTTGACATAACTTCATCAACCATTACCACTAGTTAAACTCATCAAGGTGTGAGTTTTGACATAACTTTATCAACCACTACCATTAGTTGTTTTAGTAAGTGTAGAAACAAAATGACATTATTATAAATTATTAAACAATCTGTTAGGTGCTAAATCATACTTATTAAGGACATAACTAATGCAAGTTGAAAATTATTTTTTAATGTTCTTAGCCTATTTATAGATGTCAAAGTAAAGGTTTCTAGATGTGATTTTTCCCATAAACTTCAAGGCAAACTAAACTCTAAGGCAAACCATGTACATGTCATTTGTCCCACAAACTCATCAATGTGTGTTTTTTGACATAACTTCATCACCCACTACCACTAGTTGTTTTAGTAAACTTGCATAAAATAATTTTGCAAACCATGTACATGTCATTTCTCCCACAAAATCATCAAGGTGTGACTTTTGACATAACTTAATAAACCACTACCACTAGTTGTTTAAGTAAGTGCAAACCACTACCACTTTAAGGAAAACCATGTACATGTGTCATTTCTCACATAAAATTTTAGGCAAATTTTAAGGCATGTGTCATTTCTATGTCATTTCTCTGTCATGTCTATGTAATTTCTATCTTAAATTCTAGGAACTTGGGAAAAATTTAAGGAATGTCATTTATAGATGTGAATTCTCCCATAAAATGTAAGGCAAAATTTAAGGCAAACCATGCACATGCCATTTCTCCCACAAACTAAAGGCTTTCTCCCATTAATTCAAGGCAAACTTTAAGGCCTAAAAACTAAACCTTAAGTGGTTGAACTCTCATATGATTTTGAACTTCCATAGGATTTTAGTCTCTCTGTTGAATGTTAACTTCTACAAGTTCTAAAGGCAGAGTCTGTAAAGGGCCAGGTAGCCTCTCGATCTCATCTTTTCTCAAAGGTGACATATCCAGTAAATGCTCCTACAGTCAATCTCTGAAACAGATCTAAACATAATTTCTTCATTTTAATATCCATAAACCACTACCACTTTAAGGCAAACCGTGTACATGTGTCATTTCTCCCTTCTCCCATAAAATTTTAGGAGAAATTTAAGGCATGTGTCATTTATATTTCATTTCTCACATAAAATATAAGGCAATGTCATTTCTCCAAAAAACTCATAAAGGTGTGACTTTTGACATAAATTCATCAACCACTACCACTAGTTGTTTTAGTAAGAGCATAAAATAATTTCACAAATCATGTACATGTCATTTCTCCCACAGACTAAAGGCTTTATCCCATTAATTCAAGGCAAACTTTAAGGTCTAAAAATTGAATCTAAAGTGGTTAAAATATCATAGGATTTTGAACTTCCATAGGATTTTAGTCTGTCTGTTGAGTGTTAACTTCTACAAGTTCTAAAGGCAGAGTCTATAAAGGGCTAGGTAGCCTCTGGATCTCATATTTTCTCAAAGGTGATATATCTAGTAAATGCTCCTACAGTCAATCTCTGAAACAAATCTAAATAGAAGCTCTTCATTTTAATATCCATAAACCACTACCACTTTAAGGAAAACAATGTAAATGTGTCATTTCTCCCATAAACTTTTAGGAAAAATTTAAGGCATGTGTCCTTTCTATGTCATTTCTTTGTCATTTCTATGTCATTTCCCCCATAAAATATAAGGCAATATCATTTCTCACATATACTATAAGGAAAAATTTAAGGCAAACCATGTACATGTCATTTCTCTCTTAAACTCTAGGCAAGACAAACTTTAAGGCATGTCATTTCTCAATGTGATTTCTCCCATAAACTTAAGACAAACTTTAAGGCAAACCATGCACATGCCATTTCTCCCAGGCAAACTTTAAGGCCTAAAAACTGAAGCTAAAGTGGATGAAATTCCATAGGATTTTGAACTTTCATAGGATTTTAGTCTGTCTATTGAGTGTTAACTTCTAGAAGTTCTAAAGGCAGAGTCTGTAAAGGGCTAGGTAGCCTCTAGATTTCATATTTTCTCAAATGTGATATATCCAGTAAATTCCCCTACAGTCAATCTCTGGAACATATATAAATAGAAGTTCTTAATTTTAATATCCATAAACCAGTACCACTTTAAGGAAAATTGTGTACATGTGTCATTTCTCCCATGACTTTTAGACAAACTTTAAGGCATGTGTCATTTCTCAAGGCTTTTTCCAATTAATTCAAGGCAAACTTTAAGGCCTAAAAGCTGAACCTAAATTAGTTGAACTTCCATTGAATAGGATCCCCCAAACTCAAGGCTTTCTCCCAATAATTCAAGGAAAACTTTAAGGCCTAAAAACTGAACCTAAAGTGGCTGAAATTCCATAGGATTTTAGTTTGTCTGTTGAGAGTTAACTTCTACAAGTTCTAAAGGCAGAGTTTGTAAAGGGCCAGGTAGCCTCTGGATCTCATCCTTTCTTAAAGGTGACATGTCCAGTAAACTCATGGAACCATGTACATGTCATTTGTCCCTTAAACTCTAGGTAAGTCAATCTTTAAGGCATGTCATTTCTAGATGTGATTTCTCCCATAAACTTTAAGGAAAAATTTAAGGCAAACCATGCACGAACCATGTACATGTCATTTCTCCCTTAAACTCTAGGCAAGGCAATATTTTAGGCATGTCATTTCTAGATGTGATTTCTGCCATAAAATTTAAGGCAAACCATGCACAAACCATGTACATGTCATAAATCTCCTTTAAACCCTAGGCAAGGCAATCTTTAAGGCATCTCATTTCTAGATGTGAATTCTCCCATAAAATTTAAGGCAAATTTTAAGGCAAACCATGCACATGTCATTTCTCTCATGCATATGTCATTTCTCCCATGAATTTGCAATAAATGTTAATTTAATATATTTTATTGAATTTGTTTTTTAGGGATAAAAAATACCCACTAAATATGGTTGAAAAATGGACATTATGCAAAGATGTTTCTTGCTATCCCAATCCAAGGAAAGCAATGATTACATATGTGCTTTGCAATATTGTGACTAGCAAGGTCCTCCAAAGGAAAATGAATATACCGGGAAGAACAACAAACAACGAGGCATATTATATTGCATTGATAGAAGGCTTGGGAACAACTAGGGAGTATGGATCAAATGGAATTGTAGTTTTAACCAATTCTGAACTTGTGTGCAACTAGATGAAAGACGTGTACCAAGTTAAGAAGGAGAGGCTAAAACAACTACATGGAAAATAAAACAATATTGTTAGCCAATTTCAAATGTTTAGTATAAGACATTGTACAAATATTAATAAGATGTCCGTTGATCTATTGTGTGGGGCAATTCCAATTCAAGATTCATCTATCAAAGATGAATTAATAGATGAATTTGTATTTATACGGGGCAATGCTAATTCAAGATTCATCTCTCAAAGATGAATTAGTGTTGAGATTTTTTTCTTCAAAAATTCAAGATTCATCTCTCAAAGATGAATTAGTGTTGAGACGATCTTCTTCAAAAATTCAAGATTCATCTCCCAAAGATGAATAAGTGTTGAGACGGTCTCCTTCAAAATTTATTGATGGACATTGTAACATATCTTTCATATGTGTGTGTTTTTTACTTATAAACGCTTCTTTTTTAATGACCATGTGTTTTTTTCAATTATATACCAAGTGTGCTCCCACCATGTAAAGCGCAACTTGGTGAACTTCACATTTTTATAAATTTAAAATGTGAGGACTTCAACAAATTTTTGTTTAAATGTGAAACTATTAAAAATGTGAGGAATTCAACAAATTTTTGTTTAAATGGAGTTTCACGCTTCTTTTTTAATGACAATGTGTTTTTTTCAATTATATACCAAGTGTGCTCCCACCATGTAAAACACAATTTGGTGAACTTAACATTTTTATAAAAAAAATTCTTAAATTGAGTTTCACACATCAATTAGTTCTTTGAAAGTTGTGTTTTACATAATTTGTGTACAATAAATTACATTAATTTTTTGAAATTTATTTTGAATTTATTTTAAATAACAATTTAAAAATAATTGTAAATGTCCGTTGTAGATATATATACATATATATATATATATATATATATATCATGGAGGGTGAAAGACGAAGATCAATAGAATCTCATATCTCTACGAGAGAGGGGGATCAAGGATCGAGGGATGTTCATGGTATTTAAATATAATCTTATCTCTATACATACATGTATGTACATATGAAATTGATCTTTTTCTCAATTTTGTGAGATAAATTAGTTGTTAATAAGTTTCATTTTTTATTTTTTAGGATGTAGGAGGACAAGGGTGTCTACTCTATCAATGGAGCATGGCCATGGTTCATGCAACCGTAGTATGGTTCACGCAATTTAATCAATGAATATGTACATATATTTATATGTATGAATGTATTTTTGAATTGATTATAAATTCATATTTTTTTATGAAGCTTCCCTCTCGTCTCGTGAGGTTTGTGGTGGTACACATTCCCTCGCAGGGCCATCAATAGGTGTTGGAGAATTGCGTGAAGGTGGTGATATGCATTCCCCCAGAGACCAATTAATGGATGGTCGTGTTGGTTCTCAACCAATTGGTGGTCGTTCTGGTTCTCAATAGTCTCAGGGTGGGCAAGATGCTAGCCAACCATATCGAGGTGGCCATCAATATGAATATTATTTTAATTCAACTTGTACAAATTTGTTTACATGTTTTTTTAATATACAAAATTTTATATATTGATGCAAAGGGTGAAAATGTTGCTCGAAAAAGACGTAGGACAGAACACGTCATTCAATAAGAAGGTTGTACACCAACCATGACTTATCTGTTTGACATTTTCGATATACCTTGGGAATCAAACATGCATCAATGTACCTTACAAAGGTGTCAAAATATTCATTCAAAATTGAAGAGAGATCTCGTGGCTTTGACTCTCCCTGTTGAGAGTTGACAAAGCTTATAAATAGTTACTCACTCTTTAAGTGAACTAGTAGATGTGTACCTAAAGCTTGGGCCAACCACTGATACTTTTGTAGAAGTGATGAGAAAAAGAAAGGAAACAGTGATGGGTCTCGATACATGGGAGGTTGTTAAACAAAGAGTTACAACAGAAATGACCAAGTCTATGTTTAATTTTAAAGAATGGATGAAAATAAAGATGCTAAAGGTGCAATATTTCAAGCACCCTCATATAGCTCACTATTTGTATGATAGACACCTTGCTGCCTATGAAAGACTCCCATGGAACGATGAGGTTCCGCTTTATTTTGCAAAATTATTTTATGCAGAATTATTTTTGGAAATGAAACCCAATTATAAGGACATTCCCTCTAAATTTTTTGGTCCTAGGTAAGGTCGATTGTGTGACCGTAGGGCTGCTAGGTGTGATGCTGAGTTTCCTCGCCCTGAGTCACCATTGGTTAGTCGACCTCTTCATGTCAAAACTTTGCGGTCAGAGATGGATGCCACTTCTCAGATTAGTTGAGAAGAAAGGGATGCCATCATTGAAAATGTTCAGAGTGGATTGGGTCGAGTTGATGTTTGTCTGAATCGACAAAGAGCACGTGAGAATGCACGTGCTAATTTTGTGTATTATACATATGAAGAGATAGACAATATGAGTGTTGAAGATCTCAAAACATATGCAAATAATTGTCGCAATGGTTGGCAGGACCTAATTATTCATGAGCAAGAGGGCATGGGAACGGTATGTGTTAATGGTTAGGGTGATTATTTTAACACATGTACAATTTGTAATAAATACATATATACATATATTTATTTGTATACATTAATCTAACAAAAATGTATCATTATATGTTAACACCACTTGCAGTTGTAATGCTTGATGAACGAAGATGATGTTAATATCACGGTTGGAGCCCCCGGTTCACACAAGAGACCCATCAATCACACAATCAAGATGGTTCTCACCATCAATATGTTGGCAAATGTTAGTGTTTTTTAAGTGAACATGATGATGTACAAATATTTTTTTTTATCTATTATTATATATATCAAAACATGATGACATATTTTTAAAATAAATAATTGTGCACACATGTACATGTATATATAATTAAATGTTAATAGATTTTGATTCCGTCTGATGTTTTTGGGATGGAAGTACCTTTTTATTCCTTGGGAGATGTGCCAAATCCACCATTACAAGTATGAACAATTTTTCACTTTTGAATATGTTTTTAAGTTATATATTCCAGCTCAAAAGTTTCATTAAAAAATGAGATCTCTAGATATTGAGTTATTGTAATTTTTTTGAATTTTAGGTTTTTGGATATTTTCTTTTGGAGCCACCCTTAGGAGATGTGACAATTCCACCATCACAAGTATTCAATTTTTCACTTAAATATATGTTTAAGTTATAAGTTATAAATTGAAGTTCAAAAGTTTTATTATAAATTGAGATCTAGATCTTGAGTTATCTTACACTTTTAAAATTTTTGAATTTTAGGTTCCTAGAGATTATTTCTTTTCTCCACGGACTCTAGTGATGGAGTGTATGATGGAGATAGGAACATTTGAACCATTTGAACAAGTTGTCTAACTTTTTTTTTAATATTATTGAAAAATAGTTTATATATATGCATTTTCATTTGAAAATTATATATATATATATATATACGTGTACATGTATATTGTATAGTTTACTGTGGAAGATGTTCATGTGGAGGAATTTTTAATGGATCAGCAACAAAACACAATGGAGAGGGAACCTCATGAGGTATTGTATGGTTTTTTTTTTTCATTTTGTTTTTTTACATGAAGTTCTGTATTCTCATTCAATTTTAAAACATTAAATTTTAATGTTTTTACACATTGTATACAGGTTCCCCATGCTTCATAGGATAGCTCAAGGATCGTGACTTTGTTGGGAGAGACACTACATCCATCTGTATTTGATGGATGATGCACATGTGTGCAACATTATATTTGATAGATCTAGTCTTAAATTTACTTTTTTATATATAGTCTTATCTAGATGCAGCCATATATTTACTTTTCTATATAACATACTTGTAACACTATAAATTGAACTATATATATATATATATATATATATATATATATATATATATATTGTTCTTGTGAGATACAAATTTTGGACATATTTTACTGTTTGGATGTATATATATATATATATATATATATATATATATATATATATATATATATATATATATATATATATATATAGTTTTAAACTACATTTACTCTTGTCTTGGATAGTTACATTTGGCATGTGATCACAAAATAAATCTCTAGATGGAAATTTCAAAATACATTTTCACAATGTGTATATTTTGGATGGTTGAACTACATTTGGCATGTGATTGTGATATAATGATTTGTTTTTAAAATTCAAGTTGTCATTTATAAAATTGTTAAAAATATAAAATGAATCTCTCTAGATGGAAATATCGAATTAAAAACCATATTTTGGATAGTTGAACTACATTTGGCATTTGATCACATGTTGTGATATAATGTTTAGTTTTTAAAACTCAAGTTTTGGATGGTTGAACTTCATTTGGCATGTGAAGTAATGTTGTGATATAATGTTTTGTTTTTAAAACTCAAGTTTTGGATGATTGAACTACATTTGGTATGTGATTGTGATATAAAGTTTTGTTTTTATTGGATATTTAAACTACATTTGGCATGTGAAGTAATGTTGTGATATAATGTTTTGTTTGTAAAACTCAAGTTTTGGATGGTTGAACTACATTTGGCATGTGATTGTGATATAATGAACTTTGTTTTTATTTAATAGTTGAACTACATTTGGCATGTGAAGTAATGTTGTGATACAATTTTTTTTTTTATTGAATATTTGAAATACGTTTGGCATGTGATTGTGATATAATGTTTTGTTTTTATTGGATAGTTGAACTACATTTGGCATGTGAAATAATGTTGTAATTGTAATAATTTGTTTTGTTTTTAAAACTCAATTTTTGGATGGTTGAACTACATTTCGCATGTGTTCATTAATGTTGTGATATAATGTTTTGTTTTTAAAACTCAAGCTTTGGATGGTTGAACTACATTTTGCATGTGATTGTGATATAATGTTTTGTTTTTTAAATTCAAGTTGTCATTTTACAAACAAAAAAAGTTCACATGAATACATGTACATAGAAATGATTTAAGTACTTGTTTGAATATACATATCGATGTATATATATATATATATATATCTAAAAAAAATCATAAGATTCTAGGTATTTTAAGATGTGTCAAACAATCATAAAACTTTAAAATTGCATTCTAGAACATATACATCTAGTACATAAAACATTTTTCATCAATGCACATAGAAAAGCTACTTTCAGTTGATAGTAAACTGGAAATTACAAAACATGTACCCCACATTTTTCATTCAAGCATGAATATTATATAATTTACTTTTAATAGACACGCACATCTAAAAAAAAATCGTGAAACTTCAAATTTGCATTATATCAACTATGCTAGATACATAGATTTGTACATTTTGCAATAATGACATTATGACAAATTGTACCATAGAATGTATGAAATCGTTTAGACCAGATAATCTAGACATGTGTATGTGTACACATGTATAAATTACTCGTGTGCATGTACCAAAACAATGTACATGTGTAAACACTTGCACAGATAACATAACAAGGCAAATCAATTTTTAGTTGAGTTCTAGAAGTTCTAAAACATGAATCCAAAGAGAAGAAATTGTTGGGTAGTTCAATCTAAAAAATTCCAATGGAATCCCATCTTCACTGATATGTTTATGATCGATTTTTGACATTTTCCATTTCTTAATTTTCGTTTTGTTTCTTTGATTGAACTTCTATCAACTTTATGTGTGCTGCACACACCAAGTGACTATATTGACGACTTATGACATCCGGTTCATAGTCTTCAAAGTAAATAAAATCCCCACTTTGATTATTTTGTCCGAAAAAATAATCTTTCAGTATAAGAGACCCTCTATCATATTTAAACCCGTGATCATTACAATTTTCTAATAATTTCATCTTTTGTTCAGTGCAACACATCAAATAATACTTCACATTTTCATCGTTGATAGTAGGTGCAATTACAAAAAAAACGTCTCCTGCACAATAAAACAAACTTATGTATTTAAATTAAGATCATAATTAACATGAAAAATTAACTTTAAAATTAACATACATGTACTTGATTTTATTATCTATTTCTAGATCTCTATCATTTGAAAGCAATTGAAATGTTACCTTCTTTAACAAGATCAAAAATTCGATCACGACCAGATGATATTGTAGTCTCATCTGATTGCATTTATTCAAACATTGCAACGAACATTTTCCCCTTTGTATTTAGCTCTGTATGTTGCCAATCTTTTACATACATTTTGTTTTCACAAACATCATTGGATTCTGTGTTGTCTATGCAGACATGAAAAAACAAGAATATTTTCTTTTATCCAATGCAAACACATTTGTAGACAACTTTGTTTTAATTGAATGCAATTTTCAGGTCCCTTTTATTGTTTCAACATCATTTCCAATCGATCTATCTACATCTTCGACCCCAATATACCAAAAAAACCTATATGGAAAATTCAAAGAAGAATATAAATATGATATCAAAATACCATCAAAGATAATCATTGTGGTAAATGTACATTGTTTAAAATACCAATAAAAATTAAATTGAATGTACCTTCGCACTTCCCTTGATTGGTTAGTCTCATGGCTTAGTGCAACGATGCACCATTGACCAATTTCTTTAGCTGAGATAAATTGGTTTGCAGAGGGGTTCATTTGATATCTTTGAAGTGCTCGTTTTATGCATGCCCATGCACCATCATGTTCTCCTTTTCCATGACCAGTCTCAAAGAAATTCCAACAATGTTTAATGCGGGTATTCATATGAAGACAACACAACCAAAAGAATGATCATGGAGTTTTGAATTGACTTGCGCATCCATTTGACCATATCCAATGTTCATTGAATTTTATTCCACAAATTTTCAAGGAGTCATAAAACTTTCCAAAATAGTGTTGTACAAAATATGTATCATGTCGTCTTTGATATAAAAGTGATATTCTTTAATAACATGCCAATTTTAACTAGTCCTTTTTATATGATCAACATTTCGTTCAACATGTCTATATAGAATATGGATGAGAATGGAGACTTGGTCAGAATGATAGTATTCACTCTGAATTTATTTTTGTAGAACAAATGTGTAGTTTTCTGCAAAATCAATTACTGAAAAAATGGTCCCTGGTGGAAAAAATTCAGGGTATTTTTGAATTGCAAGTCCTGTCATCGAGCTCTATGGGAATTCTTGGTGTATTTATAAATTTCTGCCTTAAAATTTCTCAAAAAATCTATCACAGAAATTTCTTCTTCTTGTAAATCAATTCTTTTAGCACTTGAACCTTGAATTGATGTATGGATATATTCATATCTCTTCCATTTCACTTTCATGTTGGACAATGATGTTGAGAATGCAGCAAGATGATGGAGCTTAGTGAAATGAAGTCGCCTTCACTAAGTGGGCCCGCAGGCAAATTCTGGCGCAAAGTCTATTTTTAGACTATGTCTATTTTTAGACATACGGAGCATAATTTGGGAATTCTACTTGGAGATTCTTAAAGTATGCGACATGTCAGTAAAAATAGATGAGACCCTTATTTTTAGGACCCAGGCTATTTTTAGACCGATCTCCTAAAAATATGGAAGTCAAATATTATTTACCCTTAATAATATTTTAACTATAAACAGCAGTTTACTCTCTTGGCGCACTTCAGTTTGAGTCATGGAGGTGACTCATGCAACTGACACAAGGAATCACGTGGTTCCTAGGGTTTGATGGCATCTTGCATGGTTGGCTTTAGTTAGACTTCAGTGGCAGGAGTTTTGGAGGAGTTAACGGGACAGATAGTGGAGTTGTGTTCTGTTTGTTTTAGTTGAACTAGTTGGGATTAGTTAACTAGCTAATCAACTAGATATGAGTGGAGTGAATTAAATAATATTTAATTCACTAATTATTAACTCATTAGTCAACTCAGGAACACTTCAGTTCACTACAGTGCATGATCAGTTCAGTGGCGACCAGTGGAAGAGGTAGATGAAAGGGTGAGTAAAGCTATCAGTTGGAGGATCAGTTTTGCATGGGATTTGCATTACACTTGGAGGAATTGTCCATGACAATTGCGCAGTCAAGCCAAGGGGATTCGAACCTTGGATCTCTTCATATACAAGCCATGATTGCGCAATAGAGGTAAGGCAATTGGCAGGGAGTTTTGAACCAGTGACTTGTTCAAAACTAAGCTAGATTGTGTGTGACTTTATGAGAAAGTACTGAGTACTTGTGAGGAGTATTGTACTTGCTTGGTTACATGATTTCTCCATTATAATATACACAATAGCTGCGGGGTTTTCAGCTATAGGCTTTCCCCATACATACTGAGTTAATGTGTGATTGATTTGATGTGAGATTGCTTCTATATTATTTTCGCATGTGACAATTAATTGTAGAAGAAGGTTATGTGTTATGCATGCAATTCGAAATTGATGTATGATCGGGTTAATCTTCAGTGAATAAGTGATTTATTCAGCTAATTTCTACAACAGGAATGTCCGCAATTCTGTCCTTTAGCCCGCACTTTTCTCCTTCCTGAAATCCGCACTTTTATGCTTCTTGAAATCTGCACTGTTTCCTGTCCGGAGATCCGCAATTCCTTGGTTCAAATGACCACAGAGTTTACTGTATATATAGGCATCATGTCACTGTTGTTAGGCCGACCCTTCAAGCTGATTGGAGGCCGACTAGATCACTGTGTATACAGGCCGACATATAGTGAAATTATTCCAGTGTTTAATGAGGGTGAACATGACAAGGTCTTGGAGCATTTTGATGACTACTCTTCATATTTATGACCCTTAATTACATTTATAACTAGAAGATGAATCCTAATAGACATCAAGAAGAAGTCTATTGACCTATAATAAAATATTGCTCATGAAACCCATGAAGCAAGTACAAAAAAAATACATTTTATTATCTTTGTCTTCTTCTTTACATAAATACATAATTACATAGTCAATATGAAGACCGATCCTAGTTACACTTTTCAACACCAAGTAGCTTCGAGCATCTTAGCATCATAACATCAATGAGCAAAGTACCTAGAAGTGTCGAGGTTATACATTATGATATAGCACCTGGCACTGATCAACACCGTAGCATAGAGTATTATTCTTATTAACACAGTACCTGAGACCTTTGCTGAGATTTATGAGACTCCATGGTGTACTGCAAGCTCTTGATGTGGTAGCATCGAACCACACATACCAAATCATAATGCAAAATGGCCTCGGATTTGCTTGGACCCATGCTCCCAAGGGTCCCAAAGCAAAGAAATTGGATCTCGAAGAAATGATGTGGACTCAGACAAGCAGGATTAAGCCTCTATGCTAAAGGAGAAGCTTCTAGAGGCTACTAAACCCACTCAAGAGGTAGCTAACTGCATTTTTTTAATTGTTTAATTATAGGAATTACTGCAAGAAATTTTCCCATGAGGGACTTTCGTTGGCTTAGTTCTTGGGTTTGAATGGTAGATATTGTACCAAAATTGATGACCTTTAACAATCAAACCTTTATTTTTTGGAAAGAAAAATGCAAGGAGTAATGAAGAGGAATTAGGCATTTATAAAGCTCTAAACCCCCTTCATTGAGCGCATGAGACCTATTGGGGCCTTCTCGTAGGCCCCAATTTGTTTAAAAAAAAGTAAAAATAGCTTTTCCAATTGTCTTGGGACTAGCCCTACTCTTTGGGGAGTGTTCAACATTCTCTAGAAAACATGAATATGCAGATTGTGAGCATGCTCTTGGAAACAAGGTTGCGGGGGAGTGCATCCCCCCTATCAAACCTGCTCCTTGAGCGCGCTCCCACGAACCTGCTCCTGGAGCACGCTCCCAGAGCCAATGCTTAGAGGGTGATATTAATGACAAAGATCCCTATACGAATCTAGAGGTAATGAAAAAGATACCTTTGGTTCAATCTATGTTTGTTTATGTCTAACGCTACTCGAAACGCTCCCGGATCGAGAGCTTTTGAAAATGGCGCTCCTGCTCCCGCTTCCGCTCCCTGTTTTCGCTTCCGCTCCCAAGTAACCTTGCTTGAAAACACTCGATCGAGAGTATTTTGGGAGTGCACTATTGTAGATACTTGCTTGAAAGTTGAGCAAGGGGAGTGCTTCCCTACAATATTTCCTTTTCCTAGGTTTTTCTTAATGGAGACTTGAATGACTAACACATCTAGAAAGATATTGTTATACAACATCTACTAACGAATCTTGAAAGATATTATGATGTGGTTTTTATTAGCAAATCTCAAAGTAGATATTATTATGTGACATATAGAAGCATGTTACGTGGAGTGCCCATTTTTTGGATTTCTAGTGGATTTCTGTGTTGTTTGGTCAATTATTGTGTTTGTACATTATTAATTATCTAGATTTCGGTTTTTTCCAGTTTGCTAGGCTTCCTTATCAACCTTATCTCTTTGGTGAGCTTTGTACTTCATAGGTAGGGGTCTCTTTTTCATATCTACTATCCTTCACTCTTGGTCTTAAATAGGTTTTTATTCTTCCAGGCTTAGTCCCTTATTTAACTAAGGGACTAAATGCGTCAATCCTCTGGGCAGTCTGCGCCCAAAGGTGGCCTTTTACGCTGAGCACTTCTTGGAGATCAGAGATGGACTCATCACTCGACCCCCTTATACCCTCCAACATTGGATGCATGCCATCAGGATCCCCCTTGGGCAGCTCAGAGTTGGATCACACAAGCTTCGGGTGGAAACAAACCACCATATTGACAAGACGGAGAGGATCTGTCAACTTTATCACTTACAAGAGGTGGAAACCGAGTCACACTTCATCTTCAGATGCCCCATCTACTATGGGACCCGCAGGCGCTTTTATTGCTTATCAGTCAACTTCCTTAGATACACTGACCAGAGATGCTTGGCACTTTACCTCCAGGAGACCTTCAGACACCGTTTGACTCTACTCCAGCTTCCGTCTGCCTTGGCCACCACACAGAGGATCACTGAATTCTTCAGAGCACTCCCAACATCGCAGGGCACCAAGAGAGCCACCGATCGATCCTTAGACCATGACTCCAGGTCAGTGCAGATCTGGGAATCTCGTCCCACTAGACCCCATCAACGATCCAGAACCAGGCACCCCCCCATCTCCAGGGGGCGCCCCAAATCCTCCTGACGGCAGCGGCAACAGTCCAGCTCCTCTTCAGGGCAACAGACATTGACAAGTTTCCTTCAGTCCTCTTCTAACGGCCTCGGATGCTAGGAGGAGTCTCCCCCCACTCAGGAGGCTCATCCTTCTCCTCCAGGACTTCTTCACCACAACTCAATGTCAAGATGTTTCAGTCATCCAGAATTTTACTTTCATATTCTCTGTAGTTTTTCTTTTCCTGCTCTTATAAAGAAAGGGGACCGTTTGGTCCACCAGCTAGTATGCTGTAATCATTGTAACCATCAGTCCCATTGACCTTTTTGTGGTAATTCGTTGGACGTTAATAAAATGATCTTATCTTTATTTATTACTTTGTCTTCCCTGTTAAGTATATATTGTTTAATGACCATAATGTTTATTTCAAGGATCGAGGTTCATTTTTCTTTAATCTATCCATCTCCATTTCTGTCTCACTCAGAATGATGTATTGGGAACATCACTAGTAGATCTTTCTATGGAGAAGGAAATATAACCAATTGAATTGTCAAAGTAATGTCTGTTATCTTGGTAACTGAGATAAAGTTGAAGATGCCGACAGTCAGGTATGAACCGTCTGCCAAAGGCATGTTGTTGATGGGGATGGCATAGGTCACAGGTTCAAAGCCAGTCAAGTCTGTCAGGGTTTCCAGCTGCTGTTGTGGTTGGTGATTGTCTTGCTCTCCATCTGGATATTTGGGGGAAGGGGCAGTGGGGGGATCTTGGGAGGTTTTCTTTGAAAAGAAAAATTTATTCATCCTTTTCATATGAACCATGAATCATGATGTAATTTCTCATGCTTTATCGTTTAAGAAGTAAAATATTGAAATATATTTCCATTTATACTGTTTTATATCTTCTTTATCTTTCATGTTCTCATTTTTTTTTTTTGAAAATTTCTATTTTTTGGGATTCACGCTTCCCAGTTCCTAATTTTTTTTCCATCTGCATTCTTGCTTCTGGCAACATTGTTATCAGCTACATGTACAAGAGGATTTCAGAGTATTTCTGATGTTTGAATCAATTTTTTTTCAGCATTATTAAGAGCAGTAACAATACAAAGACTGTTTGTCCCTCCTTTAACAACTAATAAGCATAATGGGGATTTATTGTACATTTTATGGATTGCCTTGTTTTTTGGCTTGGGTTGTCATCATTGTTGTTTGAGCTTATCACTGGCAGAATAATTAAGTGAGGCAGCTGCTCCAAGCACCTCTCCCAGTGGCTAAGTAGCACCTTGTTGGCATCCACTTAGTCGCTTGTTCTCTTTGAACCATCAGTGTACAATCTAATCTCCTTGACTTTGAACTTAGTTTTGCATTGAACTGGGAAAGCTGGAAAATGCAGTCAAGCTTGTAGCAATGTTCTATCCTTAACTCAATATCAACAGCCCTCTTGTCCTCCTCATGCTTCCACACTCACTTAGCAAACTATGCCATAGCTTTTTCCATTGCCTCCCTGATGATTTCTCTCACCTCCAACCTAAAAAACAGAGTATTATCCTCCAGTCATTGAAATCTCTCACCCACACTGACAAGTGACTCGTGAATTTATTGTTTCCTTGAACATGTGACTCCTGAATTTATTGATTCCTATTTTTTCCATATATACTGCAATCATCTCCCCATTCCTGCTTGTTATTACCCTTCCACTAACTGCTCTTCTGGGATCTCTTTTTGCGGCCTTATCAAAATTTGACTTAAATTGTCCTCCCTTTGGGGGTTCCATTTTGATGATGACTAGCAAAGCAGAAATGAAGTCTGTATAGGTTACCGAATATAAATATTGAGCATCTCTTATCCATAATTCATCCACAGTTAATAGCTAGTCATGTACCTCATTACACCACATGGAACAAAAAGTAAACAAATAAATGGAACAAAAAGTAGACAGATAACTAAATTTTTTCTAACTTACACTTAATCTTCCTAGGGAAAACAGAGCAGAGACTCTCAATCACTGCCAAATCCCAATGAAGGAAGAGTGGACCAGATAGCTACAATTGCCAAACAAGGAAGCACACTAGTGAGTGCGGCATTGAAGGAGAACTAAATACTGGTCTTGATTATCTTTCCAAACAGATTAGAAATGGTGTAATTTGTGTGCTCACCTGTCTTCTAGATCAACCGACACCCCATCTTGCATTGAGAGTTGGAGTTAATAGATTCTGCTAAAGCAACAAAGGTTAAAGCCTTTGTGGTTGATACTACTGCAAGGACTGACCAAAGATCCACCCCGCATCCCTGCAAAATGGCCTTGATGTCGCAATGCTATTTTTCAACACATTGGGCAAGGGATGAGCCCCCCCATCCTTGTGGAATATTTTCCTTCCCACCATACTTTTACCACAGGTATGATTGCATGATCTGCTCTAAATGCTGAAATTGAGTCTTACTACGCAACCAACAAGATACATAATAAACGTGTGAGGCATAGAGGATCTGTCCAACCCCCTTGTCAACTTCCCATCTAATGAGAGGTCCTTATGATGCCAAAATTAATGCTTACTCTAAAATTGTTGAAGACACGGTACACCAATCTTGGATAGCCACTGATGAAAGCCCCACTTCAAAATTTCAAATGGAATGCCTAGATACCTCACAATTAGCCTTTGGTCGAACATAAGTCCGAGTTGTGGGAATCTAGTAGGTTGAGAGTCTAACTCTAACAACTAAAAATTTGTCTCGTGGTCACTAACCACAACATCTAATGTAGATCCAAAGATGTGCAAACAAGTATGAGCACCATCAACCAAGCTCTGCTTAACACTCATAGAAATAAAGGATCCATTAGCAAAATGATTGTTGACCATGTCTAACCCATCGGGATGTAAGATGTCCTTCACTTGCCCCTAAATGCCAGCAACTTCAAATAGGTGAGCCAAGGCATCCATTGTCAAATATACAAATCTGGGGCAAAGGGGCACCCTTGACAAATAGATTGATTTAGCAAAATTTCAGGGGATAATGAGTTACTAACAAGGAGAAATGTTGATGCATTAGAGAGTAGTGTGTTCACCATGGCCACACATCGTGGTCCAAACTTCAGGTACAACTGTTCAAGAGGATCTGCATTCAAGTGAATTGCATGCAGGTTCAGTTGTTCCATATCATACAAACACAAAGCATCGGAAAGATTGCAATCCTGGTGAATTAACTTTATATGATATCAAAAAAACTATCTGCCAAAAAAATGTACAGGAAGCTTACAATGATGCAAATTGGTTAAAAAAAGAAGCCCATAGCTTATTTAAGCTTGGTTTCCTAAGTCTTGAGCATAGGGAACAAGTTGAAGATGTCTATGATTCTATTTCATTTAGTGTCTTAAAATTTTGTAGACTCTGAGTTACCAAATGAAGTAGATAAGCTTAAGAAATATTTAGCAGTGACATATCATATCAACTTATCTATTTTCCGTTCCATACCTAATTCATGGGCCATAAATCAAGTTTTCCCTATAATGCCTTTGCATCAGTTGCATGAGAAGCCAAATAGACAGACAACCTTGGCTGATTTGACATGTGACAGTGATGGAAAAATAGAACACTTTATTGGACCTAGTGGGAAGGTTGAAAGTGTGCTCTCTGTGCACCATTTGTGTGAAGGAGAACCGTACTACATGGGATTGTTCCTTGCAGGTGTTTATCAGGTATCCTCCAAACCTTTAATCATCTTCTCCGTGACGAACCGTATGTCAAGTTTAATGTTTAAATGGCCAATCTAAAATCTATGCAGGAAATATTGGGAAGTGCTCACAACCTATTTGGTGGAATTAATGTCATTCATGTAAGGTCTAAAGGACCGGACATTGTAGATAAAGCAAGTAACAGCAAGGCCAAAGGGCAATACGGTTTGGAATGAATAGTGCGGGGTCAGATGGTAGTACAAGCAAAACTAACATGTCTGTGATGAAGCTTCAATCTGCAGAAAACAAGGCTGGTAGCCACTGTCTCAAGCCCATTCCAAGGCCTCTTGAGTCTAGATTACGTGTCTAGAATAATTGGACCCTGTACAAAACCTGTCTGCTCTTGTTGAACTACCTTCCATGCAATTGAGAGCCATTGCTTTAGCCATGATCTTGTATGAGACACCGAGGAAAGTATTGAGGCTCCAACCTCCAATAGTGCCCCTAGCTACATTCTTGGTAATGTGTTTACTAAGGCCTTGATTGAGAGATTTAGATAGCCTTTTAGAAGAGAAATTTTCAGTTGTCAAACAATAGAAATAATCTTGTATTGTGTTCAACATGGCCTTGTGGAAATCAGAATGAAGGCCATCCATTCCTGATGAAAAAATCACAACAAAGGCCATCCATTTCCGATGACTTGATATTCTTCATAGAACTAAGAGCTAAAAAAACCCCTCTTTCGAGAACTCACTATCCAATTTGACTCAATCACTACACCAATAGATAGAAATCTTGCATGGAATGACTCTACAATGAGCGTTCCTGACATCCACCACATGATCTGTAAAAGCATTAAGAGAAAATATTTTGAATATGCAATCGGAACATGCCTTTGACCTTTGTTTGATCCTCTGCAAGAGATTCATCCTGCTGATGCAAACGAAGAATCTTGTAACTGTCACTTTTCCTTTCAAGTAGTCAAAGTAGACTTTGGAATTTGGATCCTTCATCCCCTTCAAAAAATCCACTATAGTTGAGAATGCACCTTGGCACCCCTTGTAATGCAGTCCATTTCCTTACAAACTGTCATTTCCCCTTGAAGGACCACATTGAAGTGATCCCTCTCAAGGAAAATGTGTATCTCCTTGAGTGTAAGCAGAGCATCCTGCAACTCTTTTAAGTTTTTTACTTTTGCGGGCCATCATTCTGTCTCACCCATTCTATTACAAAGAAGACATTTCTCATACCCATCCTCATTTTGCCTCTGCTTTTGAAGATGATGTCATATGATTTGAAAGATCACATCCATGCAATGTGGTCATCTGTTTTCTTTGAATTTACACCATTAAAGCACTGGTATCACAGATTGTTAAAATGGATCTATGGTAATGATGAAACTGTAAACCAAAAACAAAGCACAAACTCTAATATTTTAAAAGATTGAAGGGGTGAATCCACAGTTACTATCCTGAGTTGTTTTTCTATCTAACATAAAGACTGCTTGTTTCAACTTTCTTGTTTCTAACTAAGTCAATGCCCAACATTGACATTTATAAAAATGCTAAGATACATTGATGATTCTTGTTACCTCACAAACCTGCACTTTAAGTGGTAAAGCCTTAAAATACATGTACAACCTTTAGGGGAACTAAGAGGGTTTGTTTGTTGCCACCACAATATTGTCCTCTCTTGCGTTCGGCTGTCTATCGCCTGGAACAAGGGGGGTTTCCTTAATTAAAATATGAGATAGATTTAGACATAGATTGTGATGTAAGACTGGGATTAGTGGGGATTAGTGCCTATCCATTTAGGGCAAATGGAGTCAAGCGACAACCTTAAGAGGGTTTGAGATTGTGAATGTGGATGGCACGATAGTGCTGTTACAACATGCCAAAAACTCAACCTATGAATTTTTTTTCCAGATTGTAGAAATTACATAGAGAGCCCTTACAAAGGTGCTCCTTAATACACACTCATGGCAGCAAAAGGGGTGATTGTACTAGAAACTGCAAATGTGTCCTACCATGAACTGAAATGACAATAGTAATTTGTCTAACTTAATAGTAATCGGCAAGGGAAATTGATAGGAACACCTCAACCAAAGCCCTTCTTCAAATGACAGACTTTTTCCTAATATGAAGCCTAATTTTGTGGGAAAATTTTAATGAAATTCCAGCAATAGACAAACAACAATATGGATGCAATGATGAACCTGATATTACAAAAGAAATCCTTGAACTTTCTTTCTCCAGTAGATCTTCAACTAGGCTCACAGGGGAATTTCCCATTAATCCATCCATGCCTTTACAATGGAGAGAGCTTCTGCGTGATGCCTTTTGTAATCCCCACTGGGATTAGTGCCTCTCCAATTAGGGCAAATGGAGTCAAGTGGCAACCTTCAGAGGGTTTGAAATTGGGAATGTGGATGGCACGATAGTGCTGTTACAACATGCCAAAAACTCAACCTATGAATTTTTTTTCCAGATTGCAGAAATTACATAGAGGGCCCTTACAAAGGTGCTCCTTAATACACATTCATGGCAACAAAAGGGGTGATTGTAATACACATTCTATTGAAGTCATAGTTTTAAAAACCGGAACCGGTGACCGGACCGGTGGATCTAATGAACTGGGTTTCTAACCGGAACCGGTCTAACCGGGAGCGGTCAGATGCCAATGAACCGGTTTAAAAAAAATATATTAAATAATTATTTTTTTAATAAAAAAAACTATTTTTAAGATTTGCAACCATGATTCCAAGCCAATAGAGACAAAATATGCAACAGGAGGGCAGTTAGCCAGTACTGGAGCTGATGTACCTGGTCTGATATTGGCTATTGGGTTTGGAGCTTCACTTTACTTTTTACGCAAGAAAAACATGAAACTAGGTGAGAACATGAGCCATGTATTATTTTGTTCACATTGCTCCAAAGAAGAAATTTGTCTTGGATGTTGAAACTTGAGATCTATGGAAAATCAAGAGGATAGGATTAGTTCCTATCTGAAATATCACAATAAATCTGCATTAAAAAGAATAAATAAAAATAAAAATTGAAGGATTAGCACATTTGAGATTAGATGGGAAATAGACTGATTTGAACTTTATTACTGTCAGGTAGTCTGTCCAGCCTATGGGACTTGTAACAAGGGTTTCTAGAGTGAAACTTCATGAGTTCTTGCATTGGTGATTTCAGAAGGGAATCTAGTAGGACTATTGTATAAATCAAAAGGTTAAAGGTCCTGTAGTTTGTCCTCTTTAGGTTGCTTGCTAGACCTGGAATTTGTTATGAGAAACACTGTATATCACTTTCTTAGATGGTTGTAGGTGAAGCATCTAAGAATGGGATGGTTTTCAGTATGGTCATTGTCTAATTTTCACAATCGTAAGCCCCTTTTCTTGATTCATACATTGGCAATTTCTATCTACCAAATTTAAATTTAAGTCATGCAAATTTGTCCTATTCGTCGGTTTTCAATATTCACTTTCAGTTCCACCCCTCAGAAACCCTACCTATGTCAGCACGTCTGTTTACAAAGGAATAAGAGATTAGGAAATAGGTATCTTGCCAAACACCCGGTCTGGTGTTTTTGCCTAGGATTCATATACAGAAGTATGAAGTCTTGACTTTTAAGTATTCTTGATGCAAGGGATTTTCATTTTTTCTAGAAATTTCCTTTTAGGTTGCCATTGTCTACGTGCTTTAATGAATGCCATCCATTCAACCATTTGCAGTTCTGATTTTCCAGGTCCCAACTATTGTTTGTCAATTTCTGTTAATATTTCCTGCTAGGTTATTTGTTTAATATCAGATAGTGTTAGATGATGTCACAGATGATAGGAATCTCCACAGTTTGCCATGAGTTCCTAAGGTTCTCCACGAGTGTCTCATACTTTCTGCGTTGTACCGTTTAATCCCAGTCAACTGCCTCATCTTCTGGGTCCTGATTGTGGTTTTCTTTTAGTTTTATTGATTGGATCTACAACCTTTGGGAGAGTTTTGGTACCTCAAATAAATTATTTAATAGTTAATACCTAGTTTAGTGACTGGTCACATTGATGAGAAACTTCACTGAGGTATCCTTCTTCGGTGCTATCACAAATTCGCAAATTCCATTAGGAGAAAAACTCATGCATATTACAGGTCACTGTAATACAGATGTACACTGCAGAAGAAGTTGATTTAGATGAGGCTAGTTTCATGGAATGGGCAACTTGTGAAATTAAATCATATTGGTAGAAAAATGGATGTTCTAACTTCTATGTGACAATGGATAATGTCGGAGATGCTGTCGTCGACATGAAATGTACTGGTTATGTAGCTGAGAATGATGTCATAGTTAATGTCTTAGGTGATGTTCTTCAGTATAAGTGCCCTCCTGTATTGATTCCCTTCTTGGCATTGGTGTAGCCTGTAAATGAGACTTCCTGTACAGATGTTCTCTTGTTAAAATTATGATGGCTTTGACAAATATTAATTGCCGCACTTATGACACCTTGTATGGTTGTTTTATCAGTTGCAATAATGATGTCTTGTACATTCACCATCTCATTCTCCTTAATAATAATGTCTTCAATTGACGTGGTCCTTTCAATTAGGGTGTCTTGAATGGATGCCCTTTTATCTATGAGAATGATGCTTTCTAGGGAGGTTCTCTGAGCTACAATTTCTACATGGAATTATTTAATGGGAAATAACATGGCTACAAATTCTGCATAGACTGTCAATTGGAGAAAACTCGTGTTCAAATTTCCTTGAACCCAGCAACCTGGCAATTTACTACCTAGCAGATTACAGATCTGCTGAGGAGGAGGTAGCACCTAACCGGTCGATTAGGAACGAAACCGGCTGGTTTATGCATAAACCGGCCGGTTAGGTCCGGTTTTTCTGAAAAATGGGCGAAATGCCCTAGGTAGCCGGGTTGCCTGGCCGGTTTCGACTGGTGGGCTATCTAACCGGCCGGTTTGGCCGGTTACTGGTTCAAACCGGCCGGTTTTTAAAACTATGATTGAAGTAGAAACTTTTTTAGTCTTTGATTTTTTCAGTGCAGCACTTTCACTCAAATTAGCAATGACAGATTTGTCAAACTTCTTAGAATTTGTCAATAATGAAACATTCAGATTCTGGACATTTTCAAGAGTAAAAATATCAGTGCCAAGTGATTTCCTAATTTGTGATCCACTATTATGATAGTGAGTGGCTTGTTCACATGCCTTTTCAACTTGTAAGTTGGCAAGAAGAAAAACATGCAGTGTCTGTGTTGCCACTTCCTCATAACCCGGGTAATTAGAAGTACATGTTATTACACAGAATGCACTTCCAACAGACAAATGTTTTTCAAGTGATGTTTTTCGTTTGTGTGGAGAAGAATGGCCACCTTCTTTTAATTCACGTGCTTGTATTGCAGATAACGCTTTTTTTTTGTGCACAATTAGCTTTACTTGGCTCAGTAATGTCTTTATTGTATAATACAGTACTCACTGAAGTTGTCCTGAGGGAAACAATGTAGCCTTGAAATATCCTCTGGTTCTTGAACTTCAAAGTCCATAAATCGAGTTGTTACATTGCCCATGTAAATTATCTCAGCTTTCTCAATATAAGAAGCTAGTTTATGGTTACATGTGTGTGCCATATTTTCACTAGTCCATGGTAACATAGAAGACTACTCTTCTCTCTGACTCAAGGTTGTTGATGAAAACTTTGTAACACTTACCTGGGCATACTTAGCAGTTTTTTTTTTTCCAAACACACTCATTATCGTTCACCATTTCAACATCTCTGACTGCAAACTCCTCTTCCATGACATTTTTATAAACAGATCCTGAATCTTTCAACAATCAATTATTTTCATTGTGCCTGTTAACTAGAATTTTGGTCAGAGATTTTCATTTGGTAAGCACATGAGCAGTCTAAATTGAGAGTTTAGAAGCATTTGCACAGATTCTAGAGTTGTTGCTTCTGACCATACATTTAAAGGTCTCAAATTGCTTGATTTATATGTATTTGCACCCATTTAAAGGTCTCAAATTGCTTGATTTAAAGGTCTCCTCCTCATATGATGTACTATTTTGAATATTCTATTCTTTGCATATCAAACATTATAAAGCCTCTTGCACACTGTTCTCATCTCTTTTATTTGAACATAATTCCGATAATCATTGCATTCAAGAAGAAAGGATATATTCATGTGAAACCATGTCCAGCTGCTTCTCTTGGCTAATGCCATCACCTACATCCCATAGAGAATCCGACAATTGAATGTTGACTTGACCAAAGGCATTGCTTACTTCCTACTGAGATTGAACAAGAGAATCAAGATCTCTCCTTCCAGGGGTCATTACTCTGTGCTTTGAACTTGAAGTTTGCCTCTTTTCCCTTCTCTTCTATCCCAAGACTCCAAAAACTTGCTGCAGCCCATCCTTTCTGTCTCCTCTGCCCACTGAAATTTCAAAAGCACTTCATCCTCGCCCTTATATGCTCCTTCAGTTTGAAATCCAAAATCATCATTTCCACTATTCTTGTTTTCCGTATTTACTTCTGTTGAATCTATATTTTGTGCTAGGTTACGAGTATATTGTTTTAAACTATTCACTTCAGAACAAAGACCAATCATAAGAATATTCTTATTTTGTGCAGGCCTGCAATCCATGACTGAGGAGGAATTGACAGCAAACAATAAACCACATTGCTCAGAGGCATTCAACAAAATTGGCAGATCTTTGGTGTTTTTTCTCAAATTCACCCGACTGTTCAGACGTTGGTTGATTCTTCTTACCCGTATGTTCAAACGCATCTCCCAAAATATATAGCCATCTAGAAGGTAATGACTCTTTGAGCCCTTTGAAAATACACCACATAATAATCTCTGCCCAATTGTTTGAGCTGCTTATCAACTCACCAATGTCTGGTCCAAACAAGTTTCCTTCAAGGATCAAATCAATTTCCTCTTTTCAAATAGAGTTTAGAAGCATTTGAACAAATTCTGGAGTTGTTGCTTCTGACCATACATTTAAAGGTCTCAAATTGCTTGATTTATATGTATTTGCATCCATTTAAAGGTCTCAAATTGCTTGATTTATATGTATTTGCACCCATTTAAAGGTCTCAAATTGCTTGATTTAAAGGTCTCCTCGTCATATGATGTACTATTTTGAATATTCTATTCTTTGCATATAAAACATTATAAAGCCTCTTGCACACTGTTCTCATCTCTTTTATTTGAACATAATTCCGATAATCATTGCATTCATGAAGAAAGGATATATTCATGTGAAACCCTGTCCAGCTGCTTCTCTTGGCTAATGCCATCACCTACATCCCATAGAGAATCCGACAATTGGATGTCGACTTGACCAAATGCATTGCTTACTTCCTGCTGAGATTGAACAAGAGAATCAAAATCTCTCCTTCCAGGGGTCATTACTCTGTGCTTTGAACTTGAAGTTTGCCTCTTTTCCCTTCTCTTCTATCCCGAGACTCCAAAAAAATTCTGCAGTCCATCCTTTCTGTCTCCTCTGCCCACTGAAATTTCAAAATCACTTCATCCTCGCCCTTATATGCTCCTTCAGTTTGAAATCCAAAATCATCATTTCCACTATTCTTGTTTTATGTATTTACTTCTGTTGAATCTGTATTTTGTGCTAGGTTACGAGTATATTGTTTTAAATTATTCACTTCAGAACATAGACCAATCATAAGAATATTCTTATTTTGTGCAGGCCTGCAATCCATGACTGAGGAGGAATTGACAACAAACAATAAACCACATTGCTCAGAGGCATTCAACAAAATTGGCAGATCTTTGGTGTTTTTTCTCAAATTCACCCAACTATTCAGACGTTGGCTGATTCTTCTTACCTGTATTTTCAAACCCATCACCCAAAATATATAGCCATTTAGAAGGTAATGACTCTTTGAGCCCTTTGAAAATACACCACATAATAATCTCTGCCCAATTGTTTGAGCTGCTTATCAACTCACCAATGTCCGATCCAAACAAGTTTCCTTCAAGGATCAAACTAATTTCCTCTTTTCAAATAGAGTTTAGAAGCATTTGCACAGATTCTGGAGTTGTTGCTTCTGACCATACATTTAAAGGTCTCAAATTGCTTGATTTATATGTATTTGCACCCATTTGAACTAAAAGCTATATTGTGCAAAGTTTTTTCAAGCTCAAAAGTATTATCCTGCCTATAGAAGCCTGACCCCAATAATCCTTGCAGTGGCCACTTTCACCAAGTAGAATATGTGCTTCATAAACATCATCAAACCTCAAACCTCAATTTCCCTTCCAAGTTTTTCTCTATAACAATTTTTGTGAGTCCTGCTTGCTGGACACCAGTTACAAACTTTCTTTCACTTGAAAATTCATGTTCCGACTAATATTTCATTTTTAGTATATTTCGCTTGATTATTTCTTTATACAATCTCCCCACTTTTCTTATCCATGTTCTGACGTTCCTTTGCACCTCTTGGTGCAATTGCTAGTTATAAGAATATTTAAGATTCTGGATCTATTGATCTGAGATGGATATTGCAATATAAATATGAAAGATTCATGAGATTACTTCATGTTTGATCAGATTTTTTTAATGATAAATGTTATCTTGCAGGAAAATTTCAAAATTTGTAGTCATATTAATTCAGTACATTGATGCAAATTCATACGTTGGTGCGATGTATATGATGGCAATTTCATTTTTTTATAGTTACTTTTAATTTAATTATATCATTTAGCTCGATGCTTTCCATATATTTAACTAAACCTTTCTTGCTTAACAAGACTTTGTCATTTCCTTGTTTTAGTGAAATTGTTTATGGTTTGATACTCTCATACAACCTTTATCAACTTACATGCACCCTCATTTGAAAAAACAAGAGAATTTTGCTTGCCATGACTAAGTTTCTTTGTCATTGTTAACTTAAGAAAGTCTTTTAGCTAAGAAACTAGTTTCAAGGTTATGGCATAACTTGTCATATAAATTGAACATAATTTATATCAAAAATGTTAACTTGTAAACTACTTTAATTTATATCCAAAATGTTAACTTGTAAACTACTTAGCTGGTTTTAGGCTTTCCATTTAAAATCTACTTTAGTTTGAACTTTGAACGAGTTGTTCCATAGACTTGAATATTAAGAGATTTTGGTGTAAGGATTAAAAATTAGCTCGTAAGGCCTCTCAGTTATTCATTTGTTTTATCTAATATAACATTTACTATTAAATTAGAACCACTCGGCACAAATACATCATAGATCAAGATCGTACTTTGTAGAGTGTCGTAGAATAAAAAAAAGAGCAAGGACACCGAGTTCTTTCGGTTTTCCTGGTTCTTATTCCTTTGGTGTATCTTTGCAACTTTAGGGGCAATTGCTAGTTTAAAGTCTAATTCTTTAAAGGGTGCTAGCTCAATGGAAGAGCACCTGCTTTACAAGCAGGAGGTTGGTGGTTCGATTCCATCGTGCCCTGACATTCATATATAGGGAATGACGAAGATCAGTTTTTGGTGACGGATGCTCTTTTGACCATCACCAATGAGTTTATGGTGAGACTTTTTGACCCTCACCAAAATATGAAATGGTGACGGTCAACGAACGCCACCATATATATGCATCAATAGTGATGACCATTAAAGGTCCGTCACCATAAATCGTTGTTGTTTATATGAAATGGTGAGGGTCACTGTTTGTCATTATAGTCATTATTTGTGACGGACTTTGATGTCACCAATGCGTTTATGGTGACGGTCAATGAACGTCGCCATATATATGCACCAATAGTGACGGCCATGAAAGGTCCATCACAAAAAATCATTGCTGTTCATATGAAATGGTGACGGTCACTATCCGTCATTGTAATTAATATTCGTGACGGACCTTGAATGTCACCACAACACATACTTTCGGCGACGCCACCTTTGGTGACGTTCAATTTTTTGGTGACGGAGGTTATTGTCCGTCACCATTGCTCATATGAAATGGTGACGGTCACTATCCGTCACTATAAATCATTATTGGTGATGGACCTTGAATGTCACCACAACACTTATACTTTCGGCGACGCCACCTTTGGTGACGTTCAATTTTTTGGTGACGGAGGCTATTGTCCGTCACCATTGCTCATATGAAATGGTGACGGTCACTATCCGTCAATATAAATTATTATTGGTTGACGGACCTTGAATATCACCACCTTTCTCTTTCGACGCGCCACCTTTAGTGGCAATGGAGTTTTTGGTGACGAAGGCTCTTTTGACCCTACGAGCCCGACTTCATGGTGACCATTGCGCCCCTCACCAATGTGCTTTTTTCTTTAATTAACTCCTTCCATTCAACTTTTTCAACGTACGATTTCAAAGATGATTCATCGAATGTGCATCTCCCTGCGCAGTAGTATCTTTAGGCAAATGGATCCCAACCTGTATCCCTTCCTTTGAATAATCATATCCAACAAAGACACAACATTTTGATTTGGATCTAATTTTGAATGCTAATTTCTAGGAATAGAAAAATGACATCACAGTATTCAAAAAGCGAATAATCACAAAATGGGCAGGCCAAAAATTGCGGGAATTTGACGATCGTACAACACGAGTGATCTGTGCTTAAATAAAGACGGGTAGATACTTCTTCGCCACAACTCCTTTTGCGGATTAGCATTACTAGTCGCATACAGCTCTTTCCTGGAAGTCGATTCATCGAATTCGACGGCACCATTCTATTGGGAAGTATAAATGCTTGATTTTATGTCTAACTATCCCTTCATCCTTACAAAAATTGTTCAAGTTACAAGAAGGTAAATTCATCGCCATTGTCAGTTCTTAAACATTTGATTGATTTTCATTTTTCTTTTCCACCATTATTTGTAAATTGTTTAAACACATTAATATGACTTTCTTTTTAACATATAAACTTAAAATTTTGGAAGAAATCATCGATAAAAGTTAAAAAATACAAGGCACCTCCATAGGACACAATAGGAGATGGTCCCACGAGATCGGGTAGATATGGTCAAAATTTTCTTGCTATTATGATTTCCGGACTTGAATATTTGTTTTGCCATTATTTTTATGAAACACACAATGTTACAAAAACTTCAACTTGGATTTCAAATCGGGGAAGTAGCTTGTGATTCATCGGTACGTGAATACCTTTCTCGCTCATGTGACAGGTCGGTGCGCAGGCAGAGGCAACACGCTGCCGCATACGACACGATCATTTGCTTCCGAATTGAGGTGCTTCCCTTGAGTACGTACGAGGTTTTCAACCTTTTGACCTTCTGCTGCTTCGAGAGCTCCTTCCCGAGACTTTAGGCACTCCCATTATGGCTGTAAACTTACTGCTTGTTCGAATCCCAAAAACTCCCAAGGAAATCAGGTTTTCTTTGAATGGGTACATGCGTAACATCGAGATAAGGTTTTAATTGTACCATCATACATTTTAATTACGCACATTTCCAATCACTTGATCGACGAACGCATTGCTAAAAACATAGTGCCATCTACGGTTCATATGATGAAAACCAATTAGGTGCGGACTCATATGATGAAGCACCGAGTCTAATAGCCAATTGTCGGCATCTTACGCAGAGATATTACATACGAAGTGCTTCATCGTTAAACCTCATCATCCATACCTACATCATTTAATTTACTTCCTTGTTGTTTTACTTTCTTAGTTTCGACGTCCTTTTTTGAAGATGTCACGATTTGTTGTGATACACGACGATACACCTTTAATATTCTTTACTTCATGACTTCGATTTGGAAGAACCTGTTGTCTTCTCCCCATTCCTTTGAAGACGACCTCTAGCTACCATGGCTTGATCCACAGTCTGATATGGGTGTCTTCGTACCTCTTGAATAAGAGAGCACCATGACGATTCAAAGTTAATAGATAAAGCGATTATAATGACCCAAAGTCATAGTGATCCAGCTCGAGCCGGGGAACACGACAAGGTTATTGCCCTCGTCTTCTTCCTCCATCTTTACTTCCATATCGGACAGCGTAGATAAAGCGTATTAAAAAACATTCGAGTGATGCGCAATTTTAGCGCACTCCTTCATCGAAGGCTGTGCGGTTGTCTCTTTAAATAGATACATTAGTCGAATTTTTTCATATAGAGAGTTTCAATTTCTTCCACGACACGCGGTTGTACTCTCTCCAACAATGAAGAGTAGCACGTACGCAGAGCAACTAAACGATGCAGAGCTCGGGCATCCAAGTCTCCCGATGCGGATTTGACATGCTTGCTAAGTTTTTTAATTACCGTCGAGTGCCTTGTGCGACCCTTGTTGCACAACAAATCCATAACCTTCGGTTTCACGGGGAAAAATTGTTTTTCCGGTGAATTTCTCCACCTCAAATCTTGCGTTTGTCATTTTTGCCATTTCTCCCTCTGAGGTTTTGATTCCCCTTCTGCAAATTAGAAAATTTCACTCTTTTTCTAAGGTTTCGAGGGTTTCAGCTAATTTTCCCTTATTCGATGGGTTTTTTGAGTTTGATTTTTTCCTTTCTCCTCGTGAAAAATTTCTTCACAATTTCTTTAAATACGCTCAAACTTTTTCACAATTTCTTAAAAATGCGCTTAGAAAACTTGGAACACACTTTCTTTTAAATGCGCTCTGACTATAGGTTTTTTTCTGAAATAACTACCAATTTCTTTAATATGCTAAAACCCTACTCATATTTTAAAATCGTAGATTTCGGAAAAAACAATTTTTTTTTTCTTCTACTTCGTCACAGTTTCTCCTCACAATAAATTTTAAAAAAATACTGTTTTCTCTCCCGGTGTTTGATGCGGCAGCTGTGACCTTGGTTCTTCTGGCAAGGAAAATCTTAACATGAGTGAACTCTCGACTTCTCTTCTCTCTTCTTGATGCTTCTTTATGAAACAACATACTTTCTCTGCTGTTGCGTCTTAGTATCACTGGGTGTGACCTTTGTGGATTGTCGTCCTACCATTTGATTCATGTGATCTTCTCCGCGACCTTTCTCCGGTGGACCAGGCTCTTTCTCCCCTTGATGGCTTAAGGACGACGGGCGAACGACTTCTTTGTCGGCTGTTCTCCACTTCTTGGGCACACGGTAGACCGGCGCGGTGGTGCAGCTCTTTCAACGAGAATGAACGGTCGGCGGTATACGCCTCACCCAGCATGCAGCTCTTCACGGCTTCTCTTCGAGCGGCCTTCCTCCTTCGATTGTCGGTAGCTATTCGCAAGTTTTACACCTTAGAAGTTGACGGCGTACCCTCTCAAAAAAAACAACGATCGATTCTTCTTTTGAAGCAAGATAAATAGCTGCGATACGACTTGTTGTGGGGAAAAACGGAGTAAACAAGACAAGGAAATAGGAGGAAATGTAATTAGTTGAACAACGAAGGATAAATTAATTAAACTTTGTGGTGAAGTTCTGTGTCCATTACAAAGCATAGGACCATCTTGTTAAACACAGATACATTTCGTTACTCTAACTACATCTCGTTGTTCGTTATTTCAACTACCTAGGTAATTAGTAAATTTACAATATTTGTTGTCACATTTAACAAAACATTGTCTCATAAAGTGTACTTGACATTGGAAAGCCCACAACATATCGAAACCAAGGAGATGGCAGGTACACAGAAAACTACCATTATCTCTCATAAAGATTGTGACATAGTCACTCTATTACAAGGTTAGGATGTCAGGGTGTGAGACCTAAACATAAGTGGGGAGGATTGTAATGATTCTGCTCCCAACACGCAACTAAACTGGACTTTTTAAAATTAATGAGGACATGGAATGAGATTTGATCCACTATGATTGCATTGGTCATGACGAAAACATTTAATATAGTATCTCTACAGTACATTATCTCTTGTTGGTACATAGCTAACCCGCATTATAGACTCTCTTAATAGTGCAACATATTTAATCTATTCCAAAGTTAAAACGTCTCATTCACAGACTAATCGATACCTAGAATCATAAATATTTTACTAACCACTCAAACTAAAGCCAAAATTCTTATCATTAAAACACGTTCTTTGCTATGCATAATTCATTCCTATTCAACAACAAAAAGGAGTAAACTCTCTTTCTATATATATATACATATATATATATATATATTTAAGTTCCTTTAATTAAAATCATACTACACTAATAAATAATAATAATTTATTAAACAATTGAATTTACTCACTCAATTATATTTATTGTGCTTATAATATTTTGTATTTTTATGTGTTTCCTTGAGTATTTATATTATTTTAGTGCCTTCTTATCATTGAGCTACACATTCAAAATATTTGATGTGTTTATCATTTTAATAAAAGTAAAATTAGTTTATATAATCTTTGTGTAAGATTTTATAAACTTGTTAAATTGAAAATCATGATCCATTTTGAACATTTTTATACTATTTTTGTAACTACAATTGTAATTTCATTACATTAACTGTTACCCTCACGTGCATTTGAGAAAAAAAAATCGAAGTTGTAATCTATTTTAAATATGTATTAATATAAAATAATTATGGTTAATATGTAGTAATAAATTAGTGTGAATAAGAAGTTATGGTAAATGAGTTGGTATATAAATTTTTTATTCTACTTAGTAACGACACATGATGATAAGGTGTTCTATTAAGGCAATTAAGACCATGGTTCAAAAACTCTACATAACCTCACAAAAAAAAAAAAGAAAAACTATAATGGTTGATCATAAGAAAATACAACTAGCGATTGCACTACATGTTGCAAAGAAAACGACGTAGAAATAGAATAGGAAAAGATTAGCCTCGAGAAATAAGATATTACCGAGAGAAGAAGTCATCATGAAGGAATGAAAGAAAATTTTGCTTTCATGGAAAGGAGCCGATGGAGGATTTCAAAGATATTGATGATAAGAGTTATCAACGAGAAAAGATACGGTTCTTATCTCTTGAAGCCTCTTCTTGATTGAAAGCATACTATATTGATAAGACATAGCGAAGGAAAATAATTTAAAAATGCTCTTGTTTGATTATTTTAAAATAATTTGATGCACAACTTGTGCTTAGCACTAAATGTCGACATGAAGTCCAAATAAAACAATAGAAGTAAACACTATGAGTTGGTTTTCAATGTATTTATGTAATTAAAATAGAGCTGGGAACCTTTGAAGACTACTTCATTGAAAATTAAAAGCATCTTCATGCTGGTTTTCCATTGGTGGCGATAACTCTGAATCACTTGGATCGACGGTGTATTTCTTTCATTATCTAACAATCTAGAGAAGACAAACTGGTAAAAGTTACATGAATGGAAACACCTACCAATCAAAAACATGGTTGGTTTTTGATATCAATTTATTACTGTTGATATGAATACTGCAAACTATTGTAAAAATAAAAAGCGAAAGGCTTACTAAACAAATGATAAAATAACTTGTTATCAACATGAAATTGAAATGATTGGCTGTCTAATTTACATAGATTTTACAATTTTTCATGCTGGATTAGAAAGTGGTATATATCAGCAAAGAAAGTATATTAAATTCTCTTATAAGAAATGCAACGATATTAAATTGTGACATAAGTAATGCAGCGTACGAACACGCAGTCCATGACAGTATACTCAAGCTTTTTCATGATACTAATTAAAGTGTCTAAAGCCATCATCACTTAAAATCACATATGTTTAAACATATGAGTTGTAAAAGTGAATTTGTTTCATAAATTTTAATAGAATCATGTGCTGAGATCTAGATATAGTTCTTAAACTCGAAACCTCTTCATGATTGAAAACATGCTAAACTTATAAGATATAGGTAGAGAGAGAAAGAATTTAAAAACTTCTTGGCCCAACTTGTATGGTCGTACTATGTATATAATTTAAAAATAAAAAATTAATGAATTTGAATACCATTAAATAAATAATTATTAATTTAGAAAATAATTGTGAAGAAGAGCGAGGACCATATTCATGAAATCTTCTTGTAATAGTGCTTCCTTGAACCTTGCAAATCGGGGGCTATGTTGGAGACAAGTTAAAGCCCATTTACACAGTCATGCACAACATGAATGCGTCATGAATAAAGAAATAGTCGTGATTTTCTACCTTCGAAATCAAATGTTGTTTGGTGTAGTACCTCCATATTTAATCTTGATCACTTCTGGTATTGAGTCACTATGTGTGTTCAAGTCATGACCAACTGAAACTATTCAAAATATCGCATTGTTCTTTGTACCGATGCAGCGATCTCCCTCGTGTCTCCCATGTTCTTGTTTTTCGATATGTTTGATATGAAGTTAGTTTCTTTTGTTCTTTGTAGAAACCGGTAAAAATTTTATGGAGAGGTGGCTTTCATCGCTTGAGAGAAGTAAAAATAAGGCTGTGGAAAAACAAATCCAACACCAAGAGAGGGAGTTAGGTAAATTATCGTTGTTGGTATTAATAGAGAAAGATAAAGATTTAGATGTTTGTTGTGATAGGGAAAGGATTAGGACTAAGATTAGATCTCGGCAGTTCCTACTATAAAGGGGAGTGGTTACGACAAACACCTGTTTGTGTGCAGAAATATGTATGGGGTTGTGTGTGATGTTTGTACACTCTCCGGGTATCTCCACTGGAGAGCCATTCAGTCATAGAATATAGTTTTTAACGGTATCGAAGACGAGCTTTGGGTGGAGCGAGAGTAGAGATGTTGAGTCGATAGTGAGTGGTTGCGTCCAAAGATCAATAGTATGGAGAGGTGTGTTTTTACTTTATCTTTGACGAGTTGATATCCTAGAGACGAAGGTTGATCGGGTGCTGAGATCACATCACAGCAATCGACGTCTCGGCCGTTTCTTTGAGTGCGATGCGGTACAACGTGGTTAAGATTGCTGCACAATCGGGGGTGTGTGGGAGGATCAAATCGGATCTCGAGACGCCCGATATTGGGATCGACCACATCGTAAGCGGAAACTACTAGATCCGGCTACTTTGTCGATTTCATCTGGAAAGCATGTGCGTGGAGTCGAATCGGTGGCGGATGAAGCGGCGTATGGATCAAGTTCGATTGATTGTCGGTCTCATCATAGGTACGGTGTTGTGTTGCATAGTTTTTCTCTGATATAAAACTTTAGGAATTTATCTTGTGGTGCTTTGTTACTGCCTCCTAATGTTTGTGAGCTTTAATTGGAACTACCGTGGCTTTTATTTGAAGAAACGATAGATGAAATACGAAAACAAAATTTGAAATAATTTGCTGTGGGTGACCATTTTAATGAGTTTCTATTTAATTAAAGGTAAGTGCGGAACGGTGAATTTATGCGAGCTTTGTCTTGCGGTAAGATCGTCAATGAGTGCGTAAAAGGCGGCGGGCGACGCGTGAGTCCCTCATTAAATTTGTGGTCTTGGTGTGTCAAGACTCTTTGACGTAAAGTCCTAATAGAGAATCAAGGCTCGAGGGTATGGTTGTTGTGTCCTTTTACGGGGCCGTGGGAAATGGTTGGATAACGATACGGTATTCTTGTCGGCGTCATTGTGGTTGTCTGCAGAGGTATTGTTTGAAGCTCATCACAGTAAATATTCGGTGCTTGTATGGTGTTGTACCTCTACGGTATCTCACATGAGACTCATTCGTTCATAAAATTAAGCAGAATATGAGTTTTTGAGGGAATTGGAAAACATGTCTTGTTACATGGTGTTGGCTACTACGGCAGCTTTATTGATCTTGTGTAGAAGAAATGAATTTGTATTTAGATTATATTACATTAACCATGAAATTGCCAACAGTCATGACACGCTTTCTATCACACTTGTAGAGAAAATTATAACAGAGTATCACACTTTTCTTATGAGAGTTATACGCTAGTATATGCAAAAGCGATGGATTTTACCACTCAAGAGCAGTAAAAACAAGTTTATTGCGAAAAAAACTCCACCACATTTGTATAGAAAATTATAACACATTATCACCATTTTTGTATCAAAGCTAAATGTTCTTATATGAAACAACGATGGATTTCATGAGTTAAGAGCAATAAAAGCAATTTTATTGAGAAAAAAACTCCAAAATATTTGTAGAGAAAATTATAACATGGTATTGACCCTTTTCTTCTCAGAGCTAAATGCTCCTATATGAAACAATGATGGATTTCATCAGTTAAGAGCAGTAAAAAAAAGTTTATTGAGAAAACAACTCCAAAACATTTGTAGAGAAAACTATAACACGATATCACACTTTTCTTATCAGAGCTAAATGCTCCTCTATGCAACAATGATGGCTTTCATTAGTTGAAGAGCAGTAAAAAAAAGTTTATTTAGAAAACAACTCTAGCACTAAGAGAGATTTGGAAGCAATTGTTGAATTGGTGAACATGTCTTGCTCTATGGTGTTGGATATTGGGCATAGCTTTCTTGATCTTGTATACAAGACTATAAATTTGCATGTAGCTTATACTACATTAACCATTGAATGTCAACATTCAGGGCACACTTTCCATCACATTTGTAGAGAAAATTACAATAGAGTATCACATTTTTCTTATCATATCTAAATTTTAATATATGGAACAACTACCTTGTGCCTCATAGTTTAAATTTGTGCAAGGAGGAGGAGAGAAGGAGGTTCAAGGTGCAAGATATAATAAGAAGAGAAAGAAGAATCTTGTTTAGGACCTGATATAGATTCATTCTCTGCACATCTAGAGTAAAGCTTAATAAAACAAAACTCGCCATACTTTGAATTTTTGAAATAAATATCTTAAAAATTAGACTATCAATTTAATTTATTTTACTCAATTACACATTTAACAATATTCATTTAAAAAAATACAAATACAGATTACTATTTTAAATAAAAATAGTATAAAAAATCGTCGGAATCTCAACAGAAGGCATTCCTAGAATTGAAACATCGCATCTCTTCTACCCTTGTGCTCACATTACCACACTTGCAACAACCATTTGAGATCGAGACAGATGCCTCTGACTATGCTATTGGTGCAGTTCTTACTCAATGGGGGCATCTAGTGGCATATCACAGTGAGACATTTTCCGACCAGTTCGCAGGTATCCCACTTATGACAAAGAAATGTATTCCATTGTGCAGGCTTGTTGACAATGGAAGCATTACATTTTGGGGAAGGAAATAATCATCCACACACACCACCGACCCCTGTAGTTCATACAGACACAAGGGAAGTTGCAGAACGACTGCCATCAGAAGTGGTCCACATATCTGCAACAGTTTCATTTGAACATCAAGCACAAGAAGGGTAACACGAAAAATGTTGCAGATTGCCTTAGTCGACCACCGATCATGGCACTAACCACCGTTCTCAACTCTTACGGGCACGAGACTTCTAATTGGCCACTTCTCTACAAGAGTGATCCAGAATTCAACCACACATACAAGGCACTCTTGGGGGGTATGCAAGTTCCAAATTTTCACCTCCAAGATGCACTGTTATGTCACCTAGGACACCTTTGTGTTCGTTCAAGTGAGCGTGCGAAGATGATATGGAAAGCACACTACAGTCGAGTTGTTGGACATTTCGGGGTCGAGAAAACAGTGGCAGTACTGCAGAAGTATTTCTATTGTCCGAACCATCGACAGGATTTCGGGAATTACATTAGATCCTGCATTGTGTGCGCCATCGCCAAACCGACCATCAAGAAGCAAGGCCTCTATACTCCATTACCTACCCCTTGTCGATCTTGGGAATCCATCTCCATGGGTTACATGTCAGGCCTTCTTTCCACTAAGCATGGAAACGACTGTGTTTTCGTGGTCATTGACAGATTCGGTATTCGAAGGTACATTATGGCCGTCTGCAAGAAGAATATCATAGTAGAAGCCACTGCTAAACGCTTCTTTGAACGAGTGTGGGTGCACTTTGGGATCCCATAGTCTATCATATCAGATCACGACAGCAGGTTCCAAAACACATTTTGGTCCAGCCTCTAGTCAATGTTGGACACCAAGCTCACTAAGTCCACAACTTTCCATCCCCAAACTAATGCCCAGATAGAGGTCGTCAACAGGATGATTGTACACATTATGCACATGTACAATTCAAAGCGTCCACGCAGATGGGATGAGAGCCTTCCCTATGTACAACACAATTATAACCGGGCTCTCCACAGCTCAATTGGCCATAGCCCCTTTTAGGTGGGCTTGGGATTCCAGCCACTATGTCCCATTGACGTAGCCATGCCATTTGCAGCTGCTCAGGCCGATTCAGCGCACGTCCAGTCTGAAGTTGACAAAGCAAGTAGCTTCATCGAGCGCATTCAACACATCCACCAACAGGTTCATGATATATTGGATAGAGCCAATGCGAAGTACAAGCAGCGCCATGATCAACACGGTGCCGACTTCCAGTGGGCGAATAAAGTGTGGCTACATTTGCGTATGAGCACCCTCACCACCCCATCAGAAGTTTCCAACCGGCCCGATATGGTCCGTACACCATCACCAAGGCCGTAGGGAACAATGCCTTCAAGCTCAATATTCCACCATTCGGGTCTCGCACCCAAAGATTAATGTGGACCACCTTCATCCCTACTTCCCACATCTACTCGACACCTCGACATTGCAACTCACACGAACAGAGTTAAACCCAGACTACATGGAATAGGCAACCACAGATTGTATCATGGACATGCAAATCAAGAACACTCTCCAATAGAAGATCCAACTGTATCGGGTTGTCAAAGCTGACCAACTCATGCACCAAGGCAAGTGGTTCACAAGGGACCAAGTTCAATGAAGTTTCCTCATCTCAAGGAGGAACTCAACGCAATGGGGACCATTGCTTCCTAAGGGGGAAGGAATGATCTAGGTGGATATTGGTGGCCACCCACCTATTACACTTGGGGCCCCATCATTGTCTCTTTCAATTTTTCAGTTTCGGCACAACTTACTATTATTAGCAGTTTTTCGGGTCCTGAATTTGTAGAGCCATTTTGAGGCCCTTAATGATGTTTTTTTGGAAAACCGGGAGAAATCGAGCCTATTCCTTTGCACATCCAAATTTTTAGTCCTCGTGTAGATCTTTCTAACGAGGTATGGTGCCCGTCAAACGGAGATCGTATGCCAAATTTATGTCCCCGGGAAGTTGAAACACCAATTTAGCCAAACAGTGCCCATAATTTTGGCGCTTCATCTCCTAGGGTTAGGGTTTTGGTTATTTAGGGTTTTCCATTATTTCTAAATAATAAATAGGCCCTCGAGCCTCATTGTAACTGAGTTCATAGGCCTGTAGTCGCCACATCTCTTCTCAGAGATAAGCTACCAACGCCATAGCTAGTTTATTTCCATTCTATCTGTAAGAAAATTTCAGTTCTTTGATATTAATGTAATGAAGTGTTATTTCCACTGCATCTTTGTGTTTATGGTTACATGTATATTCTGTTGTGTTCTTGCATAAATCTGGATCAGTCTCCCATGTTATTTTTCTTTTTTTCAGTATTGCTGATATGAAGTTGGTTTCTTTTGTTCTTTGTGAAGATAGTAAAAGCTTTATGGAGAGGTGGCTTTCAACACTTCAAGGGCAGTAAAAATAAGGCTATTGAGAAATCAAATCCAACACCGAGAGAGATTCAGTAGCATTTATCAAATTTTTGGAATTAACGGAGAAAGCTAGATTTAGATGTTTGTTGTGATGAGGATAGGATTGAGACTCTAAGATTAGATCTCAGTTCCTATTATCTAGGGAGTGGTTCAAACCACCCTCTTTGTGTGAAAGTATTTATGTATGAGGTTCTTCTTTCTGAGTGTTTGTACACTCTCCAGGTATCTCACCTGGAGTGCCATTTAATTCATAGATTAATAGAATACAGTTTTTAACATGGTATCGGAGCTTTAGGTGGAAGATGAGTACAACTGTTGGTCAGTGGTGAGTGATTGCATCCAAATATAAATAGTATGGAGGTTGTGTTTTTTCCTACGCCGACATGATTGATACCCCAGAGACAAGAGGTTGATGTGGTTACTGCAGATCCCGGCACAACAATAGACTTCTCAGCCTGTTTCTTTAACATAATTGCGATACGTTCTAGCGTGGTTCCATTACACGATCGGGGTGTGAAAGAGGATCAGATCAGATCTGCAGACCTTGATATTGGCATCGACCGTGGCGTAAGGGCAACTATTAGATCTATTCCTGTCGATTTCATCTCGAAAGCCCGTGCATGGAGTAAGGATCAATAGTGGATCAAGCAATGTATGAAATAATGGAAAAAATTAGTTATGAGGCCCACACGTGAGGAGAGGTCAGTTGATTTTCGGCCTTCTCTGCGGGGTATTTGGCATTGCATATATTTTTCATGCAATATCAAACTTTAGGAATTTAAACACGATTTTGATTTACCGTGGCTTTTATTTGAAGAAATGATAGATGAAATACAAAAAAAATTGAAATAATTTATATGGGCGACCATTTTAATGAGCTACATTTGAAATTCAAAGGTAAAATAAAGGAGGAGATATAGTCTGAGAACAATTCCAAGAAAAATGGAAGATCTAATTCAGAATCTAAATGATCTCGATATAGATCCTTATTTAAATAATTTCGCTTGAAGCAGTGGGAGTTCAGGTCATGGTCACGTTGTTTCTTGCCTTGATTCTTTTCTTATCACTCGTTCCTTCTTAGATCAACACTTTTTGTTTTCTTCCAACATTCTCTACCATGGTGTAGCTTGGATCACTACCTTATCTTGTTATAAATGTTGGAAAAATGTATTACATGGATATATACATGGAGAGGGAGGCTATTGGGTTTCATCTCCCAATGTCTCTTCATCTTCCAATTCTCTTTATTTTTATAAATTTACAATATTTTCATGCATTTACCTAATCCCAAACATTAGGTGACAACATCCATATTGGTTGGATGAGAAATTTGTACATTTTCCCTATGAAAAGGTATGCACTATTGCTAAATGCGCTTGCTAATATCATGGAAAATATTGAGTGTTGATAATCCCTTATGGATTTGGGAGACTGAATTTGGGCAAGACAACATATTTTGGGGCAACTGTAATATGACTGAGTATGCTTGGGAAAATAAAGGATGAGAACAAGTCAGGGATCAGTTCCAAGAAAAAATGGAAGATCTAATTTGGAATCTAAATCATGTGATATGAATCTTTCTTTAAATAAGTTCACTTGGAGTAGTGGGAGATCAGGTCATGGTCACATTGTTGCTTTCCTTGATTTTTTTTCTTGTCACTGGTTCCTTCTTAGAGCAGCACTTTTTTTTTTCTTCCAAATTTCTCTCCCATGTTGTAGCTTGGATCACTACATTATTTTTTTAGAAAAGTTGAAGAGACGTAATTATGGTCTGAGAATTACATTCTTTGATGTGATTGTTGTAAAGAGGCCTAAGTTTGAGAGATCAAAGGTAGCCAATTGTTGCTATCCTCAAGTCCACCATTCCTATTTAGATTATGAGGATGTTTTTCTATTTATAAGGCTTATATGAGTTGTTGTTTGAAGAAATGGTTTTCTTTGTAAATGAACTTTTTTTTGTTGTTCCAAAAATCATGGAAAAATTGCTCATCTAATAAATTTAGCCCCTAAAATTTTCCATACACACTTTTTAGTTGTTGGTGGTCAGTTTGTTTTTAATTGGTTTCATATTGAATCTATGTTTACCAAAGCTTCGAAAGATGCCACAATTTCTTTCTTACTTAAAATCTTAACAATCTTATCAATAACATTATTTATATATGGAAGATAAAATTTGATGTAAAACTATTCTCTAAACATAGATTTTAATATAAATACAATTCCAAATTATTATTATTAAAAAAACACATTTATAATAATCAATGAATTAAAATAAATATTATATAAATAACAAATTGAATATGGATTTTAATAATATTCTTAATAATTTAAAAATATATATATATATAACAAATCTTGATTGTTCCTTGTTTGTTTAATGCACTCTCGATGACAAACAATGATATGTAACTGAATTATATCTCACTAGAAGTGATTCTCCCATATCGAGTGCTGATATATATTGACCACTCTTAACCTTATAGTGGCTGGGTGTTTAATATGACTGAGCCACACCATTGCATTAGCATTGACTTTTTCAATAATCCAATTGTGGCTTTCAATGTATCTTATCCCATGATTGAGATAATTTTAATATTATCAAGATCGTACTCTTTAAGATGACCGAGGTCACAATTACATTGAATACTCTTAGCTAGCTTCAATTTTTTCACAATAATAATTTAATATCATAAATTTATGGAAACATATATGTACATGTTATAAATATAGATTTATAAGGATTTCCTATTTTAAATATATTATAAATATAGATTTAAAAGGATTTCTTATTTTAAATATCGTAAAAAAAAAAATGAAATTGCAAATTTTACTTTTGAAATTTTTTGAAAAGTGTTGATTGATTTGTTAATAATGATTAAAAAATAAAATAATTTATTAATTTAATATAGAATTTTCAAATTTATAAATTTTAATAATTAAAATGGTATAATATTAAATTTTCTTAATAAATAATTAGAAATGTTGAATTTTAAAAATATAGACTTTAAATAATATAAAATTATGATATTGATTCATTAATAATGATTAAAAATTAAAACATTTTATCAATTTTATATAAATTTAAAAGATATAAAATTATAATTTCTCAACAATTACATTATAAAAAAAATTAAATGAATGCAGATAATGATTAAAATAATGATTAATGATTGACCATAATTTTAAAAAGCCTACGGAGAATCAGAATCATCCATTTACCATCGCATGGAATTCTTAATCGTGTGTTTTCTTTCTTTCTTTGGTTTATCCAATCATCCATTTATCATCATCGCATGGAATTCTAATCATGTGTTTTTCTTTCTTTTTTTGGTGTATCCAACACGGCAATTACAATTACAGAGCGTGTGTCGTCCTCCGCACTCTTGAAGTAAATGTATGCACTTCATTGAACTTATTAAGAAAAACATAAATTTATACATAATATAATATAATAGCTGAGCCGAAAGTCTTAATAAAAAAGGTTTATACAGAGAAGGCCGCGGGAATTGAATGTTAAAGAGGACGTTTATGAGAAGGGCGCGCGGGAATTAGTTTTAAAGAGGATTTCTTCTGCGATTCAGAGTTCGCCAACGGAATTCCAGTGTGACGTTGAATGATTAAATCATTCGTTTTAAATATCATTTTTTATTGAAGGAGATAATTAAAGTAACATATTTTTAGGCTGTAACTTGTGGCAGTTGACAAATTCAGGCAATACAAAACCTGAGATAATGCGAAGGTTTTTAATTTGTGGTCAAAATATTCGAAGGTTTGGAATGGTTGGAATTTACAGGATGATCTGATCTGAACACACACGTGATTACATGGGATGGGATCGACCAACTCTCTGCGTCAACGTGTCCTAACTTTGCAGCACTCTGCTTTCGGCGGTATCGAATCAGAGTTTGGATTCGGACGTTGGACTTTTGTCGAATCAGACATCTGCTCGTGCTTATTGAATTGTGTTAGAATCATCAAGCCATCATCTCATCTCCTTCTGGCTGGGTTATTTTGTTCTCTGGTTAGAAATAGATTTAGTTTTGGTTGTGTGATTGTTAATCAGTGAGTGATGAACGAGAAACCTGCCGCGCGAAATGCTGGTTTATGGATGTTGTTGCCCACTCTGTTAATAGCAATTACGAGCGCCCGTGACGCCTGATTCGGGCGAGAGATTGATATCATGTTTTACGGCCATGATTTAAAAATGTTGCGACCATGTCATTGTCTTCTGCGGGAGCTGATGTTCTGCTCGAATTTTTCGCTGCAAAATCTTAGATTTGCAGAACCAACGTCTGGCTTATGTCATGGTTTACTACCGACAAAAGCAGGCGAAGAATAGCATGGTGTGCTGCGTGGAAAACGTGTGGAAATTCAGTCCGTGGCAGGGGACACAACTGGGGCCTCTCTTTTATCACGATGGCTACCTTTGTTCTCATTGATCTCATGAACTTCGACGCCGCACGTCCATGTCGACACCAAGTCGATGACGGCAACGTGGCGCGGGTCAGCTGGGGCGACGTTGGTAAGTTTATTCTGGGATTTACCGTTAAGACCAACAACCATGCATTTCACCATGGGATTTTCCCGCAGCGGCACCGGTGGTCATATCGCAGAAGGTGGACTGGAGTTTCACTCTCTATAAAAATATGGCATCGCAGCGGATAACGTGATCGACACAACATTGCTATTCTTGCGCCTTCGGTGAGATTATGGACAAGAAAGGCGATGGGTGATGTGTTCTGGGCACTAAGAGGTGGTGGTGGGTAGCTGGGGTGTTGTGATGCGCCTGAAAATAAAGCTTGTGAGCGTTCCCACCATTTCGTGACATAGGTCTCAAGAGCAAGGTGAGACGTAGTGACGAAATCTGCACATCCACCAGGTAATACATCGTACCTTTACGTTATTGTTGAGTACTTTCCGCCGTGCTCTGTACAGGAGGCAGGGACAACTACGTTTTGTTTGCAGAACAGTGAATGGTAGCTTTCCACCAGATAATAAAGGAGTTCTAATGAAAGGACAGTGGTCCCAAACCACGAAGTCAAATTCCCCAATTCTGAATTTTATTAAACCGAAATTGTGAAAAATTCCGCATCACACTTTTCATCCGTACGAAACCCAAAAAATCGGACGTGGGAAGATCATGAACGGATTTAATAAAGTCCATCGTCACATTTTTAATCAATATAACGAATTTTTGCTTTTAGGAATTTTTATACTGTTGGTTTAATTCTTGGTTAGCGTGGGGTTAAATATAGTCAAAGTCTATTTTAATATTTAGTTTAAAAAAAAGTAGGTACGTTAAATTGAACATACATATATATATTTTACATATATATCATGTCCACTATTCAAAAAGGAGCGAAGTGAGCCATGCCATGATTAAGTAGTTTTTATTTTAGTTTTAAAAATAGTTTTTATTTTATTATAGTTTTTCATGTATTGTAAAAAAATGTTTTGAGCGCGAAGATATAGCTTGTGTGTAATGAACATTGTAAGTTTTAAATCTTTTTACCACAATGAGAAGTAAAGAACGTATATATGCAATGGTCATTGTTCTGATTTTTTGCAAGTTTATTTTACACCGGCGGTGTAAAAATGAGTATTACTAACGAAATGTGAACTTTTGAATAGCACAACGGTGCATTCATTTTTGAAAAACGAGTATTTTTCTAGAGTAAATTTTAGAAGTGTGAGTTGTGTTTTGTTGTATTTTTTGACAGTCCGTCTTGTATTCCCTCGATCGGAGAGGTGATTTTATACCCAAGTTTTGAAGTTTAATAGAAATAGTTTTTACGGTGGCTACTGTCCTAGGTGAAGAAATTTTTTTAATATTTTCTACGTGTTGAAGAAATTTATTCTCCATTGTTGTTAAAATTTTAAATATTCTTGCTTATTAAAAAGCTAGTCCAGGCTCTTTGAAGATCAAAGAAGGCAGAAGGAAAGAGTTCTTTGTTGCAGCAACTTCTCCAATGATGTGAAGACTGTGAAAAGAATCCGAAGAGTATTTCTCTATACAATTTTTTGATCACTTTATTTGCCATAGGTGAGCACATTTTACATACACGATCCAAGTTTTTTTTTAATCACGGTTAAAATCTTGAAATGGTGAATATACTGGCAGTATAGGTATAGAAATATCCATCTCCCGATGTTTAATGGGAAAAATTATAGCCCCTCTTGTTCGATAACGGAAGCGTGTGTTGTCTCCCAAAGACTTGTGGGAATTTGTTGGGATAAGCACGAAACCGGCCAAATGAAAAAGTTTGAAGAAAGATTTAACTAGAGCGAGAGAAGAGTTGCTAAAAAACAGCCAGAAGAAAGAACTCCAAAGCTCTCTTCTTATTGTGTCAGCAGTGCATAGGGAAGTGTGTTTGAATATAACGACGGTCCGGAAGCATGGGAAACTCTCGAAGCAGGCACCGTAAGGCGCGGAAAAAGTGAAGACAGCAAAACGATTGTTGAGAGAAGACTTTGAGGCTGCATGAAAAGAAGTCCCAGGAATACTATTGACTCATTCTTCACTCATGTGATTGGAATGGTCACACAAATAAGATCTCATGGAGAGACTCTTGAAGAAGATGATTGTGGAGAAAAATTCTTGAGGTCTACCCTCGGGGTCCGATGTGATTGTCACCACCATAGAGGAGACTAAGGATCTCACGGTTCCACGGTGGTGAGCTACATGCATCACGATGACTCATGAGGGTGGAGACGGGGTGAAAACTATTCTAGAACATGCCTTTAAGACCCGGAATGTTTGGGAAGGAGAAAGGCAAGGCGGAGAAGCAAGGAAGGCGGCCAAACGGAGGTGGAAAAGGCAGGATAAGCCAAATGCTGCGGAAGACGTGATCACGATGACATCAAGACGAGCGTGACCAATGGTGATCGGCAGAATGCTGAGGAACGGTACCGTCAAGTCCAATGTCCAATGTCACTATTAGCTTCTGGTCATTATGCTAATGAATGTAGAAAAGCTTGACATGATATGGGAAATAGAACTGGTTCAAATTTCACTAGAGAAAATATCGACGAATAATTTTTAGCAGCTTGTGTGTGTGGTGAAGAAAGAATGAGGTTATGGTTTTCTGAATAAGGTTAGGTAACCGCAGCGACTTGGCCATGTTTTTCTATCTTAGATGAGAGTGTGAAGTCCTGATCACACTAGGAAGCTGATATGAAAGTTTGACTATGGGAGAAAGGGAAATGTAAATGTTTTAACGAGAAAAAGGTGAAAAAGAAATCCATAAACGGATATCTACTATTATGTTCCGAAATGAAGTGTAACCTCTTAAGTATTGAATGACTTGTTAAAAGGGTATAATGTATTTTTTGAGGATGATCTTTATGTATGTAGACCAGGCTATTATGAACAATATGTTGCTGATGAAGATGACGAGAACAAAATGTTCCCTCTTGAAATGAACGGATACGAAAATGAAGAAAAAAATAACGACGATGAAAAGAGGCTATCAGAAAGCCAGGCAAAAGATGAAAATTGGTTGTAGCATGAAGTTGGACATCTCAACTTTGAGTGTAATTTATTTAGTAGAAAGGAATGGTAAGGTTGTGGTGGAAAGCGGACAACCTTTGTGAGAAGGTTGTATTCTTGAAAATGACTTCTGAGAGAAATTTTCCTTAGGGAAAAGCATAAAGGCAAAGTCACCCTTAGAGATTGTCCACTCGGATTTGTGTGGACCCGATGCAAACTCCATAAACGCTGGCAGCCACTACATGTTAACATTCATAGATGATTTCTGAAACGTGGGTTCACTTCTTAAAAATAAAGTGAAGTGTTTAAAAAATTAACGATTTCAAAAGCGGTTAGCAGAAAAACAGTGTTTGCACATCAAAGTTCTAAGTGATAAGAAGAGGAGGTGATATCTCCAAAGATTTTCTACTTTTTTGTAGAGAAAATGGTATTCAAACGTTTACTGTATAGATATACTCCATGAGCCAAAATCGTTGTGAAAAGACGAACCATAATGGACATGAGTGAGAGTATATTAAGGCAAAGCATTTGCTAATGATTATTAAGTTTGAGCGCACATTGTGCGACATACATTTGAATAGGTGCCCTCTGAAAAGCGGTGATGAACACATTTACGGAAAGAGAGCAGCATGATCGCACAAAACAAGGTGTCACACACACAGAAGGTTTTGGATGTGTGTATGCACACATCACAGGATCGACTAAGGAAAAGTTGGACGACAAGGAGAAGCCTGTTTTCATTGGATACGGTGAGGAATCGAGGCCTACAGTTATGGCCATCACGAAAGTTTATTGTGAGTAGAGATATTGATTTATGGGAAGGCAGGATGGAAGCATAGAGAAAACGGGTGAATGTTAAACCTTTGTTTATCTCATGATGAAGATGATGAATTGGCTGAGAAGCCCGCCCCCAAAGCAGCCGGCCATAACACAAGAGCAGCAAGAGAGACACCCTTGAGGGTGAGAGTAAGTGCTTTATACGAGCACACCCACGAGAGAAATTCGGTGCTTCTTGAGCATTTGTACATCAAGTGGAAGAGTGAAAGTTGAGGGTGAATGACATTTATGCCACCAGAAGGCGAGCGAAATAGAAAATTGTCAATTCTTTGTTTGCTTTATGTTGTCATGTTGATGACTACCGTATTTCAGAAGAAAAGCTATTAATGATAAGAAATGGATAGAAGCTATGGATGAGGAGATTAATGCCATAGAAAAAACAAGACTTGGGATTTGGTTGAAATCCACGAAAAGTGAATGTCATTGGAGTTAAATGGGTACAAGACCAAGAGTAATGCGAAGGCAAAATAGAGAGATGAGCAGGGCACCGCGGCCGCATTCGAGGTATAAGCAAAAACATGGGATGATTCAAACTTTCATAGGTTGCTAGAATGGAAAGCGAAGTGAGAAGCGGTCTTTGTCCCATAGCGGCACAAAACAAGTGGAAAAGTTTACCAAATCGCGTGGTCAACATTCCTAAATGGGTGTTGTTGGAAGGGTTTACATTGAGAACGACCTCTCGGCTGAGAAAAATAGGCACAAAGTGTCTGAGAGTTGAAGAAAGCTCTTTATGGGGTGGAAACCCAGCACGAGAGCATGAGTAGGTAGGATGAGATTCTATCTCTTGGAAAATGGTTGAAAAGTGTGAGGGGAGAACCCACCCTGCCATCGAAAAGGATATGGTAAAATGTTGATTTTTAGTTTTATATGTTGATGATGTTATTTTCACGGGTAATGATGATTACCTTGTTCAAAATTTTAAAACGATGCTTAGAAAGAAGAATTTGGAAAATAGTGACATGGTTTATTTTAGAAATACTTCTTGGAATAGAAGTGAAACAAGATGAAAATGGGATTTTTTTATCTCCACGGAAAAATATCATCGCAATGCGGAAAAATTTAATGTCACCGGAAGCAGGCGGCAATCACTCCCCGATTGATGGGATTAAAACTCGGCGGAGAGGACGACGACGAGGATTTTTGATCTCGCTTGCTGCAAAACGCAAGTTGGCGACATCATGGTGACCATGACTAGACGACATAATGCATCTTTGTTAGCTTAATTTCCGAATTTATGGAGAAGCAAAGGATGCACATTGGCGGTGGCGAAGATACAGAAATTATGTTAAGGCACAAAAAATGTTTTGGTATTTTATATCTTTGCACTTCGAGAAAATTCAGATTTAGGTTGGATACTGTGCCCCCGCGGTGATTGAGGTGAGAGTAGAATGATCGAGAAAAACACTTAGGTTATGTTTTTACATGGGTTCGGGAGCAAAATTTCATGAGATTAACGACCCATTAGCATTAATACGAGCGGGCGAGAATATGTCGCGGCCACGGCGGCCATTGCTCAAAACATGGTGGATAGGAAGATGTTAAGTTTTGTGCCAAAGAAACGGGTAAAAGAAACCGATTATTTATTGTGACAATAGTTCGGCTATTTCGTATCTAAAGGTGTATGTTTACGAAGAACGAAACACATTGACACAAAGTTCATTACATTAGAAAAATTGGTAAACAATGGTGAAATTGTTTTGGAACAACTGCGAGAACTAGGAGCGGTTTATGAGACATTGCGGCAGCCATTGGGGCGAGGAAAAGTTTTGAGTTTTTGAGAAATGTACGGAATTTATGGTGATAACGTGACTGAAAAGTAAGGGGAGTGTGAAATTACTTAGGCCTGTGCGGAAGCAACGACCTTAAGATTTTGTTTGCGAACGGTGCGGATGAGCCGCTTGCCATTTTGAATGCGCGGGAGTTTACAAAGCGGAAGGACGGTGGTCCCAAACACGGTCGAGTCCCAGTTTTGAATTTTATTAGCGGGTGTGAAAAATTCCGCATCTTGCGCCCCATTCATCCGTACGAGAGCCACTAAAGCTCGGACGCGGGAAGATCATGAAGCGGATTTAATAAAAATTCCGCGTCACATTTTCGATGAACGTCACAATTTTTTCTTTAGGAATTTTTATGCTGCACGACGGTTTAATTCTTGGTTGGCGTGGGATTGGAAGTACGTAATTAATCTATTTTAATCTCATTTTGGTTTAAAAAAATGGTGCGTTCGATCCAACATGCATATATATGTTTACATATATATCATATGCTGTATTTCTAAAGAGAGCGAGACAGGCATCTTGTAGTTAAGTAGTTTTTTATTTTAAGTTTTAAAAATAAGGTTTTATTTTATTATAGTTTTTTTATATATTGTAAAAAAAATGCGAAACATAAAGAGATGAAAAACCTTTGTGCTATTAGACATTATAAGTTTAAAAAATATTTTTGCAATGGGAAGTAAAGAACGTATAAACACCAACGATTCACATTATTGATTTTTGTAGTTTTATTTTTACGGTAATTTAAAATTTGATACTATATGATGAAATGTGTGTGAACTTTGAATAGCCGCAATGAGTGCATTCTGTTTTGAAGAAAATAGAGAATCTTTCTAGTGAAGTACAAAGAAATTAAGACTGTATTTTGAGCTTTAACATTTTTAAGAGCGATCAAGAAGCCTTTTGTATTCCCTCGATCGAGGTGATTTTGTAACCAAGTTTTGAAGTTTAATGAAATAGTTTTTTTCTGAAATTGACTACTGTGTCTCCGGTGAAGAAATTTTTTTAATATTTTCTCTGTGGTGTTGAGGAGGCTGTTCTCCATTATTTATACAGGAATTTTAAATATTCAACATCGTGGAAAGGGACATGTTCATGTGTGCGGTTCTTTGGCATTAATGTTAAAGGGGGGACCAAAAAGGATGTGAATGCATCGTTCCAAGGGTATATTTGGAACGTAAGGGCCGATTAACGGTGCCGACACAACCTTCCGGGAGTGTAGAATCGCGGAGAGGGCCGGTCGGCGAAATAGGTGGGGTCCAGTCCATCCTTCCTCGGAGGGGCCCCCGCTAACGTGAGCGGCCCGACCCCCACACGAGATACTATTCCAGTCGCCGAAAATAGGCGGATATGGCAACAACCCGTTTTGCTGAAAATCGGGCCTCCGAGGATTGTGGGACATAATGGAAGAAGAGGTGAACGTGTGTGCGATTCTCCTCTGGGAGGAATTGTGGACGAAGTTTCTCCCTGCGATACCCTTCCTCACGGACGGGAAACATCTTCGACACGGTCTGGTCGGCGCAGAGCAATGTGATGACGATGAGCACTGCCTTCGCCGGATGCGAAAACTTTCGCATACATGGCTCCTTATGTTTCTTCTTCTCCCGGATATTGCTTATGTTAACTATTTGGATCTCGATTTGGGCGATCCGGTGTGGGCCACCACGGTCGAAAAGCGAAACGTAGAGAAGAAGTATTTCCGCGACAATTTGAGCTATTAAAACATGGTAAAAAGCAATTGAAATCCTGACTTTTCGAAACTCTTCGAAGAATTCCTCCCGAGAAATAATTGAGATTATCTACCTACTCATGTCCTATTAAATGCCTTATAATTGTAATCCGAACTTGTACCTCATCTAATCGTCTTCTTATAATTGTAATCCAAAATAAGGATACATCTTAAGCCACATCGGTCCTTAACGACGTGTACTCACATCGATTGTGTGAAATTTACGACATCGGCTGTATATTTTTGGATGAATTTGATTCTTTATACTCTGCAATAAAAATAAACACAGTATTATATTTTCTGTATGTCTAAAAAAGTCATCATTAGGTTTTATCAATGGCAATTTAGGATGAGATTTCTTCCGGTGTTCATGTTTCGGTCGAATTCGCTTCTCACGGCTACTACGTAAACTTTGTCATTTAGCGTGATCAAGTTTTACATTATGTTTTATATCACATAACTCTTGTTACGCAGTTGAGGATTATTTTCTTCAAATGTTGTTAAATTTAATATATTTTAAAATTTTCAATGATTTGACTCGGTTTTTTTATATTTATGGCAAAAGGCGTCCTTTCTTGGCTTTGGGCCGAATATGTGATGGTGGGCAATGAGAAGACTTTCTCATCATCCCTTCCGACGAGTAAAAAACTAACATTTGGCATCTCCAAGAAGTGCGCAAAACAGTGTCGGCTCGACATGCACTTGGTGGAAATGGAGATCCCCGCAGACCAACTGGTTCTAGGCAAGGTCAACAACAACAGTATGCAGTGGCATAAGCTGCCCCACATGCATTTCAAATGCTTCTGCGTTTCTCCTTCAGATTCCAACGGTTCTTTCCAGATTCCAACGGTTCAACTTCCAGCGGTTCAGGTTCAGCTACAGCGGCAAGAGACATTTACGAGGTTTCCGCTCTCACTCTTCGCGTTGTTCAGGGATTCCTTTTTTTCTTTTTGTTTAAAGAGTCAGTCATATGGTGTGTATGTTTGCATGGCGTCTTGACTGTGAGTGATTTAAATGCCGATTACTTCACAATCCTTTCTCACAAATCCTCATGATTTAATGCGCAGAATAAAGGTCCAGCGTTCAAAACCCGGGAGAAGAGGTTCGGTTTCGGCTTGTTCTCATTTTCCGCTCAAAGGCCCTTTTCTATGGATTTCCTGAATGGCCCAGTCTACTACCCGGATAGCTCCGAGACTTGGGGCAACGTCGGAGAGGCGTTTCACATAGACCACCTCCTCGACTTTTCAAATGAAAACATTGAAGCCCCTATTCTAGAGGAGCTTCCTGTTGCCGAGCTCTGCGTTCCTGTAAGTCTTCGAATTTTGGGGGCAAATGATTTTTGTTTAGCGGTTTCTTTCGTTCTTTGGCTTTTTCGTTTCTCTCTCTATATTTCTTGTTTTCTTTTAACAGATGGACACTCTTGCGGACCTGGAATGGCTCTCGACCTTTGTGGAGGACTCCGGACAATAATGATGAAACCAAGCCACGGAACTGCCAAGCAAGCTTTCTTCCGGCATGCAACAAATGGATTCCTGTGAAGGCACGGGGCAACAGGTCCCACACCGGTAGCCGCGTTTGGTCTTTCAACAGCCCGCTTCTTCCCCCAAATCCCAGTTTCGATTCACACGGCGTGGTTTTTACAGTTATATAATTTGGTAACTAGGTTTTGACAGCTCTCTGTTTTTCATGAGAATTTCAATCTGGTACTAATGGGTTTTAGGTTTCTCTTTTGGACGGTAGTATTTCATGCTTTCATAGCAATAGTTTTCTGAATGTTAGGGAGCTAATTTGGTTCTGGTGTGTTATTCATGCCGTGTTGATTTTAATGATTTTATTTATGCTGATCGTGAATTGTTGTTGATGGGCCTTTAGGTTTTTCCTCTGGATGGTAACAATTTATGTTAATGTTCAATGTGAGCACTGATGCTTTTTCTATCAATGTTTGCAGAGTGTCACCATACAATTGATTCTACTGTGAGGGGGCATCCACAATTGTATATTCTATGATCCTTGACTATCTCTTATTTATTTTAGCTTCCCTTAGACCTACAATGGGTACTATTATGATCTGGGTCAATAAACGTTTTCTGAGTTCAGTGCTGTTAACAACTTTGATACTTTTGTTCTTTTACAGCAGAAGTAGGAAGCAGCAGAGAACAAAAGCGGTGGAGATTCAAAAGGCTCCAAAATGTGCCAAGAACCCGAAGGATCCAAATCAGCCCAAAAAGCCACATACAGCTTTCTTTGTTTTTATGTAAGATACCTTGCTTGAAGGCTTTATCAACTGTCAAAATATTTACTGAAGTTTATACGTAGTTGCTGTGTTAGAGGTCCTTGATTCCGAACCCAGCGTACCTCTTTTGGGCAAAATGTTCCTGCAACGTGAAGGCATTATGTGTGTGCATGCATAGAAGCATGGATACCTAGATGTATCAATGAGCTCTATTATTTTTTACTCTTTAGATAAAATGCATGTTTGCTTGCTTGCAAAGTATTATTCTTGACTCTTTAAATAAAAGCCATGTTTGCTTGCTTGCAAAATCTGTCATGACAAGGAGGAGTTCAGAAAAAAATACAGAGAGGATAATGCTGATGCCAAAGGGGTATGCTAGATTCCAAACCCATATTTATAAGTTATCTTATTTTTTGTGTGATATGTTATTTTTTGTGTGATATGTTATTTATATACAGAGAAGCTAATGTAAACCTGGTCTTGTTGGCCATTACATATGTTTTGCATGTGATGTGAATCTGTAGGAACTGAATTATGAACTGTTTCGTGCAGGTCAATAGACAAGGAGCTGATAAGTGGAAGTCAATGACAGAAGAGGTAAGGGTACAGTTTGGAAGGAATGTTGCCTAATTTTATTTTTAATGGTTGGATTTTGGTTTGGTGTTGTTTAGTTCCCTTTTAGTGCTCTTTTAAAGTAGAGTGTGAATACATATTTATATTACACAAAACCAATTTATGACATTCAACACCTCAATGATGTCCAAAATTTAAGGCCTTTGATGGAAAGGATTGGTTGCTTTTATTGGTGATCATAATATAGAAATTGACTAAAACACTGTCTTGGATAACTTTCACATATAAAGTCTTTATCATTGTGTGGATTTTGAATAATAATCTTCAACTGAATAAAGTCCTCACTTGGGTTCAAGCTTAGTTTATCTGTCTAGTTAGGTTTGTGGCCAGTCCCATTGACTTAATTCCAGGTTTTCTGGCCAGTTGGGCTAGGCTTAGGAGTATAGTGGCAGTCCCATTGACTTGATTCCAGGTCTTCTCTGTGAAAGACCGCAGTTCTACCAATTCTCCTGACTGAAAAAAATTCAAAATTTACTTTCAACTGAATGGAGATAGAGTTTTAGTTTTTTTTTATGGCGTTTAAGGATTCATAGGTATCATTTTATTTCCTGTTTTTGATGTGGTTTGATGGGATTCTCTAAGGCTTTCAATGGTTTCAATGATAGGATAAAAAACCTTACTTTAAGAAGGCTCATACATTAAAGATGGAATATGAGATTGCCATGGCTAAATACCTTGAGCAAATCCGACAGGTTTGCTTATATTCTGTTTGAATGTGAAATTATATTCTGTTTGAAGTTTTCTTGTTGCATGCTCGGTATACAATTTCATGGACAGTGATTTCTTTCTTTTTGCTTGTTGATCTTTTAGAACCATAGACAATTCATTTGTATTCTATCTATTTTGCAGGCTAATGAAGATGCTGACTCTGCAGAAGTTGGCATAATTGACACGGTTGGTTTAACATCTTTTAAAGTCTCTACATTCACCTTTAATGACTATCATATTCTTATGATAGCTTGTAACCTGATTGTGAATTGGGTGTACTTCAGGCTGCTGAATATTCGTATGAGGACTACCTGTATGAACTTGAAGATTCCAGTTATTATACATCTGATGATTATGCATTTGAGTACTAGTCGACAATATATTTTTTAACAAAATTCTCAATTCCACCATGCTTCTCAGTACAAATTTTGTTGGGTGCTTTTTCCTGATCATGGCTCCTCATCATTAGACATGCTTAACTATAGTACAATGAACAGGCTAAACCATTAAGAGATCTCTATTTTAGATAGATAGGTGCTGCTCAAAATTTTGTCAGACTTGTAAATACATTTTTGGGAATGTTGGGCATGAGATTTCCTAACTGGATGGCAATGTGGTAGTCCCAGTGAAGCAATATCAATATTTATCTGTTGGAGACAGATAGACACAGCAGGTGCTGCTCAAAAGTTTGTCAGTCTACTAGTTACATTTTTGGGGATGTTAAGGGCATGAAATATCTTTACTGGATGGAAATTTGGTATTCTGAGTGAAGCAATATCACGGCGATAATGTTCAGAGACTTGTGATTCTGATAGTAGTGATGATTCCACCATTACAGCATTGAACTCAGCTAGGGAATCAGAATCTCTTTCGGCTTCCAAGTCGGAGACACAGGCAGAGACAGAAACGGATACTTTGTGTGGCATGCCATCCTTCTCGGCCTCCTCGATATGGGCAGAGCTTGACAATTATTTGCTCAGTATTCCTTCTTTGGACATGGACATTAACTGGGATGTGCTCTCCTAATATTATAATTGCTTGTACTAGTGTGAAGTTAGCGTCAGCGGTTGCAATTTTTAGTATGAAATAAATACTAGCTATCTCTGTAATTTATTCATTTATCAGTTTGTGTATCATAATGTTGAATGTATACAGAAGTTTACTATCTTCCTCTGTAATATATTCGTTTATCAGTTTGTGTATCATAATGTTGAATGTATACAGAAGTTTAATGTTGGGTAACTCAAAATTAATAGTGTAATAGTGTGGAGTTAACATTCAGTAGTTGCAATATTTAGAATGATGGGCTTATGCCTACACATGTCAGATAAAGGACTTGTTTAAGCAGGCGACGATACCATCTTCCTCTGTAATTTATTCATTTATCAGCTTATGTAACATAATGTTCAATGTACACAGAAGTTTAACCAGGGTTAACTCAAGTAATTTTCATTTAAATTTACATAACAAATTTGTATCATTACTAAGCTTAATACTTGATATCACATACCCACTAAATTTTAAGCTTCAGATGACATGCCCAGACATGATAAATGTGATGTAGAATAGCAGATGCAATGTTTTCAACACCCACCAAACTTTTAGGTTTCAGATGACATGCCCAGTCATGATAAATGTGATGTAGAAGAGCAGATGCAGTGTTTTCTTCTCTGTTTTCTTTTCTCTTACAAAACACTAAACCTTAGCATAATTAATTTCATGCCGCATATTACTTACTTCTCTCTTCAAAATTTGAGTCCCATAAGCATATAAACAACGGGAGCCAACGTTATATATGCACTTAGGCTTTAGACTTTACTGAAACAAAAAAAAAAGACCTGAAGAAAACACCCCGGCCCTGAAGTAAGACCCGTTTTAGATAGTGAATTAGCCATGGCGTTGTGTTCCCTGTATACATGTTCAAAAGTAATGCAATGAAAGGAAGCCTTTAATTCCTCTATCCGAGGCGTCCAATTAATAATATAGAGGGCAAGCGTTTCTACTCTGTACCAAATCCAATGTTCCAAAAGTATTAAAACTGGAGATTGGAGATTTTGGGTTACCTTAATAAGATCTCCACAACCACAGTAACCTATTGGAGCAGCTCCATCTAAGTATCCATTTCCAATCGGAAATCAGAAAAATAACAGTTTGTGCATAGTCCATAATTCTGGGAGGTTTTATTATGTATACCTATGTTCACCAAAATGAGCACATATTCTTCAAAAATCAATGCGTTCCTAGCGAGCCAGATATCCCATAAAGAAAGGAAGAGTCCTAAGTGCAGTGCCTACATATCCAAAACACAAAGCATGCCTCCAAAGAGTTGAAATTCCATCCTTGTTTTAAATTAGAACTCTGTAAAACACAGCCCCATATCATTAGGGAATTGTAAGAAAAGATATATAACATTTTCCGTAGTGTAGATAACACTTTCCAAAACCAATAAATCCACCCAAGCGAACCACCCAAAAATTTTAATCTTCAAAGTCATATTCCATGACCAAACAAACCAGTACCAGCATTGATCCACTTGCTCCTGGAGTGGAAGAGAAATGTAATTGTATACATCCAAGGCTACAATTTGTCCCTCACCCAATTCACCATTCCAAACGAATTCATCTTCACGATCACCGATATAAATCCCTGCCAATTGAAAATCAGAAATGTATTGTTCCCATATTACAACGTTCTCACCAAAAAGACCATCCATTGAAGATTATAAAAAATTTACTTAATTTTCAAGAAATCATTCCAAATATGAAAGCCATTTCGAATAGAACATTTCCATCCCTGTAACAGTCCATGATAGACAGCTTTTCTTTCTCATGTATTTTCCTTTTATTATTCCCTCTCATATGCCATAGCTATTAATAGCCCTCCAAAATTGTTCCCCGTATATGATTAATGTGACAGTCACAGTAACCTAATTTTGAACCAAATCTTGGACTCTTTAATGCAACGGCATTAAGAATTACCAAATCTAATTCTGATCTCTACCTTGGGAAAATTCTTGCAATATTATGTTTTCTTAATTGAAAAGATATTGTTAATGTTTTCTTAATTGCAAATATATTTTTAATGGGTGATCTCAATTATTTCCATTTACAAGTCATTTCAATCTTCGATTTTTATGCAACAATTCTGCTAACAGAGAGGAAAATTTTGCAGGTAATCGTAATGATATTATGATCTACATATAAGATAATCTCCCTTTCATTGACCTCTTAAAATGCATGTATAGAGTTTGGTAGCCAATCATGTTATGGAAATTTTGGTTAATTGACTTACCTAATTTTCAAGTGCAGAGGATTACAGAAAAGGCGGGTGTCGTTCTGTCCTGTGATCCCAAGCCAATTGAGGTAAACTTATGGGAAAGTATGTGGTTCTCGCAAAATTTGTTGATTCTCTTTTATTCATATAATGAATAACGGGACTTCCTGTTATTTGTTTCAGGGGGACTGGAATGGTGCTGGATGCCACACAAATTACAGGTAAACATTGTTTTACAATCTACGAATCTATGTAAAAAAGCACATGAAAAGAATCTACGAAAGGGTAGGTAAGTGAGGAGCATTGGTGACTCAAAAAGAGGAAAGAATTTGAGAAAAACAATTTTGGCAGTAATTATTCCGCTATGTACAACATATACCAATAAAAAAATCAGCGTTGGAATAGATTTACGTTTGCATGTGTTTCCATTGGAGGAAACCTCTAATGCACCGCGCTCTTTGAATAACACCAAGTCCATGCACAAGGAGGGAGGCTTCGAAGTAATCAAGAAAGCAATAGAAAAACTGAAGTTGAGGCATAAGAAGCATATTTCTGCCTATGGGGAGGGAAATGAGAGACGCCTCACTGGTCGCCACGAGACAACAGACATCAATACCTTTTCCTGGGTATGTTTCATTTCCATTCCTTCCTTGTGACTAATTGAAAACTAACCTGCCAATTTTGACTAATAATACGCCTTTTTGATGGCTGGCTATCAGGGTGTTGCAAATCGAGGAACTTCAGTTAGAGTGGGCCGGCACACAGAAAAAGAAGGAAAAGGTGTGTGAGATTCTGCCAAACCCTATCTTCGATTTCCATCCCTAAGATAACTGATGGGTTATTGATTGGAAAATTGAATACATATACTCTGAAGATCTTATATGATGCATCTGCACATACTTTGGTTGTAAAAAACCATGATAACTGTTCTCCTTACTAATCTTTCTCAACCATTCTTTTTTGTGGGGTTGTCTTATTTCCTGCTGTTTTCTTATTTCTATGTATCTTACTTACTTTGAGACGATTACTGCCATTCAAGTTTATACGGTTCGAGATAGCATTTACTGCAAACTGTTAACTCCAAACTTTGATGCCCTGTTATTTACATGTGCTTGAAAATCTCGAACCTCCCTCTCCACACTAACAAAGAGAACACTTTAAAAAGAGAGAAGAAAAAAGGAAGAGGCAAAGAGAACACATTAAAAAGAGAGAAGAAAAAATTACACTGTTTCTCCTCGAAACAGAAACCCAAAATGACCTGGAGTAAAGCCTATCTTATGGTCCTGCAGAAACCTCTTCCATATTTTCTCGGCAACCCTCTGGGGAAAAAGATAAAGCATTGCTCTGGTTTCATTATTTTCTTCTTTCTCAGTTGTAAGTGATTGATTATAGAAGAGTGAGAACAAAATAAAATGACCTGGAGTAAAGCCTATGTTATGGTCCTGCAGAAACCTCTTCCATATTTTCTCAGCACCCCGCTGAGGAAAAAGATAAAGCATTGCTCTGGTTTCATTATTTTCTTCTTTCTCAGTTGTAAGTGATTGATTATAGAAGAGTGAGAACAAAATAAAATGACCTGGAGTAAAGCCTATGTTATGGTCCTGCAGAAACCTCTTCCATATTTTCTCAGCAGCCCGCTGAGGAAAAAGATAAAGCATTGCTCTAGTTTCATTATTTTCTTCTTTCTCAGTTGTAAGTGATTGATTATAGAAGATAGAACAAAATAAAATGACCTTGAGGTACAGCCTATGCTATAACCTATGAACTCTTCCATATTTTCCACCGAGGAAAAAGATAAAGCATTGCTCTGGTTTCATTATTTTTGACCCCATTGCCCTTTGGGGATTTTGAACTTTAGTGCCATGTAACCAAAATCCCATTGAATTTGTTTATAATTTTGGCTGGAAATATATTTATGTTTATCCTAGCACAGTTACTAGATAAGCATATAACAAAAACAAATGCAAAAGTAGATTCTACTTTAGTATCATTGGGCATATATGCCCCTATGAGCTTTGAAGCTTCAGAGCAAGTCCTTGATTCCCAGGAGAAATGCCTTCTACAATTGGAATTTATTGTTTGTAAACAGTGCTCTGCATTCATATGTTTATTGTTACGACATGATTAGTTGTTTGTTCTTCTAGATGGATAACTACCGAAACTAGAAGACCTATTTCTGTAGAAAACTGAGCACAAATTATGAAAATACGATATGTCTTATTTGGATGTGATCTGCATTAGTTCACCTATCAGTGCCTGCCCTTACTCTCTCAACCTGGAGGATATCTCAGTAGTTTAGTAAAATATTATTAAGTGAAATGTATTAGGGCATGTTTTTTGCCTTACTAATTTTGTAAAATGAAACAGGGCATATTTTCTCCCTTTGTAATTTGGTACAATGCTTCAGGGTAAATATGAGTACAAAATTTGTGGCAACACATGTCTGGCTATTTTTTCATCTCCATATCTATGTTCTTGCTTGTTGATTTAGGGCTATCCTGGCACTTTGGGCGCTTAATAAGCCATAGAAGCAGTCTATTTTTCATCTCCATAACTATGTTCTTGCTTGTTGATTTATGGCTATCATAACACCTTGGGTGCTTAATAAGTCATATAGTTGTGCTCGAACTCCGAATCTGCTAACTCAAAATAGAAAAAATGTCAGATTCATAGTTCTAGCTTTTTGCCAGCTACTTACTTTCTTTGTTGATGACTCCTTTGTAAGCCTTATAGATTATTTTTTCATTATTTCTCCTTATTGCTGGGCTGGCATCATGAACTTATGCATCTGTTTTTTAAATTTAAATCAAGTGCATATTATACTGATAATGATCTTTACTCTTTTGTTGTGATCTAGATGCTGACCGTTTTAGTGTTATTTGTGGCAGTGTTGGTGCAAATGGGACTCTATAAATGGTACTCTCCTTGCCAATGTGTCATTTTCTTTGACGGAGACAAATGCCAGTTAAAGTAGCTCGGCATCCCACCTTCAGTCACAAATTCATCTAATTCTTTTTCTGGTTGCCCTTTCCATCCTATTTTACAATTTACCAATCTTCCAATTTTATAAGACAAAAGCACAATGTTATTGATTTATCTTTGAAACTAACAAAGGACACTTCTTTATTATTATTATTTAACAATGCAAGATGTAAATATAGAAAATGAATACATCTTTGGAGAGAAATCAGTTGTCAGCTGTAATTTTGGGAAAGGGAAAGCTGAAATTGCATTTAATTTTAAAAAGAGTACACATTCATTGTTATAGGAAAATCGAGTTATCATGGTTTACTAGATATTTTGTATATGTATTATAATGTAATTTTGGGGAAGGAAAGCTGAAAATGCATTTTTTAAAAAGGAGTACACATTCATTGTTATAGGAAAAATCGAGTTATCATGGTTTACTCGATATTCTGTATATGTATTATAATATGTGTACAATTATCACTGTCATTGGTTGATTATAGGATTGGTGAAAATGATACTCTTATTTGTTAGTTGTATGCCATTTTCTGGCAGCAGGTGAGACTGGGCCTTGTTATAAAATTAACTTTAATATGTATATATTAGTGGGAATGTTATTCTTTTATTTGTTAGTGGTATACTATCTTTTATTTGTTAGTGGTATCCTATTTACTGATGACTGAGAACGGGATTTTTATAAACTCAACTTTCTCATATATATAAACTTTTACATATATAAAATGAACGTTTAAAAGAAATTTAAGTTGTCCCTTTTGAGCAGTGTCACTCTGTCCTTTGAGGCCTCGACTTATGATGCAACATGTTGAACATTGGGGAAATTTAAAATATTTTCAAGTTCACAAAAATTCAAAAACCATTCACAGTTATGTTTATGTCGATGTGTGATTGATGTATTGCTATTTATTATGTTTTCCAAAAGTTTTTTTATTTATCAAATATTTTGAATATTTTATATCTTTGTGCATATATTTCATCTTTGTAAATTTAATATTTTTAAAAAGCATATATATTTATGAGTCCATGTCATGTTTGAGGCTGTTTATATGTACTGTATCGGTCATGCATTCTCCTATGTCAAGTCGTTCAAGTTGACATGTTAAGCTGAGTTGGAACATTGATATTGTAGAGCTATTTTAGCTTATTGTAGAGCTATTTTAGCTTTTCACTTTAATTTAAATGAAAATATTAAAATCATTGAGATAATGGGCGTGCTTCGACAGTTTCGGACCAGCATTAACGGAAGAATTGGTAAGGCATAACAACAGTAGAAGAGGTCTCTGAGGAAATGCATCATTAATAAGCATCTCAGTGATGTGTCGTGCGTTCTCGCGAATATCTTTTATGAAATGGAAGCTGAGATGATCGAGCTAATGAGATCAAGATTGGGAGTGCCATTTAGCAGCATAGGCCCTTGCATTCCCTCCACTTTTCTCGACGGCCGTAATCCGCAAGATGCGCGATTGGGCGCAGATCCGTGGAAGGCGACGGACAAGGTGCAGGAATGCCTGGACAGGAAGACCCCTCGTCTGTCATATACATTTCCTTCGGCAGCGTCATAGTCATAAACCCGCAGCAAATCCATGAATTGGCCTTGCGAATTCAGAGCAGCCAACAACATTTCTTGTTGGGTCATCCAACCTTCTCCCGGCCACGACGACATTGCGGAATTATTTCCGGCAGGCTTCATGGAGAAAACCGAAGGGCGTTTCCCAAAAAACCACAAATGGATTGCGGGAGGGGTTCATAGCTGTAAATGGTTTTTAAGTGAGGGGTGTCACAATTTTCCAAACGTTGCCACGTGGTTGTAGAGACGGGGTTCCGGACCCCTCCCTTCGTTAAAATTTAAATGGGCAAGGGGCCTCGCAATCCAACATGGACCTTAAATCTTTATAGCGCTCATCTCGACCATTCAAAAGTGCAAGAATTTTATTCCTGTGCATTTTTTGTTAACGCCTGGATAGTCAAGGGCATTGTTAAAAGTCATTAAATAATATATAAAATCTAAATTTATATATTTATTTTATTTTTAATAATTACATGTTATGATAAGAAAATATTTCAAAACCAACAAAAAAGAAAAGAAAAAAGAGAAAGAAAATAATAATAATAATAAAAAATAAATAAATAAATAAATAGAAATAAAATAAAATAAAGATAAAATTAAAATTAAAAATAAAATAGATAAAAAAAAATTCTTAATTACAAAAATAAGAATAAAATAGATAAATACATAAATAGACACAAAATAAAAGAAAGATTAATAAATATATAAATAAAATGAAATTAAAATAAAATTACATAAATTACAACTTAATAATATTAAATTAAAAATTAATATTTTTATTAAAATAAATATAAATATTTAAAATTCAAATTAACTATTTGAAAAATATGTTTTGAGATATGATCTGATGACTTGTACCGTTCTTGTTATGGTTTCAGCTCCTTCCTGCGCGCGTCAGCTCCTCCGCATCTGTGCTGCTGTCGTGTCGTCCCCAATCTATTTTCCACACTCAAGGAATTAACTCAAGAACTAACTCAAAATCTACATCTTTTGCCCCCCTTATATGATTGGGAAGTCTCCTTTCAACTCTAAGGTTTGGTCAATGCTTATTAAACTAAAGTCCGTCGTGAGCCTTTCGAGAGGGCGTATACTTGTTATTGCTTGGGGTTATGGTCTAAGAAGTTTGAACATCAAAATATAATGAGAGGATATTGCCTTTTAATACAGTTTACAAGGGGAGGATTTCTATTAATATTCGAGCGCTTTATAAAAGAGGGAGATAGCCTCGGTGAATTATTCAAAGGATATTCATTTGTTTTTATTATTGTCGAATAAATTAAATATTAAAAGTAATTAAATAATATTTAAAGTTTCAATTTATATATTTATTTTATTTTTAATGATTACATTCTATGATTAAAAAAAATAAAAAAAATAAAAAAATTAAAATTAAAATTAAAATTAAAAATAAAATACATAAAAAAAAATCTTAATTACAAAAATAAGAATAAAATAAATAAATAGAAATAAAATAAAATAAAGATTAATAAATAAATAAATAAACACGTGTCAACCTAATCTATTCTAATGTGATTTTCGCAAAGACATTTACTACATTTGCTTCACTCTTTCTAAAATAAAATAAATTACTTTCTAATTGTTTGAGTCAAACTAGCCATTTCAATCTTACTCTCTCTACTATTTAGTATTTACTTAGTACTAGTTACAACTTCAATCAATGTTTTTCTTTTTCTGTACACGCTTACTTTTCAAATTGTGATGTGCATATATCATTTCAAATATGATTAACAACAATTTCAAAAAAAAAAAAAATGCTTCAAACTATCATGTGCATGTGTCATGTCAAACATGATTAGCAATGAGTTGAAAAAAAAACTTGGAATATTCAAGATATACAATTGCAAGTAGCATACTTCAAAAACTAATTTACAAATATGGTTATTTGACATTGCTATTTCCTTTCCTTTTATACCTACAAACCAACATCCTCTCCTAACCTATTTTGTGCCTATGCCTTCTTTACCAAGGAAATAATTCTACATGCCCTATTCCAAAATATATGTTCCATAGGGAAAGCCTTTAAACTACTCATTGTCAAGGACGTATTTGCAAAAATTGCATTTGTAAAATTAGTCAAGACTAGTAAGATTCATCTTAATATCTAAACTTCAAATCAAATTATTCAAGAAAGTCATTCTCAAGCAGTGTTTCTTAAACGCTCGTTCACATAGCGCCTCCTTTTGGCGTTCCTTTGCACCACAGGTGCAATTGCTAGTATTTATTTGTTGGTGATTTTGAATAGGTTTTTATATTATATGAAATTATTATAATATCTATCTTTATGGTCGTTGAAATACCTTATATTATTATTATTATTATTTAGTAATAGGATTTATTATAATTTTATGAATATCATCCATTCATCGTGTTATGGATGTGTATGTTAAAAAATGGGTATGGATATCTAGCAAAAATCAATATTGCTCGTTTAATTAAAATGTTTATAATGTATATTGTTGTTTTAATTAAAATGTTTATAACGTAGTTAACTTTATTTTGATGAAATAAAATTTTATTAAATTCTTATTTTGATTTTAGCTAGACTATTTATTAAAGTTATTATCTCATTTTTATTATTATTAGATGTTGTTTTTTATTTATCTTATCTTTTAATATTTATTATTGTCTTAATTTTGATATTTGAAATCATTTTTCAAAGTATAAATTATATATATATATATATATTTTTGTTAAAATATAAATGATATAATATTAAATATAAGCATCTAAGATAAATTCAACTGACTAATTTGACTAATTCTTGGTATCATGCCATCCCATAGTGTACACTCACTTAAAAGCACAAATTTACTCTATTCCACAATGTAAACATGTCAACTTATAAGACTTGAATCTGGACTCAACCATATATGTTGTTGGTATTGGGGATCACTCTAGTAAGGAAATCGATCTCCCTCTCATATCGAAGGCAAGAGAGAGCTTCTTGGTACCTGGAAAGCACACAACATATTAAAGGCAAGAGAGAGCTTGTTGGTACCTGGAAAGCCAACAACATTCTCTCACTTAAGAGTGTGACATTGGAAAGCCCACAACATATCGAAGGCAAGAGAGAGCTTGTTGGTACCTGGAAAGCCCACAACATTCTCTCACTTAAGAGTGTGACATTGAAAAGCCCACAACATATCGAAGGCAAGAGAGAGCTTTTTGGTACCTGGAAAGCCCACAACATTGTTGTGGGAAAAACAGTAAACAAGACAAAAAAATAGGAGAAATGTAATTGAATTGAACAACCGAAGGATAAATCAGTTAGCAATATTATTGATGAAATTCTCTGTGTCATTACAAGCCTCTCGGGCCATCTTATTAAAGCTAGATACATTTCGTTACTCTAAATACATCTCGTTATTTCGTTATTTCAACTACCAAGGTAATTAGTAAATTTACAATATTTGTTGTCACATTTAACAAACTCCACCTTGACAACAAATTTTCCTAATGTCCATTCATCATCTTTTCTGCAAGCCGAGAGAAGCAAGACACCATCTCAGCTTCTCTACTGTAACTGGCTTCGTGAATATATCTACATGATTCTCCTGTGTGCGGACCTTCTTGAGGACTACTTTGCCGCCTTCGATTATATGTCTCACAAAGTGATACCTTACATCGATGTGCTTGGTCTTGCTGTGATATGCTGGATTTGTAGCCAAATGAATAGCGCTCTGACTGTCACAAAACACATTCACTTTCTCCTGCGTCCTTCCAATCTCATCAAGCAGACCTTTTAACCAAATTGCCTCTTTGCAAGAATCTGAAGCAGCTATATACTCTGCTTCAGTAGTGGACAAAGCAACTGTCTCTTGAAGCTTTGACATCCAACTAATTACTCCACCTGCAAGAGTAAAAACATAACCTGTAGTAGACCTCCTTTTGTCCAAATCACCTGCATAATCAGCATCCACATATCCGCAGACTATACCTTCATGACCATCAAAGCTGATGCAATGGTCACTTGTGCCTCTCAAATACCGAAGCACCCATTTCACTGCTCGCCAATGTTCTTCCCCTGGATTTGCCATGACCTTGTTGACAACTCCAACTGCATGTGAAATTTCAAGTCTTGTAGATACCATCGCATACATTAAGTTGCCTAACGCATTTTCATATGGTACACGAGACATATACTGCTTTTCTTCATTAGTTCTAGGACTCAAATCCGAAGAAAGCTTAAAATGGGAAGCTAATGGAACATTAACAGGTTTCACATTGTTCATACCGAACTTTTGAAGTATTTTCTCCACATCTGTTGTGATAACCAAAGCTTACCATTCTTCCTGTCTCTATGTATATCCATGCCCAAGATATGTTTTTCCGCTCCAAGAACCTTCATTTCAAACGTCCTAGAGAGCTGAGCCTTTAACCTGCTGATTTCTTCCATGCTTTTGCTTGCAATAAGCATATCATCAACATAAAACACCAAGATAATGAATATGCCATTGACACTTTTGAAATATATAAAATGATCATACTCACTTCTGATAAAATTCTAGCTCATCATGAAGGAATCAAACTTCTTGTACCATTTCCTGGGCGATTGCCTCAGGCCATACAATGATTTCCTGAGCTTGCAAACTAATCTTCTGCTGCGACCTTGTACAAAACCTTCTCGCTGATCCATATAAATCTCTTCATCCAAATCACCATGAAGAAAGGTTGTTTTAACATCTAACTGTTCTAACTCAAGGTCCAGTAAAGCAGTTAGTGCTAACACAGTATGAATAGAAACAAGTTTAACTACTGGTGAAAAGATCTCATGAAAGTCAATACCTTTAACCTGAGAATACCCTTTTGCAACCAGTCTCGCCTTATACTTGTCGATACTTCCATAAAATTTTCTCTTCAACTTGAAGACCCATTTGCACCCAACAACGCTTCTCCCTTCAGGAAGTTCTACAAGATCCCAGGTATTTTTTTTGGCTAAGGAGTCCATTTCCTCTTCCATAGCCTTTTTCCATACCTCGCTATCTGCATCATCAACTGCTTCCTGATAACAAGATGGTTCCCCATCTTCAGTAATCAATGCAAATGATGAAGCAGAGTCTTCATACCTTTTCGGTGTTCTTCTTTCCCTTGTAGACCTTCTTAGAGTGACTGGTTGCTGACTGGATTCTGGAATTTCTCCAGTTTCCTCTGCTTCTCCACCTTTTTCAGAAGTCTCTCCTTCCTTTCGACTTTCTGGAAAAGGTACAGTCTCCAATTGAATCTGCTGACCTGGCGATACCTGCTTCTGTTCAACTTTTTCAATGTATGATTTCAAAAGAGATGATTCATCAAATGTTACATATCTACTAATGACTATATTTCGTGAAGTAGGATCCCACAACCTATATCCCTTCACTGAATAATCATATCCAACAAAGACACAACATTTTGATTTTGGATCTAATTTTGAACGCTAATTTCTAGGAATAAGAACATAGGCATCACAACCAAAAATCTTCAAAAGCGAATAATCACAAGACTGACCTGACCAAAATTCTTAAGGAATTTGACACTCTATTGCAACCGAAGGTGATCTATTAACTAAATAACAAGCAGTAGATACTGCTTCTGCCCACAACTCCTTTTGCAGATTAGCATTACTAATCATGCTTCTGGCTCTTTCCATAAGAGTCCGATTCATCCGTTCAGCAACACCATTCTATTGAGGAGTATAAATAGCAGTTTTATGTCTAACTATCCCTTCATCCTTACAAAATTGTTCAAATTCTAAAGAGGTAAATTCACCGCCATTGTCAGTTCTTAAACATTTGATTGATTTTCCTGTTTTCTTTTCCACCATTGTTTTAAATTGTTTAAACACATTAAACACATCAGCTTTCTTTTTTAACATATAAACCCAAACTTTTCTGGAGAAATCATCAATAAAAGTTAAAAAATACAAGGCACCTCCATAGGACACAGTAGGAGATGGTCGCCACAGATCAGAGTGAATATAGTCCAAAATTTTCTTGCTATTATGATTGCCAGACTTGAATCTTTGTTTACATTGTTTCCCAAACACATAATATTTACAAAAAACCAACTTCAAGGATTTCAAATCAGGAAGTAGCTTGCAATTCATCAGTACGTGAAGACCTTTCTCGCTCATGTGACCCAACCGTTGATGCCATAGACGAGAACCTTCTTCTGCTTTATCTGACACGATCGCTGCTTCACTGACTTGAGTGCTTCCCTTGAGTCTGTACAGGTTTTCGACCTTTTCAACCTTCATAACAACCAAGGCTCCTTTCGAGACTTTCAGCACTCCATTCTGACCTGTAAACTTATAACCATTCAAATCCAAAACTCCCAAGGAAATCAATTTTTTCTTTAGATCAGGTACATGCGTAACATCAGATAAGGTTTTAATTGTACCATCATACATTTTAATTCACACATTTCCAATCCCAACAGTCTGACAAGACGCATTATTTCCCTGAAAACATAATTACCATCTACAGTTTCATATGATGAAAACCAATTCCGGTGCGGACTCATATGATGAGAAGCACCAGAGTCTAATAGCCAATTGTCAGCATCTTGTGAGATATTACATACAGGGAGTGCTTCATCAATTAAAACCTCATCATCCATACCTAAATCGACCTAATTTGCTTCCTTGTTGTTTTTCGCCTCCTTCCGTTTCCAGCAATCCTTTTTGAGATGTCCCGGTTTGTTGCAATACCAGCATTTTGCTTTAATCTTCTTGCCGCCCTTTGACTTCGATTTGGAAGAACCTCTTGTCTTCTCCCCCCATTCCTTTGAGCGACCTCTAGCTACCATGGCTTCAGGTGCAGAAGTCTCAATGCTAGATTGTCTTCGTACCTCTTCAGATAAGAGAGCACCCACGACAGATTCAAAATTTAATGAATCGACAGTGCTCAAACTGACTGAGGTCACGAAGTGATCCCATGACTCAGGCAGGGAACACAACAAGGTTATTGCCTTGTCTTCTTCCTCCATCTTTACTTCCATATCAGACAAATGACAAATAAGCGTATTAAAAACATTCAAGTGATCTGCAATTTTCGTACCCTCCTTCATCCGAAGGCTGTACAGTTGTCTCTTTAAATAGATTCTGTTAGTCAAATATTTTTTCATATAGAGAGTTTCCAATTTCTTCCACAACCCTGCGGTTGTACTCTCTCCAACAATATTGAAGAGTAATTCGGCTGCCAAACACAACTAAACGGTACTGAGAGCTCGGGCATCCAAGTCCTCCCAGTCCGAATTTGACATGCTTGCTGGTTTTTTAGTTACCCCGTCAAGTGCCTTGTGCAACCCTTGTTGCACAAGAAAATCCCTAACCTTCAGTTTCCACAGGGAAATTTTTTTTTTCCCGGTGAATTTCTCCACCTCAAATCTTGCGTTTGTCATTTTTGCCATTTCTCCCTCCTAGGGTTTCAGATTTCCCCCTTCTACAAATTAAAAAATTTCCACTCTTTTTCTAAGGTTTCAAGGGTTTCAGCTAATTTTCCCTTATTCTGATAGGTTTTCGAGTTTCAGATTTTTCCTTTCTCTATTATGAAAAAATTTCTTCACAATTTCTTTAAATCTGCTCAAAATTTTCACAATTTCTTCTAAATCTGCTTAGAAAACTTCAGTCACACTTTCTTTTAAATCTGCTCAAACCCTACTCAGTTTTTTTTTTTTTTGAAAAAACCCTACCAATTTCTTTAATATGCTCAGAAAACCCTACTTAGATTTTCAGAAAAACAATTTTTTTTTCTTCCTACTTCTTCACAGTTTCTCCTCACAATAAATTAAAAAAAATACCTATTTTCTCTCCGTATTTGATACTGGCCGCTGCAGCCTTCTGGTTCTTCTGCTGGCGTCTCCAACGCAGTGAACTCTCCACGACTTCTCCTTCTCTCTTCACCCCGTGCTTCTTTGTGACACAACCTTCTTTCTCCAACTGCGTCTTAGTGTCACCGATTGGCAACCTTCGTGGATTGTCGTCCTACCATTTCAGATTCATGTGATCTTCTCAACGGCCTTTTCTCCAGCGGATGAGGCTCTTTCTCCCCTTGATGGCTTCTGGACAGCAGGCGAACGACTTCTCTGTCGGCTATTCTCCACTGCAGCCTGACGGACAGCGCAGTGGGCTGCGGCTCTTTCAACGGAATGAACAGTCGGCGGTATACGCCTCTTGACATGCCCAGCTCTTCTACGGCTTCTCTTCAACGGCCTTCCTCCTTCTGATTGACAGTCGCTATTCTATGGATTTCCACCTTCTGATTGGCAGCGTACCCTCTCAAAAAAAACAACAGTCGATTCTTCTTTTGAAACCGAATCAATAAGCTCTGATACCACTTGTTGTGGGAAAAACAGTAAACAAGACAAGGAAATAGGAGAAATGTAATTGAATTGAACAACCGAAGGATAAATCAGTTAGCAACTTTATTGATGAAATTCTCTGTGTCATTACAAGCCTCTCGGGCCATCTTATTAAACCTAGATACATTTCGTTACTCTAACTACATCTCGTTATTTTGTTATTTCAACTACCTAGGTAATTAGTAAATTTACAATATTTGTTGTCACATTTAACAAACATTGTCTCACTTAAGAGTGTGACATTGGAAAGCCCACAACATATCAAAGGCAAGAGAGAGCTTGTTGGTACCTGGAAAGCCCACAACATTGTCTCACTTAAGATTGTGACATAGTCACTCTATTCTAGAGTTACAGGATGTCAAATTATGAGACCTAAACATAAGTGGGGAGGATTATAATGATTCTATCTAACCACCCAACTAAACTCAATGGACTTTAAAATTAATGAGGACATGGAATGAGATTTGATCCACTTATGATTGCATTGGTCATGAAAACATTTAATATAGTATCTCTAAGTACAACCATCTCTCTTGTTGGTACCTAGCTAACCCACATTATAGACTCTCTTAATAGTGCAACATATTTAATCTATTCCAAAGTTAAAACGTCTCATTCACAAGACTTAACGTCAATACCTAGAATCATAAATATTTTACCCAACCACTCAAACTAAAATAAAAATTCTTATCATTAAAACACGTTCTTTGCTATGCATAATTCATTCCCTATTCAACAACAAGGAGTCGACTATATATATATATATATATATATATATATATATATATATTTAAAGTTCCTTTAAAAATTAAAATCATACTACACTAATAAATAATAATAATTTATAATGATGAGCAATTGAATTTACTCACTCAATTATATTTATTATTATAATATTTTGTATTTTATATGTTTTCCTTGAGTATTTATATTATTTCTTAATTGCCTTCTTATCATTAAGCTACATTCAAAATATTGATATATTTATCATTTTAATAAAAGTAAAATTGGTTTATATAATCTTTGTGTAAGTTTTATAAACTTGTTAAATCTGAAAATCATGATCCATTTTGAACATTTTTATATACTATTTTATAACTACAATTGTAATTTCATTACATTAACTATTGCACCTCACGTGCATTTTGGGAAAAAATCGAAGTTGTAATCCTATTTTAAATATGTATTAATATAAAAATAATTATGGTTAATATATAGTAATAAATTAGTGTGAATAAGAAGTTATGGTAAATGAGTTGATGTATAAATTTTTATTCTATGTGGTATAGAGCACATGATGATAAGGTGTTCTATTAAGGCACTTAAGGCCACTGGTTCAAAACTCTACATAACCTCACAAAAAAAAAAAAAAAACTATAATGGTTGATCATAAAAAAATACAACTAGCAATTGCACTACATGTTGCAAAAGAAACGACGTAAGGAAATAGAATAGGAAAGATTAGCCTCAAGAAATAAGATATTGCAGAGAAGAAGTCATCATGAAGGAATGAAAGAAAAATTTTGCTTTCATGGAAGCAGACGTGGAGGTTTCAAAGATATTGATGATAAGAGTTATCAACCAGAAAGATACAGTTCTTATACTCTGAAGCCTCTTCTTGATTGAAAGCATACTATATTGATAAGATATAACTGAAGAGCAATAATTTAAAAATGTCTTGGCACAATTGTTACAAAATAATTTGATGCACAACTTGTATAGCACTAAATGTCAGCTTGCAACAAGTCCAAATAAAACAACTGAAGTAAACACTATGAGTTGGTTTTCAATGTATTTATGTAATTAAAATAGAGCTAGGAACCTTTGAAGACTACTTCATTGAAAATTAGAAGCATCTTCATGCCTGGTTTTCCAAGCTGGCCATGAATAACTCTCTGGATCACTTGGATCAACATTGTATTTCTTTCACCATTATCTAACAATCTCGAGACAAAATGAGTAAGAAATTTATGAATGGAAACACCTACACACAAGTCAAAAACATAGGTTGGTTTTCAATATCAATTTATTATATTGATATGAATGCCTGCAAACTATTGTAAAAATAAAAACTGAAAGGCTTACTAAACAAATGATAAAATAACTTGTTATCAACATAGAATTGAAATGATTAGCATATCTAATTGCACATATGGTTACAATTTTTCATGGATTAAGTGGTATGTATCAGCAAGAAAGGATATTAAATTCTCTTATAAGAAATGCAACGATATTAAATTATGTTATAAGTAATGCAACTGATGCAGAAACTATGCATAGTCCTTAATGATATACTCAAAGCTTTTTCATAATACTAATTAAGTGTCTAAAGAAGCCATCATCACTTCCAAAATCACATATTTAAACATACAAGTTGTAAAAATTGAATTTGTTTCATAAATTTTAATAGAATCATGTGCTCAGGTCTAAGATATAGTTCTTAAACTCTGAAGCCTCTTCATGATTGAAAAAATGCTAAACTTATAAGATATAGCTGAAGAGAAAGAATTTAAAAACTTATTGGCCCAACTTGTATAACAGTAAATGCTATATATATAATTTAAAAATAAAAAATTAATGAATTTGAATACATTAAATAAATAATTATTAATTTAGAAAATAATTATATGAAGAAAGGAAAGGACCATGTTACTGTGAAATCTTACTGTAATAGTGCTTCCTTGAACCTTACAAATCATGAGGCCTATGTTGAAGTTAAGTTAAAGACTGTTTCTGATCATGCCAACATGAATGTGTCATGAATAAAGAAATAGATCGTGATTTTCTACCTTCAAAATCAAATGTTGTTTTGGTGTAGTACCTCCATATTTAATCTTGATCGCTTCCTATTGAGTCACCTATTTATTATTTCCGTCATGACCTTTGAAACTATTCAAAATATCGCATTGTTCTTTACCAGTGATCTCCCTCGTGTCTCCCATGTTCTTGTTTTTTCTGTATCGCTGATATGAAGTTGGTTTCTTTTGTTCTTTGTGAAGACAGTAAAAAATTTATGGAGAGGTGGCTTTCATCACTTCAAGAGAAGTAAAAATAAGGCTATTGAGAAAACAAATCCAACACCGAGAGAGATTTAGTAGAATTTATGGAATTGTTGGTATTAATAGAGAAAGATAGATTTAGATGTTTGTTGTGATGAGGATAGGATTGGGACTCTAAGATTAGATCTCGGTTCCTACTATCGAGGTAGTGGTTGAAACAAACCTCTTTGTGTGCAAGTATATATGTATGAGGTTATTCTGTATGAGTGTTTGTACACTCTCCAGGTATCTCACCTGGAGAGCCATTTAATTCATAGATTAATAGAATATAGTTTTTAACATGGTATCAGAGCTTTAGGTGGAAGCCGAGTAGAGATGTTGTTCAATGGTGAGTGTTTGTGTCCAAAGATGAATAGTATGGAGGCTGTGTTTTTGCCTACGCTGACAGGATTGATATCCTGGAGATAAGAGGTTGATCTGGTTACTGCAGATCCTGACACAACAATCAACATCTCAGCCCGTTTCTTTAACATAATTGCGATACGGTACAACGTGGTTCCGTTGCACAATCAGGGTGTGTAGGAGGATCAAATCGGATCTCGAGACCTTGATATTGGGATCGACTACATCGTAAGCGAAACTACTAGATCCGCTGCTGTCGATTTCATCTGGAAAGTATGTGCGTGGAGTCAAGATCAGTGGCGGATGAAGCAGCGTATGGATCAAGGTCAGTTGATTGTCGGCCTTATCCGTGCAGTATTTGGCACTGCATAGATTTTTCCTGCAATATAAAACTTTAGGAATTTATACTGTGGTGCTTTGTTACTCCCTGTTCACGCAGAACACAATTTAGATTTACCGTGGCTTTTATTTGAAGAAACGATAGATGAAATACAAACAAAATTTGAAATAATTTATATGGGTGACCATTTTAATGAGCTGCCTTTGAAAGTCAAAGGTAAAATTCTGGGCCAAGGGTAAAGATTTATGCAGAGCTTTATCTTGCGCGTGGATCGTGATCAAGCTGAGTGCGTAAAGACCGACAGGAGGCAGCACGTGAGTCCCTCATTCGTGGTGGTCTTGGTGTATCCGAGCTACTGACCCGAGTGCGTAGAGGAGATCCGAGTGCCTCAGGGAATTTTCTGATTTGTTGTGTCCTTTTTTCTTAGGCCGTGGAAGTAACGTTTGGATAGCAATGATATGGTGTTGCTGTCAGCGTCATTTGGCAGATTTGTCCTGGAAAATTATTGTTTGAAGCTCATCTAAGTAAATATTCAGTGCTTGTATGAGTGTTTGTACACTCTCCAGGTATCTCACCTGGAGATCCATTTAGTTCATAGATTAATAGAGTACAGTTTTTAACAGGAATTGGCAAACATGTCTTGTTCTATGGTGGTGTTCTATGATCTTGTGTAGAAGAAATGAATTTGTATTTAGATTATATTACATTAACCATGAAATTGCCAACAGTCATGACACGCTTTCCATCACACTTGTAGAGAAAATTATAACAGAGTATCACACTTTTCTTATGAGAGTTAAATGCTACTATATGCAAAAGCGATGGATTTTACCACTTAAGAGCAGTAAAAACAAGTTTATTGCGAAACAAAATCCACCACATTTGTATAGAAAATTATAACACATCATCACCATTTTTGTATCAAAGCTAAATGCTCTTATATGAAACAACGATGGATTTAATGAGTTAAGAGAAATAAAAACAAGTTTATTGAGAAAAAAACTCCAAAATATTTGTAGAGAAAATTATAACATGGTATTGACACTTTCCTTCTCAGAGCTAAATGCTCCTATATGAAACAATGATGGATTTCATCAGTTAAGAGCAGTAAAAACAAGTTTATTGAGAAAACAACTCCAAAAAATTTGTAGAGAAAATTATAACACGATATCACACTTTTCTTATCAGAGCTAAATGCTCCTCTATGCAACAATGATGGCTTTCATTAGTTGAAGAGCAGTAAAAAAAAGTTTATTGAGAAAACAACTCTAGCACTAAGAGAGATTTGGAAGCAATTGTTGAATTGGTGAACATGTCTTGCTCTATGGTGTTGGATATTGGGCATAGCTTTCTTGATCTTGTATACAAGACTATAAATTTGCATGTAGCTTATACTACATTAACCATTGAATGTCAACATTCAGGGCACACTTTCCATCACATTTGTAGAGAAAATTACAATAGAGTATCACATTTTTCTTATCATATCTAAATTTTCATATATGGAACAACTACCTTGTGCCTCATAGTTTAAATTTGTGCAAGGAGGAGGAGAGAAGGAGGTTGAAGGTGCAAGATAGAATAAGAAGAGAAAGAGGAATCTTGTTTAGGACTTGATATAGATTCATTCTCTGCACATCTAGAGTAAAGCTTAATAAAACAAAACTCGCCATACTTTGAATTTTTGAAATAAATATCTTAAAAATTAGACTATCAATTTAATTCATTTTACTCAATTACACATTTAACAATATTCATTTAAAAAAATACAAATACAAATTACTATTTTAAATAAAAATAGTATAAAAAATCGTCGGAATTTCAACAGAAAGCGTTCGTAGAATTGAAACATCACATCTCTGCTACCCCTGTGCTCACATTACCACACTTGCAACAACCTTTTGAGATCGAGACAGATGCCTCTGACTATGCTATTGGCGTAGTTCTTACTCAACGGGGGCATCTAGTGGCATATCACAGTGAGACATTTTCCGACACAATTCGCAGGTATCCCACTTATGACAAAGAAATGTATTCCATTGTGCAGGCTTGTCGACAATGGAAGCATTACATTTTGGGGAAGGAAATAATCATCCACACAAACCATCGACCCCTGTAGTTCATACAGACACAAGGGAAGTTGCAGAACGACTGCCATCAGAAGTGGTCCACATATCTGCAACAGTTTCATTTGAACATCAAGTACAAGAATGGTAACACGAAAAATGTTGCAGATTGCCTTAGTCGACCACCGATCATGGCACTAACCACCGTTCTCAACTCTTATGGGCGCGAGACTTCTAATTGGCCACTTCTCTACAAGAGTGATCCAGAATTCAACCACACACACAAGGCACTCTTAGGGGGTACGCAAGTTCCAAATTTTCACCTCCAAGATGCACTGTTATGTCACCTGGGACACCTTTGTGTTTGTTCAAGTGAGCGTGTGAAGATGATATGGGAAGCACACTACAGTTGAGTTGTTGGAAATTTCGGGGTCGAGAAAACAGTGGCAGTACTGCAGAAGTATTTCTATTGTCCGAACCATCGACAGGATTTCGGGAATTACATTAGATCCTGCACTGTGTGCACCATCGCCAAACCGACCATCAAGAAGCAAGGCCTCTATACTCCGTTACCTACCCCTTGTCGATCTTGGGAATCCATCCCCATGGGTTACATGTCAGGCCTTCTTTCCACTAAGCATGGAAATGACTGTGTTTTCGTGGTCATTGACAGATTCTCGAAGGTGGCCATTATGGCGGCCTGAAAGAAGAATATCATAGCCGAAGCCACTGCTAAACTCTTCTTTGAACAAGTGTAGGTGCACTTTGGGATCCCACAGTCTATCATATCAGATCACGACAGCAGGTTCCTCAACATATTTTGGCCCAGCCTCTGGTCAATGTTGGACACCAAGCTCACCAATTCCACAGCTTTCCATCCCCAAACTGATGGCCAAACAGAGGTCGTCAACAGGATGATTGTACACATTCTGCATATGTACAATTCAAAGCGTCTGCGCACATGGGATGAGAGCCTCCCCTATGTACAACACAGTTATAACCGGGCTCTCCACAGCTCAACAGGACACAGCCCCTTTCAGGTGGGCTTGGTATTCCAGCTACTATGTACCATTGATGTAGCCATGCCATTTGCGGCTACTCAGGCCGATTTGGCTCATATCCAGTCTGAAGCTGACAAAGCGAACAACTTCATCGAGTGCATTCAGCACATCCACCAACAAGTTCATGAAATATTGGATAGAGCCAATGCTAAGTATAAGCAATGACATGATCAACATCGGGTGCCAGACTTCCAGGTGGGCGACAAAGTGTGGCTACATTTGCAGAAGGAGCACCTCACTCGACCCCACCGTAAGCTTCAACTGCTCCGATATGGTCCGTACACCATCACCAAGGCTATAGGGAACAATGAATTCGAGCTCAATATTCCACCATTCCTTCGTCTACACCCAGTATTCAATGTGGACCGCCTTCATCCCTACTTCCCACCTCTACTGGACACCTATTACATTGCAGAACAACTCACACCAACAGAGTTAAACCCAGACTGCATGGAACAGGAAACCACAGATTGTATCATGGACATGCAAATCAAGAACACTCTCCAACAGAAGATCCAACTGTATCGGGTTGTCGAAGCTGGCCAACTCGTGCACCAAGGCAAGTGGTTCACCAGGGATCAAGTTCAACGAAGTTTCCTCATCTCAAGGAGGAACTCAACATAATGGGGACCATTGCTTCCTAAGGGGGAAGGAATGATCTAGGTGGATATTGGAGGCCACCCGCCTATTCCACTTGGGGTCCCACCATTATCTCTTTCAGTTTTTCAATTTCGGCACAACTTACTATTATTAGCAGTATTTCAGGTCCTGAACTTTCAAAGCCTTTTTGAGGCACTAAACGACGGTTTTTGGGAAAACCGGGAGCAACCGGGCCTATTCATTTGCACATCAAAATTTGTAGTCCTCAAGTAGATCTTTCTAACGAGATATGGTGCCAGCCAAACGGAGATCGTATGCCAAAGTTACGTCCACGGGAAGTTGAAACACCAATTTAGCCAAACGGGGCCCATAGTTTTGGCACTTCATCTCCTAGGGTTAAGGTTTTTGATATTTAGGGTTTCCATTGTTTCTAAATAATAAATAGGCCCTTGAGCATCATTGAAACTCAGTTCATAGGCCTGTAGCCACCACATCTCTTCTAAGAGATAAGCTACCATCGCCCTAGCTAGTTTATTTCCATTCTGTCTGTAAGCAAATTTCAGTTCTTTGATATTAATGTAATGAAGTGTTATTTCCGCTGCATATTTGTATTTGTGGTTACATGTATATTCTGTTTCATTCTTGCATGAATCTGGATCAGTCTCCCATGTTCTTGTTTTTTCAGTATCGTTGATATGAAGTTGGCTTCTTTTGTTCTTTGTGAAGATAGTAAAAAATTTATGGAGAGGTGGCTTTCATCACTTCAAGGGCAGTAAAAATAAGGCTATTGAGAAAACAAATCCAACACCGAGAGAGATTCAGTAGCATTTATCGAATTGTTGGAATTAATGGAGAAAACTAGATTTAGATGTTTGTTGTGATGAGGATAGGATTGAGACTCTAAAATTAGATCTTAGTTCGTACTATATAGGGAGTGGTTCAAACCACCCTCTTTTTGTGAAAGTACATGTGTATGAGGTTCTTCTTTATGAGTGTTTGTACACTCTCCAACTATCTCACCTGGAGAGCCATTTAACTCATAGATTAATAGAGTACAATTTTTAACATGGTATCGGAGCTTCAGGTGGAAGCTGAGTACAACTGTTGGTAAGTGGTGAGTGATTGCATCCAAAGATCGATAGTATGGAGGTTATTTTTTTTCCTACGCTGACATGATTGATATCCTGGAGACAAGAGGTTGATCTGGTTACTGCATATCCCGACACAACAATCGACATCTTACCCCCTTTCTTTAACATAATTGCGACACGTTCTAGCGTGGTTCCGTTGCACGATCGGGGTGTGAAGGAGGATCATATCGGATCTGGAGACCTTGATATTGGCATCAACCATGGCGTAAGGGCAACTACTAGATCTGTTGCTGTCGATTTCATCTCGAAAGCCTGTGCATGGAGTGAGGATCAGTGGTGGATCAAGCGGCGTATGAAATAATGGCGACAATTAGCTATGAGGCCCACACGTGAGGAGAGGTGAGTTGATTGTCGGTCTTCTCCGCGTGGTATTTGGCACTGCATATACTTTTCATGCAATATAAAACTTTAGGAATTTATACTATGGTGATTTGTTACTCCGTGTTCATGCAGAACACGATTTTGATTTACCGTGGCTTTTATTTGAAGAAACGATAGATGAAATACAAAAAAATATTGAAATAATTTATATGGGCGACTATTTTAATGAGCTGCCTTTGAAAGTCAAAGGTAAAATAAAGGAGGAGATATAGTCAGAGAACAATTCCAAGAAAAATGGAAGATCTAATTCAGAATCTAAATCATCTAGATATAGATCCTTATTTAAATAATTTCGCTTGAAGCAGTGGGAGGTCAGGTCATGGTCACGTTGTTTCTTGCCTTGATTCTTTTCTTATCACTCGTTCCTTCTTATATCAACACTTTTTGTTTTCTTCCAACATTCTCTACCATGGTGTAGCTTGGATCACTACCTTATCTTGTTATAAATGTTGGAAAAACGTATCACATGGATATATACATGGAGAGGGAGGCTATTGGGTTTCATCTCCCAATGTCTCTTCATCTTCCAATTCTCTTTATTTTTATATTTACAATATTTTCATGCATTTACCTAATCCCAAACATTAGGTGACAACATCCATATTGGTTGGATGAGAAATTTGTACATTTGCCCTATGAAAAGGTATGCACTATTGCTAAATGCGCTTGTTAATATCATGGAAAATATTGAGTGTTGATAATCCCTTATGGATTTGGGAGACTGAATTTGGGCAAGACATCATATTTTGGGGCAACTGTAATATGACTGAGTATGCTTGGGAAAATAAAGGATGAGAACAAGTCAGGGATCAGTTCCAAGAAAAAATGGAAGATCTAATTTGGAATCTAAATCATGTGATATGAATCTTTCTTTAAATAAGTTCACTTGGAGTAGTGGGAGATCAGGTCATGGTCACATTGTTGCTTTCCTTGATTTTTTTTCTTGTCACTGGTTCCTTCTTAGAGCAGCACTTTTTTTTTTCTTCCAAATTTCTCTCCCATGGTGTAGCTTGGATCACTACATTATTTTGTTAGAAAAGTTGAAGAGACGTAATTATGGTCTGAGAATTACATTCTTTGATGTGATTGTTGTAAAGAGGCCTAAGTTTGAGAGATCAAAGGTAGCCAATTGTTGCTATCCTCAAGTCCACCATTCCTATTTAAATTATGAGGATGTTTTTCTATTTATAAGGCTTATATGAGTTATTGTTTAAAGAAATGGTTTTCTTCGTAAATGAACTTTTTTTTGTTGTTCCAAAAATCAAGAAAAAATTGCTCATCTAATAAATTTAGCCCCTGAAATTTTCCATACACACTTTTTAGTTGTTGGTGGTCAGTTTGTTTTTAATTGGTTTCATATTGAATCTATGTTTACCAAAGCTTTGAAAGATGCCACAATTTGTTTCTTACTTAAAATCTTAACAATCTTATCAATAACATTATTTGTATATGGAAGATAAAATTTGATGTAAAAATATTCTCTAAACATAGATTTTAATATAAATACAATTCCAAATTATTATTATTAAAAAAACACACTCATAATAATCAATGAATTAAAATAAATATTATATAAATAAAAAATTGAATATGGATTTTAATAATTTTCTTAATAATTAAAAAATATATATATAACAAATCTTGATTGTTCCTTGTTTGTTTAATGCACTCTCGATGACAAACAATGATATGTAACTGAATTATATCTCACTAGAAGTGATTCTCCCATATCGAGTGCTGATATATATTGACCACTCTTAATCTTATAGTGGCTGGGTGTTTAATATGACTGAGCCACACCATTGCATTAGCATTGACTTTTTCAATAATCCAATTGTGGCTTTCAATGTATCTTATCCCATGATTGAGATAATTTTAATATGATCAAGATCATACTCTTTAAGATGACCGAGGTCACAATTACATTGAATACTCTTAGCTAGCTTCAATTTTTTCACAATAATAATTTAATATCATAAATTTATGGAAACATATATGTACATGTTATAAATATAGATTTATAAGGATTTCCTATTTTAAATATATTATAAATATAGATTTAAAAGGATTTCTTATTTTAAATATGGTAAAAAAAATAAAAATTAAATTGCAAATTTTACTTTTGAAAAGTGTTGATTGATTTGTTAATAATGATTAAAAAATAAAATAATTTATTAATTTAACATAGAATTTTCAAATTTATAAATTTTAATAATTAAAATGGTATAATATTAAATTTTCTTAATAAATAATTAGAAATGTTGAATTTTAAAAATATAGTATTTAAATAATATAAAATTATGATATTGATTCATTAATAACGATTAAAAATTAAAACATTTTATCAATTTTATATAAATTTAAAAGATATAAAATTATAATTTCTCAACAATTAACAATTACATTATAAAAAAAATGAAATGAATGCAGATAATGATTAAAATAATGATTAATGATTGACCATAATTTTAAAAAGCCTACGGAGAATCAGAATCATCCATTTACCATCGCATGGAATTCTTAATCGTGTGTTTTCTTTCTTTCTTTGGTTTATCCAATCATCCATTTATCATCATCGCATGGAATTCTAATCATGTGTTTTTCTTCCTTTTTTTGGTGTATCCAACACGGCAATTACAATTACAGAGCGTGTGTCGTCCTCCGCACTCTTGAAGTAAATGTATGCACTTCATTGAACTTATTAAGAAAAACATAAATTTATACATAATATAATATAATAGCTGAGCCGAAAGTCTTAATAAAATAGGTTTATACA